>JAZDUH010000431.1:5717500-6100000 GCA_036419115.1 Scarus forsteni | reverse complement strand
TCTGCTGTTAACATACTTATTTCTGTGGTGAACATGTTTTTTTCTACATGAGTTCAAATGTTTCTCAGCTGTAAACCTGTATAAACATGTTAGTCATAGGTTTAAACCTGTTTATCTCTCCTGTTAGCTGTTTTTATTTACTGTTCTTATGTTTAATGCGAATGGTTACGTGTTTTCCCTGCAGTAAACATGCTTGTTTGTTAGAACACAGTGGGTGGTTGTTAGTGCTGGAGCCTCTTGTGGATATCAGAGGAACTGCAGCTTTGACCTTCCTCAATGACTTCCTCAGGTTAAGGTGGTATGAAGGTATTTATGGTCTCCACACACCCTCCAGGTGTAGGTGGGGACTTCAGGTGTGTCAGGGTCTTACTTAGAGTGAGGGTCAGGTGGACTCAGAGTCTGACAGGTAGACTGGTGCCAAAGACAAAGCAGGACTCAGTAGAGGAGATTCTTCTGCTCAGCCCTAGAGATCAGGTGAGGAGCATCAACAGAGCCAAGTGGAGCTGCTGCTTTAGTCGGCTGGTTCAGGAACCCGGTGCCTCCTAGAAGCTTCTTTGTGGAGGTTTTTTAGGGGACATGCAATCAAGAGGACACCCTACATCAGACCAAGAACTGTCTGAAAGATCAGGCCTGGATCAGCAGGAAGACACGAGCAGGGTGAGGAGGAGGACACCAGGCTGGACCTGCTCATCCCCTGCCACCATGACCTCATCCTGGATAAGTGGAGGATGGATGGAGATGTTTAGGTTTCAGATTCAGTTTGAGACGAGCTGGTCTGCAGACATGAACGTCTACAGACTAAGAGCTGCAGACAACAGAGGAGAAGACAGATGTGATGATCTCCAGGTGGCTCGTGTTCACGTCTGCTTCTCTCCTGTCTGGATGTGTTTGTGCAGAGTCAGCAGGTGAGATGGTTTCCTGCAGGTACAGAACGTGCAGAGGCACAAACATGAGCGCTGCAGGCTCACCCAGATGGAATGTTCCAGAGAAAACTGTACACACTGAGACTGAGCCTCATTTAACCAGGATATGACACACTTTAATACACCTCTGGAAAAGATTTCTTCATCTCAAAAACAAAGACGACCATGTTCAGGCAGCATCACGTCTTAAGAGACTGCACGTGTTAATGAGGAACGTCTGTAATGCTGTTAGATAGGTCTCTTCAAAGACAGGGAATAACAATATACATACATATATTATATATATATATATATATATATATATATATATATATATATATATATATATATATATATATACATATATACAGTCATGGAAAAAATTATTAGACCACCCTTGTTTTCTTCAATTTCTTGTTCATTCTAATATCTGGTACCACTAAACGTATAATACAATGAACACAACAAAAAATGCAGCTGGTCACATAATACTTTATGTCCTATTTGACATTCTTAAGCTTAATTGATTCCCAGGGTATATAAGAGGCCATTTCATGTCACAAGCAGCACTGCACATGCAAAGGCCTAGAGTGGTTTCCTGCTTACATTCAAGGGGGAGGAGAAGGCAGAAGTTGTCAGCTCTCACATAATGCCTAAAACAAAAGAATTATGTGAAGCCACAAAGGCAGCCATCTTGGCACTGCTGGAAATTGGCATGAGTGAGAGACAGGTAGCGAAAAACTGAAGATCTCCAAGACAGCCGCTCATTACAAAAAAAAAAAAACAAGCTGAACATGGCACTACCAAATTGCTACCTGGCCGTGGCAGGAAACGCCTTTTCTACCCCACGAGATGACTGCACTCATCCGCTCCTGTGTCAGGAATCGCCGCCAGACCTCCAGGGACCTTAAAAATGAGTGGGCACTGTCGAGAAATGTGACTTGTTCAGCAAGGACAGTTCAAACCGACTTGTTGAAGCTGGTTTGAAGTCACACAGAGCACGCAAGAAGCCCTTCATCAATGAAAGGCAGAGGAAGGCCCGGTTACTCTTTTGCTCGAGACCACAAGGATTGGACTGTTGATGATTGGGCTAAGGTTCTTCAGTGATGAATCCAATTTTGAATTGATGCCCACTCCAGCCAACTTACTGGTTAGGAGGAAGCCTGGAGAAGCTTACAACCCAGACTGTCTTGTCCCTACAGTAAAACATGGGGGTGGATCAGTCATGATCTGGGGTTGTTTCAGTCTGAGGAACAGGGCAAATGCAATTGTGTGAAGGCCGAATGAACCAGGTCATGTACAGGACTACCCTTGAAAACAGTCTTCTTCCATCAGCTGGAAAACTCTTTCCTGCCTCGAATGACTGGATTTTCCAACAAGACAATGCCCCTTGCCACACGGCAAGGTCAGTTAAAGCCTGGATGGAGAACCACAACATTCGCACCATGCCTTGGCCTGCTCAATCACCAGATCTTAATCCAATTGAAAACCTGTGGAAAATCATCAAACTCAAAATGGAGAACCACAAGCCCAAAAACAAAGAAAATGTGTTTGAATTTGTCCAACAGGAATGGGCTGCTGTGACAGCAGAACAATGTCAGAAGCTGGTGGAGAACATGCCAAGACGCATGGCTGCAGTCATCAAAAACAATGGTTATGCAATCAAGTATTAACTCTTGTGTATCATGTGTTTAAAGCAAACAGAAAAGAAAACATGGAATGCTTAAAAGTAGTGTTTTTGGCGGTACGATGCCATAGCTATTGATGTAAGAATTTAAGTAATTTTGGTTATTATCAAGAAAACCATGGAAAATGAATAGTTCTTAGTTCTTAAATTAAACTCTCATGAGCTATTTTTGTTGTTATCATTATAATTGTCCAAACAAATGTACCTTTAGTTGAGCCAGGCATTAAAATTAACAAGAAATTGAAGAAAACAAGGGTGGTCTAATATTTTTTTCCATGACTGTATATATATATATATATATATATATATATATATACATATATATATATATATATATATATACATATATATATATAATAGTAACAATAATAACAATAATCAGGGCTCCGGAGTGCAACCATTTTGGGCGCACATGCACCCAAAATTTGTGAGAGTGCACCTAACATTTTTTCTTTGGCACACAGGTGCACCACGAAAAAATGTTAGAGGCTCACCCTTACATTTTTAATAAATTAGTTTGGTAATCCTTTTTTTTAATTATTTACCTTAGTTACAGTTTTGTAAATATTGACTATAGTGTGCAAAGTCTTATTCTGGATTCAATTTTATTGGAGAATAAGACCATCCATGTAAATGTTCTGTTGTTGGTTGTTAAAATCTGAATATTTATTTCATTTTTCAGTTCAGTATCACCTTCAGTTTGAATTCGTCAATTTCATTCAGTCAAGCACTTTAATCACTCTGTTTTTCTTTTAATATATAATTTTGCTTTGAATAAACACAAGTATTTCTTTACATCTTATTGTTTAAAATCTTTTACATTATATAAAAGTTATGGAGAGTGATAAAAAGGTGACCTTATGGCACTAAAGGTGACACTGAAACATTTGGGTGCACCTAATTTTTGTGCTGGTGCACCTTAAAAATTTTTAGGTGCACTGTTGCAACCAATGCAGAAAGTTAGTCTGGAGCTCTGATAATAATAAACACCAGCACAATTAGACCAAAACAAGTGCAAAAGGAATCATTTCAAGGATGGTGATGGACAAAAGGATCAGAAACACCAGATTACGTCCACATTAACGCGATCAGCCCAAGACCAGACACACCGACACGTACAGTCCAACCAGCCACAAGAATTCCCCTAAACATACTGATCTGGACAAACACAGCCTCTCCCCAGGTCCAAAGTCTCTTCCACCCAGCTAACAAAAAACAACAATCTCTCTTTTAATACTCAACGGATGTCAGAGAGACTTTCCTCATTTTACACAAATTTATTTGAGTTTGTTTTATATTTAATTTTGTTTTATTATTTAAAATGAGTTAAATAGACTTCCTCTTAAACAATTACATCTCTTTATAAGTTGTTTTGCACTATTTTTTATATTTCAAAGCACTTGGTCTTGCCTGTGATTATGACTTGCCTGCAGTGTTGTTTGTTTGTTTGTTTGTTTTTGCAATTTTTGCTCCGAAGAACACAGATAATACAAGAACCCAGCAACATAAAATGAGACCATGATGACCAAATATAAATGACAAGGATATAAAAATAAGGAAAAGGGAAAGAAGGGACAAATCAATGAGACAATAAGCAAGAGAAGAATAAAGACAAGAAAAAAAATAAAATAAAAACAGGCTGTAAAAACCATCAAGCTCCTGAGAGATAGAAGTGCAATAATAATATACTGAGGAGATAAAACGATAAAGTTAAAGGACCCAATGTGAGGATTTCACTCTGCTCCTCAGTCCTCTCTCCCCCCTCCTTCACCTCCTTCCCTCATCTCTCTCCTACAGAGGCGTGGCTCCAGGAGCGCTGCAGCAAACACACCTGACTCTCATCTCCTGCAATCACCTACACCTATCTACCCGTCTCCAGATGACTGCAGCGTGGGTGGATTGCACTTACAACCCGGGTTTGTGCTCTCTGCATGAGTTCAATTTATAACTCTCGCTCTCAGCCTGTTCCCCCTTCTCAGGGATTTATTTATGTCTTTTGTGGTCTGCTTGGTGGATGTTATACTAACCTTTTTTCTCTGCTCCCTTTGTTTCAGGTCTCCACTGAGCCCTCGCCACCGCACCTGTTCACTTTTTGCCACTTACCTGTTTTTTGTCACCACCTCATTAAAACTGTTGAACACTCAACCTGTTGCATCTTTGAGCTTTTAGGTCCAAAAGCTAAAAGATGTTTTTGGACCAACTAAACACCTAGAGGGTCATTTCCTAACACCTCAAAGACACAGCCTAGAGAGAGGCCTCCTCTTCTCTGCTCTGTCCCTCTTTGCTGGCTGTGCTTTCTGTATTTCAGGTAGTGGGGGAGGTGTCTTCTGAGATACCAATCTGGCACACCTGAGCAGGCTGGGCTCAGAAAGCTATAGAGCAGACCTGCTCACAGACCTCATTCTCTTTCTTCTCCATGGCCTGCAGACTGGACAGACCTTTGTTTGTTTTAGTTGTTTGTTCATTTGGGATTTGCAGACTTACAGCCATAGTTTATTGATTTTGTGGCAATTACTTGAAACACTTATTTCATTAAACATCTGTTAAAACTTTGCAAATTATGTGTGGTCTCCCTTTTTGTCACACATTATTGAGCCAGGCTGTGACAAATGGAAATACAATATAAGATAAGCTGATGAAACAGTTGGCCAAAAGTAAAGTAACAAAGTATAATTTAAATTAAATTGAATTAAGATACATGGAAAGAACCAAAAAAAGGCGAACAACACAATACAAAGCTAAAGGTAACAGTAACTAAGATGGTAGAAGCAATGAAAGCAAATAAAAACAAGTAAAACAGAAGTAAAATAAAGACAAAGTCACATGAAAGCAGGACCCTCTCGGGCAGGTTATCCCAAAGTCAAGTCTTACAGAAAAGGCTCGATCTCTTTTAGGCCCTCCCCACACGAGGACGGCCCCGTTATGTCTTGGCGTCAGCATCAAAACATGTATCGCTGTTTACACATCGTATTGTACATAGGCTTGTGCATTTACGTGACTACGCAAAATCCGCTTAAAATCCTGTCGGGTTGCCCGTCTGGTTCTGCTCTGAGGTGGATTCCACGTCAACAAGTGCTCATGCACGCGTAACATGCTGTGTCTCTGCATGAGACCTTGTTGCTGTTGTTGCCGTAGCTGGTGTTGTTGGTGTTCTGTGAGCAAATGTTGGTATAAAAGTTGAAGCAATATTTCTATAGCTGCTGGAACAAGATCAGAATCAGCCCGGCTGCTGCCATTGTTGTTGTTGTTGTTGTTGTGTGTGACAGCGTGGGTTGGGGGGCGGGGAGGAGGAGGGGTGCTATGAGGTCACCGTCTTTCTCGGACTTATCTGTTTATACCAACTACGGCATGAAGACGAATACGCAGATATCCACCTGCAGACCCGTTTTCAAAAAAGATGCGGAGTCATGGACAAATGCACATCTCTGTGTGTCAATACCACCAGATATTTTTACTGGAGTCTTACAAATTCTGTACTCGTGTAAAGTCCACCTTAGTTTCAACTTTGGAACAACCAGGAGTCGTGGACTGACGGCTGGCTCATGAAAAGTTAATGAGTCATCAGTATAACCTGGAGCCAGACCCGTGGGTGGGTTTAAAATAACAAGTAAAAGTCTTAAAATGTGTTCCAACAGTGATGGCAGCCATTGTTAGGATGTTAAATTGTTGCTGATTGATTCGCGACGCTGATGAAGAAGGAGTACGACAAAATAAGCCGAGCTTCTTCCTTTATTTCAAACACTGAACAGCATTAATGCTTAAAGAGTTTCTGTAAATAATGTTTCACTTTGTTGTTGTTTGTTTGTTTTTAACTTTAACCCTTTAACTCCCAGCTCAACTGTTTGGCAGAGGTCAATAAATTCAGGAATATTTATTTTTAAAAAAGTGACGCATCATTGTTTGTGTCAATTTTTTAGGATACAGGAAGAAACTGCAAACAAACCAAACAATTGACCTTTTCTTTGTGTGGGACTTAAAGGCTCAAAAGCTGAAAGTTATTTTCCATATCATCATTATTATTTTAAATTCTTTACCACTTACTGATATTATGATTTATATTTATAAAATCTGTTATTCATCAAAACATTTTTGTGTGTTTTGTCCAACTTAGTATCATCTATTTTCATTTTATTGATATTTTATTCACAAACATTTCTGCCTTTCTGATATTGTCCCAAATATTTGTGCATTTTTATGTTTATTTATTTATTTGTTTGTTTATTTGAATGGGACAGTGCACATTAATGAACATGCTGAAACATGTAAACATGCCGGATTGTAGCTTGATGCTAATTTCCATCCGTAGTCCCATTAACATAGAAACATATTGAGACAGTACATTTCACAGTAAGAATAAATAAGAACAAAAAAAGGAGCAGTATTAATACAATACAAGCATTGACAGTGAAAGATACCAAAATAAAAAAAATAAAAAAATAAAAACACAAACCATAGTATACAGACAGATAAAGTGCGATGCGGGTTGACTGTGGGTGGAGAGCTATCCCACAGGTAGGGAGACCATAAGAGTTTCGTTTAGAGGAGTAAAGTGCATAGATGCTGGACGTCATCACATCATCAACCATTAGCTTTTTACACCTGAGATCCCTCACCAGGAAAATATGATTTTGGTTTGTTTGTACTTTTCACTGTTCCCTGAAATGTTAATGGAATCAATTATTTGATATTTACATAACGCAGTAGTTAAAATAATAATAATAATAATAATAATAATAATAATAATAATAATAATAATAATAATAATAATAGTACAATATGCGTATTATCTGAATGGACCACACACTGTAAAAAAAAAAAAGTCATAAAAAAACAGTAATTTTCCAGCAGCTGGGGCGCCATAAAAATACTGTGAAACAACAGAAAAATCCTTTATCATAAAAATACAGTTTCTTTCCGTAATTAAAATACAGTTTATAATCGTAATTTTAACAAGATTTTGCCTTAATTTAAGTTCTTTAATGTTTAATTACAAACATTTAACGTTAAAAAACAATTAAATTACCCATAAAGATGGTAAAACGACATTGTAATACGAAGAATTTTGCTTAAATTTACAGGAATGTGCTGCTAATAGTTGGTTTCAATGACATTATTATTAATTTTTTATGTATTTTTTTTTGTCATTTTGTGCCTTTATTGATAGAAGAGAGACAGTGGATAGGCTTGTGAAAGGGGGAGAGAGAGTAGGGGAAGACACTCTGCAAACTGGTCACAGGTGGGATTCAAACCTGGACCAGCAGAAGCATGTACACGGGGTACCTGGTTGCTAACCACTCCACCAAACCAGCACCCCTTAAAGACATTATTTTATAGAAAAAGTTTTTTTTTGGAGTGGTAAAGTTGAATTTTACAGTTTATTCCCTTAAATAACAGAAAAATATTTGTAAAATTACAAAACACTTGTTAACGTATTTTAACAATAAATATTTGTATTTCTAACGGGGTTTCTTTGTAAAAGAACAGAAATATTGTGTTTTTTCACAGTTACAGTAATTTCCTGTTATATTACATTTGACATGTAAAATCAAAGTTTATTTTTGTGAATTAATTGGCCTTTTGAAAATACAGAAAAAAACTGAAAAATAAACAGTAAAATACTGTTATATTACTTTTTTTTTTTTTTTTAACAGTGCAACACAATTCCAATTGGCTGCACTAATAACCATAAGTCACTGTTAACATATAAAACAACACACCTGCTTATATCACTGCCACTGCTGTAGTTTAATTATGCTGACATTCCCACTGCTGCTAAGGTGTACAGTTTATTTGTACTGTAGTTTATTTACACCGGTCTTTTTGATTGCTGCTACAGTGTTAAGGTGAACTATTAGTACTGTATTTTATATATACCAGACATTCCCACTGCTGCTACAGTGTACAGTTTAACTATTTGCATTGTAGTTTATTTATACCGGTCACTATTATTCTAATTTCTGCTACACTGTAAAGGTAAATTATTGTTTGTAGTTTATTTATGCTGGACATTCCAACTGCTGCTACAGTGTACAGTTTATTTATTTGTATTTTGCTGTATATAACCTGTGTTTTTATCTTTTTTATTGGCATTTTATCTGCATGTTTTTCTGTACTATGATGTTACCTGCTGCTGGAATCCAAATCTATCTATCTATCTATCTATCTATCTATCTATCTATCTATCTATCTATCTATCTATCTATCTATCTATCTATCTATCTATCTATCTATCTATCTATCTATCTATCTATCTATCTATCTATCTATCTCCAAAGCAAGTACACACATGGACAAAATTGCTGGTACCCTTCCATTAAAGACAGAAAAAACCCTCAATGGTCTCAGAAATAACTTGAAACTGAAAAAAGTAATAATAAATAAAAATTTACTGAAAATTAACAAATGAAAATCAGACATTGCTTTGAGTTGTGGTTCAACAGAATAATTAAAAAAAATAAAATAATGAAAATGGCCTGGACTCAAATGTTGGAACCCTTTCCTTAATATTTTGTTGCAGAACCTTTTGAGGCAATCACTCCAGAAGGTCCATGTGTGTATGGGAGGTGAAGGTCTTTGGTCTAGGCCTGTTCATAATTCTAAGTTTCCTGAAGAAGTACAGGAGGCTGGGTCTTTATTTGCTGTCTGTCTCTTAGCACAGAGGAAACTTTAGACATCAGAACCCTCTCGTCTGGATCTTCAACCAGTCACTGTAAGGAGGGGGACATCATTTCTTTGTTTAGGAGTCTTGGACTGATCCAGGTGCAAAGGCTTGGACTGATTATATTGTATAGGATATTGTATATTGTATATTATATTGTTTATGGATATAGCATATAATATATCGTATAGTATATTGTATAGGAAACTTTACTTTATCCTTTGATGTTCAATAATTGCACATATGCTTCATAATTGCACATATTCTTCCTTTTTTTTTTTTTTTTTTTTTCAATATTTTAGTATACAGAGTTGATATTTTTATATATATTTTATATATTTTTTTATTGTTATTATTTCTTCTTCCTGTGAAGCAACACCACCTGCCGAAAACTAATTCCTTGTATGTTCTGAACGTACTTGGCGAATAAAAGACGATTCTGATTCTGATTCTGATTCTGATTCTGATCTGTAAAGGGCTAGACTGATCCAGGTGCAAAGGCTTGGACTGATTAATCTGTAAAGGGCTAGACTGATCCAGGTGCAAAGGCTTGGACTGATTAATCTGTAAAGGGTTGGACTGATCCAGGTGCAAAGGCTTGGACTGATTAATCTGTAAAGGGCTGGACTGAAATAACTCTTACTGAATAGAAATATAAATGCAACACTTTTATTTTTGATCCCATTTTTCCTGGTTCACAAAGGCCTGTTTCTCTAAACACTATTCACAAATTTGTCTAAATCTGTGTTGGTGAGCATTTTTCCTTTAACGAGACGATCCATCCACCTCACAGGTGTGGCACATGTTGATCAGACAGCACGATGACTGCACAGGTGGCTGCTCACAAGAAAAGGACACTTTAAGTTTTATCACAGGTGACATAATATATAATTAAATCACACAAAATAATGTTATAAATGAAGTGTAATCTATAATAAGTTATAAATATCAAACACAATTTTTTTAAAGTGTAATCTTTAATATTATATAATTATCAAATACAAAATCATGTTGCAGTGTAGTCCATGATATTTTGTAATAATAATCAAAAATAATGTTAAGATGTAATATATAATCTAATAGAATTATTAAATACAAATCGATGTTGAAGTGTAGTCTGTATCTGTGAAAACACAACATAATGTTTGAACTGTAATCTAAAATATAAAACAGTATAATTTATTAAAATAATTCAATGTAATACAGGCACGGTCTGTAACAAGGTCACGTGATCTTTAAGGAGCCCTTTACCCTCATTGATGTTATTTAGTTTGTTATCCGACTGTGCCTGAACTCAGCAAACATGCCGATTTTTATTGTACTTTGTGTTTCTTCGGATTGTCCCTGAACGCATCACTGGCTTTACGGTGTGTTTTACGACAGTGAATCAGTTTCCGGTAAAGATGGCGGCGCCCGGTAGCTCGGACTGAAGAGTGCGGAGAAAGAGCTCGTGTTCTTCTTTGATTGATCTAAATAATGAGATCATTGAGGCTAAAATAATAAAGAAGAACGGATCGTTTGGTAACCAGAGGTGACCTAATACCGGGTAGGAGCGGCTCGGCGGGCAGGTGGCCGCTTCCGGGACTTTACCGGGTCACCACAGGGGTCAACGTACCGGGACTTTAGCGGGTCACCACAGGGGTCAACGTACCGGGACTTTAACGGGTCACCACAGGGGTCAACGTACCGGGACTTTAGCGGGTCACCACAGGGGTCAACGTACCGGGACTTTACCGGGTCACCACAGGGGTCAACGTACCGGGACTTTAGCGGGTCGACCTACCGGGCTGCGGTGTGAAGCTGCAGAGATGTCGGCAGGTGTGTCCATCCAGCAGAAGGTCAACAGGTTACTCAGCCAACATGGCGGGAAACCGGTCATCAAACCGAACCGAGCGCTCGTGCTCCAAGACAGCGTGGCTAACCGGAGACCCAAGAAAGGAGGTGAGGGTCAATGACGTCACTAAATAAACCAACAGGGGGTGATAATGATCAATAAGATGATTAACCAAACCAATAATGATCAGTAACATGGTTAATTAGATTAATAATTATCAAAGACATTGTGAATTTAGACGAGTCATGATCGAAAAAATGATTAATTAGACCAATAATGATCAATATGATGTATAATTAGACCTATAAGAGGAAATAATGATCAATAAGATGATAAACTAGACCAATAATGAACATAATTATCAATAACTGATCAGAGGTCTTAAACAGGAGGTGAGATAAATGTTGAAGTAATAAAACCATGAGAATCCGGGACAGGGCTAAATTTATTGGCTTTTATATTAATTATCAACAATTGAATTTATTTTAGTCAATAAGAGGCCTGATAAAGGAAGTCAGAATCTTTATAGGGATGTAACGGTTACCGGTAGAACGGTAAACCGCGGTAAAATTTCCCACGGTAATCATTACCGTGTCTTCTGAAAATGACCGTTTTACCGTGTTTGATCACCACCCTGTGTCAATGACGCACGGTGATGCTGCTGTTTGACTGGAAAAGCCTGAACTATGTATCTGTCCTCGATTAAGCGGCCTACACCGATGCAAGCATGCGCAGTTTGGATTGTTTGGCCTCTGAGTCTGAGGGCGAAAGTTGGAGACACAGCGGAGTTTTCTCGAAACGAACACTGAAGTCTGGTTGAATTTTAGATTTGTACAAGGATGCTGAGGACAAACTGATAGAAGACAGTGTCCATGTCTAAACACGAAGCTGCAGCGAAAGAAAATGATGTGCGCGATTTCAACTGCAGAAACTCTACGAGTAAATGAACTGACGGAGCCGCAGGGAGAGAGAGAGAGAGAGAGAGAGAGTGAGAGAGAGAGAGAGAGAGAGAGAGAGAGAGTGAGAGAGAGAGAGAGACAGAGAGAGAGAGTGAGAGTGAGAGTGAGAGAGAGAGAGAGAGTGAGAGGACTCAGTGAGCCATACCTGACAGAATAACAGGTGACTTATCAGTAATTCTTTCCAAAAATGTATAAATCTTATAAATAACAGAGTTAGTATCATTCTGGACTGTGTTCCTGCCTTTGTTTTGCCGTGTATTCGCCGTATTTTGACATAGATCGTCTTTTTTCGTCAAAGTTCGTGTTTTATGGATTTCATCGATCGTTATTTGGAAATATTTAGAGGAGAAAATACCGAGGAGATCTGCCGGGGGGAGGGGAGACCAGAGGAGAACCATGAAGGGGGTTAATTGCTTCAGGGACTATTGTCATTTGAAAAAAAAAAGTCCAGGACATGGTCTAATATAAGGAGCTGTAACATGGACACTAATGCTGTAGGAAAACTAAAATGTGTGAGTGTATATAAAATAGTTTGTTCATTTTTTGTCATCTCAAAACTTTGAACATGTTCATTTACAATTGTTTATGAAGAGAATCCTGTTTGAAGTTCAGACCAGTTGTTTTCTTTTCTTGTAATCACACCTTTTATAACATAATAATGACAAATACTTTCCAGGATTCTTTATATTTATTTCTCATGAAAGAAGGGTAAAAAAATTCTACTCAAAGGGCATTTCTTGACACATTATTGATAAAAAAGACAAAAAAGAACCGTTCTGATGATAATATTGAAGGGGTTAAGTGATTAAATTGTGTCTAGAAGTACTTTTTGCACATTTTGAGCACACTGCAACAATACCGTGATAATAATGATAACCATGATAATTTTGGTCACAATAACCGTGATACAAAATTTTCATATTGTTACATCCCTATTTGTGAAGTGTTGGCATTAAATTAATAAAAAATTGAAAAACAACCAAACCTGAAGATAAAGAATTGAAATCAGGAGTTTTATTTATTTTAATTTTCAATTTTTTTTATATGTCAGTTTTTCTGATTGATTTAGTTCTCTTATTAGTTTGATTCTCTGTTGAGTAAACTTTCTCTTCAGTTTGATTATTTCTTTCATTTGATTTTCTTCACAGTTTCCTTCTGTATACGTCCTCTTATTGGTTTGATTCCCTCATTTATTTCATTCTTTAGTGATTTGCTTCTTTCGTGATTTGTTCTCATCAATTATATATATATATTTATTTATTTAAATAAGAATTTGTTCTCTTTTGAATTAGATTTTTATTGATTTGGTTCTATTATGAATGTGATTCCCTTATGAATTTGGTTATATATTAATTCAATACTACAGAGTTGATTCTTGAAGATTTTACTCTCTCATTAATTGTTTCCTATGGTTTCATTCTTTATTGATTTTATTCCTAATCCATTTTTATTTTCATTAACATGATACTTTTTTTGATTCTTTATAATTTGATTTGTTAGTGTTCGATTTGATTCTTAATTTATTTTATTCTCTTTTTTATTTAGTTTATATCGGTTGGATTCTCTTATCAATCTGATTCTTTTATTGATTTGATCTGTTTCTTCTCTTTTAAATTTAATTCTCATTGATTTGGTTTTCTCATTATTTTTTTCTTGTATTTTTCTAACGTCCTATGATTTTTTAAAATCTGAATTATTGAAAATTAGATTCTTTGTCGATTAAACTGTTTTTGGAATTAATTATTTAATGATTTGGTTCTTATTTGATTTATTATCAGTATTTTTCTTTATTGTTTTGACTTTCTTATTGATAATCAGATACTTTATTGATTTTAATATTTTTTCCCTATTTATTTGATTTTCATATTTCTCTGATTTATATCTGAATTTTTGCTTTGTTTGAGATTGATTTGGTTTTCTTTATTGATTTGCATACTTTTGATTGATTTTTATTGTTGATTTTTAAATTGTTTCATTTTTATCAGTTTTATTCGTCATTGATTTTATTCTCTTATCAATTAGATTTTTTATTGATTTAATTATATTTTTGTTTGATTCTTTGTTAAATTGATTTTTAATCTGCTGTGATAAATGACCAGGTCAAATGTCTGTCACACTGACATGAGACTTATTATTTTATTTAAATATCTGATTGGTCACAGCATTCTTTCATCTGCCTGCTAACATGAGTCAGTGTGACCTTGTCTGTTCTCAATAACTTTATCAATAAACCAGTTATTTTATTGTTGATAAATGAATCCGTGGATTAACGGACTTTAACATGTTTCCTGTTGCCAGAGGCCACGTGTGTGCCAGAGATGGCCGTCCTGATGGCGTGCTGGAGGCGGAATAATTTTGTGGAAAGTTTCTGCTCAGAGGAGGTGAAGACGTTCTACAGCTGTGTGGAAAAAGCTCAGGTGAGATTACCTTAAAGAAACACACTCACCTGGCAGGTGTCATGTGCAACATGGAATTACGTACACTGTATTGCCAAAAGTATTCTCTCACCTGTCTTGACTCCCAAATGAACTTCAGTGCCATCCCATTCCCAATCCATAGGGTTCAGTATGACGTCGGCCCACCCTTTGCAGCTATAACAGCTTCAACTCTTCTGGGAAGGCTGTCCACAAGGCTTAGGAGTGTTTATGGGAATTTTTGACCATTCTTCCAGAAGAGCATTTGTCAGGTCACACTGATGTTGGACGAGGAGGCCTGGCTCTCAGTCTCTGCTCTAATTCATCCCAAAGGTGTTCTATGGGTTGAGGTCAGGACTCTGTGCAGGCCAGTCAAGTTGATCCACACCAGACTCTGTCCTCCATGTCTTTATGGACCTGCTTTGTGCTCTGGTGCACGGTCATGTTGGAAGAGGAAGGGGCCAGCTCCAAACTGTTCTCGCAAGGTTGGAGCATGGAATTGTCCAAAATGTCTTGGTGTGCTGAAGCATTCAGAGTTCCTTTGACTGGAACTAAGGGGCCAAGCCCAGCTCCTGAAAAACACCCCCACACCATAATCCCCCCTCCACCAAACTTTACACTTGGCACAATGCAGTTCCACAAGTATCGTTCACCTGGCAACCACCAAACCCAGACTGGTCCATCAGATTGTCAGATGGAGAAGCGTGATTGGTCACTCCAGAGAACGCGTCTCCACTGCTCTAGAGTCCAGTGGCGGCGTGCTTGACACCACTGCATCCACGCTTTGCATTGCACTTGGTGATGTGAGGCTTGGATGCAGCTGCTCGGCCATGGAAACCCATCCATGAAGCTCTCTGCACTGTTCTTGAGCTCATCTGAAGGCCACATGAAGTTTGGAGGTCTGTAGAGATTGACTGCAGAAAGTTGGCGACCTCTTCTCACTATGCGCCTCAGCATCCGCTGACCCCGCTCCGTCAGTTTATGTGGCCTACCACTTGGTGGCTGAGTTGCTGTGGTTCCCAAACACTTCCACGTTCTTATAATCCAGCTGACAGTTGACTGTGGAATATTTAGGAGTGAGGAAATGTCACCACTGGATTTGTTGCTCAGGTGGCTTCCTATCACAGTTCCACGCTGGAATTCACTGAGCTCCTGAGAGCGACCCATTCTTTCACTAATGTTTGTTAAAGCAGTCTGCATGCCGACGTGATGATTTTATACACCTGTGGACATGGAAGGGACTGGAACACCTGATTCTGATTATTTGGATGGGTGAGCCAATACTTTTGGTAATATAGTGTAAGACTAACAGGACTCTTTAAATCATAGTGTGTAAAAGTGTAAGCCAATAATCCAGCAATGTAGCCTTTTTATAAAACCCCAACCAAATCTAAAAAGATTTCAGTAAGGTAAAAAAAAAAAAAACGCACAAGGATTACATTAACATGCCTCTTAAATACATACACTGCCTGGTCAAAAAAAATGTGGCAACCTGGATTTAACTAAGCAAACAGGTACGAGCCTCCTGTTGGATAATTCCTGCATGAGTGATTATCTTTCAGCTAAAACAAGTTATTTAACTCCAGCTGATGACATGAGCAGCTTCTCATTTCTTAAACAACCATGTCAAAGACACATCCTGTGGTCGTGGAAAAGATGTTAGTCTGTTTAAGAAGGGTCAAATCATTGGCATCAAGCAGGTAAAACATCTAAGGAGATTGAAGAAACTACTAAAACTGGGTTAAGAACTGTCCAACACATTATTAAAAACTGGAAGGATAGTGGGGAACCATCGTCTTCAAGGAAGAAATGTGGTCAGAATAAAATCTTGAATGATGGTGATCGGTGAATCACTTAAATGTTTGGCCAAATCAAATCAAAGAAAAACAACAGTAGAACTCAGGGGTGTGTTTAATAGTGAAAGTAAGAGCATTTCCACACACACAATGTGAAGGGAACTCAAGGGATTGGGACTGAACAGCTGTGTAGCCTTAAGAAAACCACTAATCAGTAAGGCTAAGCAGAAAAAAGGCTTCAGTTTGCTAGGGAGCATAAAGATTGGACTGTGGAGGACTGGAAGAAGGTCATGTGGTCTGATGAGTCCAGATTGACCCTGTTCCAGAGTGATGGGAGCATCAGGGGAAGAAGAGAGGCAGGTGAAGTGATGCACCCATCATGCCTAGTGCCTACTGTCCAAGCCTGTGGGGGCAGTGCTGTGATCTGGGACAAATCTGGGACATTGGAGAAGCTCGTTGAAACAATGACACAGTGAATGAGACTGTAATCAAAGGTAAAGGCGGGACAATTAAATATTAGAGTGTGTGACCATTTTTTTTTGGAGGCGATTTTTTTGATCAGGCTGTGTGTTTATGCATATGAAATCCCAGTGTCCAGTAAAAAGCTTTAATCTTTTTTGTTTCACATGCAAAATATCAGTGTCTATTGAGAAACCAGTTCATTAACACCATTAATCAAACTTACTGAATCCCCTACCCTGCTCAGTCCATCAGGAGGTTAGCCTAAACATCTGTCTTCCTCTTGATGAAGATCCTGTCAGTCGTTTGTTAACACATTGTTAACCTTTGTTTGCTCTCCAGGTGGCGAGGAAGAATAAATCTGATAAGAACGCTCTGCAGGGTGAGCGTCTTACCCCGAAACAAGCCACAGCGCTGCTGAAGAGATTCCCCAACCTGACAACTGAGATCTAGCCAACACAACGGCCGAGATCAGCCTGGTCTGACCACCACAGTCCAACTAACCAACCATCATGGTCCAACCATAAATCTAACCTCAAAGACCAAGGCTGCTCTCAAGATCAGACCAGAAGAAGCTCCGAGTCTGATTAAGGCAGGCACCAAGGTCGAAGCAATGTGACCCACCCAATGAGATTTAACCAACATGACCATCAATACCAACCAACCCAACCAATGAGATCCAACCAACATGACCATCAATACAACCAACCCAACTAATGAGATCCAACCAACATGACCATCAATACCAACCAACCCAACCAATGAGATCCAACCAACATGACCATCAATACCAACCAACCCAACCAATGAGATCCAACCAACATGACCATCAATACAACCAACCCAACTAATGAGATCCAACCAACATGACCATCAATACCAACCAACCCAACCAATGAGATCCAACCAACATGACCATCAATACCAACCAACCCAACCAATGAGATCCAACCAACATGACCATCAATACAACCAACCCAACCAACCAATGAGATCCAACCAACATGACCATCAATACCAACCAACCCAACCAATGAGATCCAACCAACATGACCATCAATACCAACCAACCCAACCAATGAGATCCAACAAACATGACCATCAATACCAACCAACCCAACCAATGAGATCCAACCAACATGACCATCAATACAACCAACCCAACCAATGAGATCTAACCAATATGACCATCAATACCAACCAACCCAACCAATGAGATCCAACCAACATGACCATCAATACCAACCAACCCAACCAATGAGATCCAACCAACATGACCATCAATACAACCAACCCAACCAATGAGATCTAACCAATATGACCATCAATACCAACCAACCCAACCAATGAGATCCAACCAACATGACCATCAATACAACCAACCCAACCAATGAGATCTAACCAACATGGCCATCAGTACCAACCAACCCAACCAATGAGATCCAAACAACATGACCATCATTACCAACCAACCCAACCAATGAGATCCAACAAACATGACCATCAATACCAACCAACCCAACCAATGAGATCCAACCAACATGACCATCAGTACCAATGAACCCAACCAATGAGATCTAACCAACATGACCATCAATACCAACCAACCCAACCAATGAGATCCAACCAACCCAACCAATGAGATCCAACCAACATGACCATCAGTACAACCAACCCAACCAATGAGATCCAACCAACATGACCATCAGTACCAATTAACCCAACCAATGAGATCCAACCAACATGACCATCAATACCAACCAACCCAACCAATGAGATCCAACCAACATGACCATCAATACCAACCAACCCAACCAATGAGATCCAACCAACATGACCATCAAAACCAACCAACCCAACCTCTGAAATTAGATTAGATGGAGCTGTATTTTCTGACCATGTGGGATAAGACTTACCCAAACCACATCGTCAGACTAACATGACCACAGATATCTAACTGTTCTGACTGCTGAGATATGACCAACACAACTGCCAGTTGACCTCATTGGCTTCATGATCTGACAGACCAGACTTCTAACATCTGATATTCTAGACCTGAAAGATGTGACCCAACATCACCGAGACCGGATGCCCGGACTGCCAACATCCAGCCAAGCCCACTGAAAAGATCTGACCGACCCATCAGCCAAGACCAAGTGACCCAACTGCAGAGATCCAAGAAACTGACCGTCAAACCAAACTTCCAAAATGTAACGACTGTAACCCGAAAGAAATCTTCTGTTAGAGTCCCAGAGACTTTTGGACGTTGGAACAGGAAGTGACTTAAAGTTTTATGTCCTTGTTGCAGGACTTTGTAACTCTATAAGAAAGGCTAGCAGACTAATACTGAGGAGGCCAGATAAAGTGGTGATGAGGACGACATCAGTTCATGATGAATTAGGCCTGTCATGATAACAAATTTTGCTGTATGATAATTATCCAAAAAATTATTGCCGTTAAATGATACTGTTGTCAATATTATTTTGAAACATCATTTTTTCATTCATGTAATTATAATATATTCCATAATAAAGTGAGTACACCATATCAAAAGCAATAAACTTTAATTTCTCAAGAGAGTTTAACTGTAATTGGAAGGTCAAGAGCTTTCTATTAAAATAAATTTGACAACATAATAAATTTAACAAAAAAGAAAAATAAAAAAATCCCATTGAAATGAAATGGATTCTCTTTTTAAACAAAATGACTATTGTTATGGAATTTCAAGTTGAGCTGCCCCACTATTTGGGAAAAATTGCTTGTAAATAGAAATCCTTATACTTATCAAAAACAATAAAAAATAGACCCTGTCTCTGTAAGGAAAAAAAACTCAGATAATAACACACACAACAATAAAAAACAATAAATGTAGTTTATACAGTTTGGGAATTGTTCGTGACATGGACTTCCTCCCAGTCAATTCGTACTAGCTGTCAAATGCTTGCAACATTTCCCGTAAGTTTAGCTTTTCAACCGTACTGAAGGGATGCATATCTTTTATAATGTAGCAGACGACTCTGTTTGTGAGCGCACTATTTTGTGCTCTTTTATTTATATTTACTTTGCAGACCAAACGCCTCAGTAAGCGCTGACTGTCAGGACGAAGGCTTCGCTGCACCTCCCCTCCTTCATCGCTACAAACAAATTCAGCATATCAGCTCATCGGTGTTCATGAGCTCACACCTTGTTCATTCTGTTTAAAACCAAAATATTCCCACACTGGGGCTGTGGCATTCAGCTTAGGAACCATCGGTTTTGCGCTATCATTCATGTTAGTATTTGTGTCCTTGTTACTCCTCACGACGCTCACTTCAGCTCTGTCTGTGTAAAGATTGAATGAATGACAGATGCTCACTCTGCTATAAATCCGCTCTAGAACCAACGCACCCAGGTGTTGAGAGAGTTGCCCAGAGTGACCCATCTTCTCATCCAGCCTGTTTGGTAGAAAGATAGGAGGGAAACAAACATGCATGCACGTGTCAATTTATCGAGGACATTTTTATTTATCTTGTGGTTAATTGATTTATTGATTATCGTGACAGGCCTATGATCAATGAAAATATTAAGTCTTTCTGTTTATCCTTTTTGAACAGACCAGGTTCAAATGTGTGCAACTGCTAAGTTTAGTGTGTAACCCTGCTGAAAAGATATTTCTGTGAATGATTAAAGAATTAACAAAGATCCATGAGTGTCTGTTGTGTTCAATCAGAAGTTGATTATGTTTCTGATCTGTCAGCCTCAGTCATTTTTATTATATTCCTGATTGATCGGCCTCTGTGTTGTTTGTTATATTCCTGATCATATTCCTGATCGATCGCCCTCAGTCATGTTTATTATATTAAGCAGAGCGCTCTCTCTACAGTCAGATGGTATCAGTAGCTATAATGGAGTTAGGGCTAATTCTTCTTCTCTGGTTTTAGACTCTGGCACCACAGCTTCCTGTCACTGCCTGAACATCTCACCGTGCTCAGCAGAAATAACTTCAGTTGATTTTAACATGCTGTCGGTTAGGGCTGAACAATTAATTACAAATTAGATTAAATCACAGTATGGCTTGTTGCACTCTTCAAATCGCAGAAGCTTCAATATTTTTTAGCCCAAAATGTGTTGAACGTTTTGGCACTGTGATGTAGTTTTTTGCAATTTCATACCTATTTTTTTTTACCTCTATTCATAGACTCCCCCCCCCCCACACACACACACACTTTTGGACCATTTTTACAACTTTATGCCTATTTTGCCCCCATTCATCTTTTTTTGGCCACTGTCAGAACCTTTTTTTGAACTTTCACATGGTTTTTCAAATTTAATTTCAAATTGAATTCCCGATTTTGGTGCCATAATCAATTTTCCTAAGCCACTTTGGGATTTTTTTTGCCAATTTTTCCCCATTTTTTGCAATTTCATACTTATTTTGCACCAGTTTTTTAACCTTTTTCCACTTTCATATCATTTTTACCCAGTTTTTACAATTTCATACCTATTTTGCTTCTGTTCTTCACTTCTCCACATTTTCTAAAATCTTATTCTTAGATTAATTTAATGTCATATTGGTTTTACTATATAATGATCTACTGCTTATGACATTAAAACAATTGCAGAGTAAATCGCAATATTGGGGAAAGAAATCACAATTAGATTATTTTCTCAAATCGTTCAGCCCTATCGGTGTGATTATTGATTATTACTTCCGCTAAAGAGGATCCAGGAAGTTTTTAAAGGATTCTTTAACATTGCTAGATATGCACAAATGCTGAAAATGGTCATATTTTTATGTTTTCATGGTCAATTAATCTAAATATTTAGACGAAATAAAGGCAGGACTAATGTTTATGAAAATTGCACTGTGGGTGAGGACTGTGGCGCTGGTGGAGGTCTGTGCTAACCAAGTGCTTTTCTCGTTTTTATTATTGACAACATCAGAGAAATCACACTGAAATCACTATAATGTGATTTAATATCAATATTCTTCGTCATAATCACTGTTAGTATCTCACATAAGTGAGTACACCCCTCACATGTCTGCAAATATTTCATGTCTTCATGGGACAACAGTGAAGAAATGACACTTTAACACAGAGTACAGTAGAGAGTGTCCAGCATCTATAACTGTGTAAATTTACTGTCCCCGCAACATAACTCAACATACAGTCATTACTGTCTAAACTGATGGAAACAAAAGCGAGCACACCCCTAAGTGGAAGAGTCCAGATTGGCCCCAAAGTGACAATATTTTGTGTGTCCATTATTTCTCAGCTCTTCTTTAACCCTCTTGGGCCTGGAGTTCACCAGAGCTTCATATTTTACCACAGAAATCCTTTTCCACCCCCATGACCACATCACAGAGCTGGTGGTTGTTACAGACCTTGTGCTCCTCCCAGGGTCGGAGTGGGACTCATTTTCAGCCCCGGAATTTTGTGCCTCAGACTGGCCCACTTTATATCATGACCTATTGTATTAGAATAATATAATTATAACTTTACATGTTAAGTGCGCTGTTCTCTAAAGCCAATAATACTAAACAACAATACGATTTTTTTCACTGGCAAACTATGCAAGTCTATTGCATCTAACATTCATCTTATTCATTTTCAGTTGTGTTCTTTGTTTACCATCTTACTTTTGATGATTAAAAGGGCCACTCCTATCATTTGGGCACAGAAAGTGGTTATATTAGAACTGATGCTTGTTCACACACTCTGTTACTACAGCTCACCTGTTTCTTCAACACTGACAGCAGCAACAGCAGCAACCCCTTCCTCACCACTTTCCCCTGTGTTTGCCTCTGACATTAAATCACATTTAAAAAATAGTCAATAATCAGCCTTCTGATTAATTCAAGTCAATTTCATTTTTGTAGTGCTGAATCATCAAGCATAAATTATCTCAGGGTATTTTTCATACAGAGTAGGTCAACAATAGCCTATACTCTGATATTAATTCTAATACTCACTCAGTGAACATTGCAATCCTACCTGCCCACTCTGCACCTGTGCTGGGCTCATGGCTGCTGCTTGGTGCTGCTGCATCTCTTCTGAGGGGCTACAAGACAAAGTTTCCCCAGTTATGTGGCGTTGTCGCATCACGGTGCAAGTTGCATTTTATTCAACATCTTACTTTACCAGTTTCATCGTGATCCTCTGTCGTTTCAGACCGTAAGCTCATTTTATTAAAAAAGTGGCTATTTTTTGCACATTTTGCTGCATCATTTTCAAGCGCTTTCCTCTTTGTAATTCTTATTTTTCCCGCGCCACCCTTGCTCTTTTTATCCATCTTGCCGGCAGTCCAGCACCGTGACTACTGGCTGGCTCATCGCACAGACTACGACTGGCGGAGCTAATTGTTTTTAGCCTGCACGGATGTGTTGTTACGTCAGGATGCCTCTGAAAAAAAAAGAAAAGCTTCTGATGGAGACGATGACCCACAGGGACAATAGTAACAGCACATAAGTAATACTCACTCAGGGCCTGAACACCAAACCAAAAAATTATAATAATATTAAAAAATGTATATTAACACCGGCCCTCGCGGCCCAAACGTCAGGCCGGCCCACCGGGAATCGTCCCAGTCCTCCCGATTAGCCACTCCGGGCATGGCTCCTCCACCTTCCTCCTGAGGACGTCCCACAGATGCTCAATAGGGTTCAGGTCTGGAGACATGCTCGGCCAGCCCATGACCTTTACCCTCAGCTTCTTTAAGGGGGCAGTGGTCGTCTTGGAGGAGTGTTTTGGGGTCATTATCATGTTGGATTCTGCCTTGAGGCCCCTTTTCCAGAGGGAGGGGATCATGCTCTGCTCCAGTCTGTCACATGGTGGCCTTCATGGTTCCCTCAGGGAGGTGTAGCTCCCAGTGCCTGCAGCACTCAAGCAGCCCCAGACCATCACACTCCCATCACCATGCTCCACTGTAGACCCCACACACCTGTCTTTGTGCTCCTCACCTGGTTGCTGCCACACATGCTCAACCCCATCTGACCCAAATAAGTTCATCCTGGTCTCATCAGACCAGGACATGGATCCAGTAATTCTGCCCTGGGTGTCGGTGGTGCAGTTGGATAGTGTGCTTGGTCAGTGATCGGGAGATGCAGGATCAAGCCCAGCTCTGGGCAAGACACTTAACTGCTGCGTCAGTGGTGTGTAAATGGGCATTAAAGGGCATGAATGTGTTAGAGATACTGATGGATAACTAACATAGAAACAGGGCCATCAGTGAAGTGGTTGCTGGAACAAATGGGTGTGAATGGGTAGGTGTGACCTGTGGTGTAAAGCAGTTTTGAGTATTCAAACACTAGAAAAGGGCTATATAAGCTCAAGTCCATTTACCATTTAGTAATCCATGTAATCTGACTGTCTTCAGTAAACTGTTTGTGGACTTTCTTGAGCATCATCTCTAGGACTTCAGCCTCTGCAGCAGTGCTGGCAGCTCTCATACGTCTGTCCCAAGGTCAAACTCTGGATATGATGCTGAGCACGTGCACTACACTTTTTTGGTCGAGAGGAGGCCTGTTCTGAGTGGAAACTGTCCTGTCATGATCCAAAAACACTCCTCCAGGATGACCACTGCCCCGTTAAAGAAGCTGAGGGTGAAGGTGATGGACTGGCTTCCGAACCTGAACCCTACTGAGCATCTGTGGGACGTCCTCAGGAGGAAGGTGGAGGAGCACGAGGTCTCTAACATCCACCAGCTCTGTGATGTGGTCATGGGGATGGAAAATGAAAATGATGGTGGACACTAGGTCTGGGTCTCGATTCAGATTTTCTGGGTCGATTCAATTCAATATTAGAAGGTCTCAAATCGATTCAATTCTATATTTATTCAGTCTGGGATATCTTAGTTAAAATAGTGCTGTAAATTTCTGGTACATCATTAAAAGATGTTTTAACATTAAGAACTAAACCCAAAGCAGTTACATTAATCATATTTTAATGATATGCATTAATGCAGATTCTGCATATTACTTGTTTTTTGTCCAACTCGTATTTTCCTTTGTACTTGTTAAATCTAAAATACTGTACATTCAAACATCAGCTTTTAAACTCTCCAGTGGTGCCCATATAGTGCTTCACCATGTTTGTTTGCAGTAACATCTCATGAGATCTTGTTCAGTAGAAAGCAACGCTAAACGCTGATCACACCAGACTAGCAGGATTGATACCACAGGCTGCTTCTCTGCACATCCAAAGAAGAAAAAACTACCCAAGTTAAAAGATCCATCTTTGGATTTTATGGATCGATTATGAACCAGTTAAAGGAAAATCGATTTAAATCGATTAAATTGATTTTTTTAACCCAGCCCTAGTGGACACACAAAATATTGACACCTTGGGGCCAATCTGGACTCTTTCACTTCCGGGTGTGCTCCCTTTTGTTTCCATCACTTTAGACATTAATGTCTGTGTGTTGAGTTAATTTAGAGGACAGTAAATTTATTCTGTTACACAAGCTGCACACTCTCTACTGTACACTGTGTTAAAGGGTCATTTCATCACTGTTGTTCCAGGAAATGATATAAGTTGAAAAATAAACAGGGTGGGCATGCACATCCTATGTAGGGTGCTGGATCCAAAAGATTCTAAGCATGAAAAATGTGTAAGAAGATCTGCACAGCAAAAAGTAGCTCCCTTGAAAATGTGTATTTATAACAGTGACGTTTCGAGCAGAACCGCTCTTCCTCAGACTTTACCATCCATTACCATTTATCGTAAAGTCTGAGGAAGAGCGGTTCTGCTCGAAATGTCAGTTATAAATACACATTTTCAAGGGAGCTACTTTTTGGTGTGCGGATCTCCTTACACATTTTTCATCTATGAAAAAGATCTACAAAAATATTCTAATATTTCTGATATTACAGATTTAACTCCCATCCCTCAAAGTGGAGTTGAGGAACACAACGCTGTAGAACTTTCAGAGCTCTGATGGTGTCGTTAAGAACTCGTGCTTGTTCTTGAGATCACAGAAGAACCAATGCAGGAACAAGGGCTTAGTGTAGAAGGCTGTCAGTGCACCTCTACCAAGGCCTCTGGAGCTCCATCCAAAACAGAAAGTCTGAACACCAGATGTGTGAACACCAGACTGATGAGCAAAGGTTCAGTTTGTTCTTGGATCAGGTCTCCATCACCTGGTCTGATACTCCATGAACCCTGATGGAGGTCCTTCACTCCAAAAGCTGCTCTGGGTTTTGTTTGTGACTGAGAAACACCAAAACAGAGGAGGGTTTAACGGGAGATGGTGTGTTTGATGTTTTGTCTTCTGAACAGGACGCTGTGTGTGTGTGTGAGTGTGTGTGTGTGTGTGTGTGTTAGCGTGTTAAGTGTTTGTTGCAGTCGGACTTTGTTCCTGTTTGTTCCTGCTCTGTTTATCTGCTCACATCACACACAAACATTTCCTCCCCGTCTATCTGGTCCTGGATCAGACTCTCTGAGGCTGCAGGGTCGTTAATAATCAGACAGAATAAACCGTGTCTCTCCAATCTTAACAGTTTTCAAGTTTGTATAAAACAGTCTCATGGCTCATGGTCAGCAGAGATATTAGTTATTATTGCCTAATTACAGGAACAGAGTTTTCTAATTAAATATGTAGCTGTTCAGTGGGACGGTTTTTATTTCCTGTGAAGTTTTGGAGATATTTTTGTTATCATGATGGAGAGACTGAAGTCTGAGTTATCCTGGTGATTTTATTCTAAATAATAAGATAGTTCATATTTCTGTGACTGCTCTCTCATTCATTCATAAACGTGCTCATGAGCTGTGATGTCAGAAAGGTTCCTCTGCATCCTGATGCTTCATCATATCAGCCTGGATTATCTAAGGGCGTTTTCACATTAGGCCCACTTGATTCGAACCGTGCTACGGCGCGGTTCTCCATGGGTTCGCCCCCCTCCCCCTCCCCCGCTGGCTTGCATTCACACTTGCATCATCGAACCATGCCCGGACCCACTTGTGTATTTACTTAGTTTGAAACAGCAGGGGGCGATATGCACGTAACTGGTTACCAAACCTGCTACGGAGAAGAACGAAGAAGAGGCTACCATGGTAACCATTTCCTACACCAAACAACCAATGTTTACGTTTCGCTCTCTTCTACATTTTCCTTCAAATATGTTTTTTTATCGTGTTTGAGACGGCATCAGCGACCTTCTGGACCCTCGTAAATCATCGTAATCCTCAACCAGAATAAACAAATCAACATATTGAGTAAGCAAAAGATTCAACCGCGGGATTAACAGGAAGTAATGCATCAAAAGTAGATCGGTTCAGACCACTTTGTTTGACACCAGTGAAACCGCACCAAATGTAGGGAGATGGAGCGGATCGAGACCACCCCTTCATGGAGGTCTCAGACCGGCTGATTTGGTGCACACCAAAGTGCGGTGGTTGCATTCACATTGACACTAACGTACCAAACCCTGGGCCAAAACTTCTTTGGTGCGCACTAAATATGATTGGTGTGAAAACACCCTGAGTGACCTTCACCAAACTGGACCATCAGACACAGCCCTAGAAGAACAGCATCACATCCAGCTGTGTGTTAATGTAGGTCTGCATTTACACTGCCTGGACAAAAAAAAAGTCGCCACTAGTTTAACTAATAAAACAGATCTGAGCCTCCTGTTGGATTATCACTGCATGGGTGATTATCTTTCAGCTGAAACAAGTTCAGGGTTCCCACGTGTTCTGGAAAACCTGGAAAATAATCAGCAAGTTTTCCAGTCATGGAAAACACATGGAAAATAAGGAGAAAAGTAAAATGTCCTGGAAAAGCTTCAATTGTCATGGAAAATTAATCAATCTTCCTTGTACCTTGTTTGTGAACAAAAATCAAAAAAGGGAATTAATTTAAAATGTAGTTAGTTCTTAATGCACACTTAGCCAAAATATCGGTAGAAGATAAAATAAAGCAAGTTAAGGAATAAAATAAAAACTCAAAACAATGGTGACAAAAGAACTAATAAAAAATAAAAATAAATAACATTTAGGTTACTTAAACAGCAAATCATTAAAATATGCATATAAAAATGCAGAGTAAGTAAAGATAGGAAAATCAGTAACAAACATTAAAGAGTTAGAAATAAATACATTTCAAGTTCAATACGATAAGATGGCACTAGCTAGAGATATTAGTAAAAATGTCCTGGAAAAGTCCTGGAAGATGACTTCTAGAAAAGAGTGGGACCCTGAAGTTCTTTAACTCCAGCTGATGACATGAACAGCTTCTCATTTCTTCAACAACCATGTCAAAGACACATCCTGTGGTCGTGGAAAATATGTTAGTCTGTTTAAGAAGGGTCAAATCATTGGCATCAAGCAGAGAAAACATCTAAGGAGATTGAAGAAACTACTAAAACTGGGTTAAGAACTGTCCAACACATTATTAAAAACTGGAAGGATAGTGGGGAACCATCGTCTTCAAGGAAGAAATGTGGTCAGAATAAAATCCTGAATTATCATAATTAAACGTTTGGCCAAATCAAATCAAAGAAAAACAACAGCAGAACTCAGGGGTGTGTTTAATAGTGAAAGTAAGAAAGGGATCACAAACAGTAGAGGAAAACCATAAATTATATCAAAATGAGATGGGAGATAATATGTGTGAAACCATATTCATAACTTCCTGTTCTATTGTCATGAGTTTGGTTGGAAAAACCAGGTATGCTTTTTTATTGCTCCTAAATTACAGAAATATTGAAGAGCTGAGACATGTGGATGCTGGATGTGATGAGGCAGATCACCTGCATATTTGCATAAAGGTACAACTGTTTTGGACTATCAAGCAGCAGATTCTTGGACAGCTGTTCCCCATAACTTTTACATCATTTCATTTTGGGAATCTACCTGAGGAAATAAGTCAAAGTCAGCTTTATTGTCTAATATGCTATACATGCTTGACATACAGCACAGATGAAATTTCAGTCCTCTCAGACCCACGGTGCAAACAGGCAATATTATAACAAGATTAAAGAAACTAAACTACAGTATAAAATATATAATAGCCTAATAATATCTAAAGTAATAAATAGAATAAATTTAAGATGAACAGAATAAAAATGTGTATATGTAATGTAAATATAAATGTAAATAAAATGATCCGACAGATACTTGTGGGCAGGGGCGTACTTACCATTAGGCAAACACAGGCAATTGCCTGGGGCCCCGAGATGTCCAGGGTCCCCACAACATGTCATAAAAAATGTGTTAATAAAGTTTTCTTAGATTTAAACAGTGGTGTAAAAAGTCCTTGAAACCCATGCTTGAGTAAAAGTAAAGATATCTTATATAAAATATACTCAACTAAAAGTGAAAGTCACTCATTAAAAAATCACTTAAGTAAAAGTCTTAAAGTAGCTACTATTAAATGTACTTAAGTATTAAAAGTAAAAGTACAAACAAAGAGAACAGGTACAAATAGTTGTTGCTCTCCCAAGCTTTATAAAGTTTAACTCTTCCTCCCTCCGCCAGCTCCCTTCACCTCTTACTCCCTCTCTCCATTCCTCCCTTACGTAAAGTTCACAAACTTGCGGTTCATCTTTAGCAGAAGTTGATTTTCAAAATCGTATGAGTTCAGTCGTGCTCTTCGAGGGCTGAATACAAGTCCTGCAACGCCAAACAGTCGTTCACAGGCTGCAGAGGCAGGCAGAGGTGTGTTCAGCTTCGTGCAAGAGCACGAACAGTCCATACGGTCCTCTTCAAAATAAAATGTGAAAATAAGTGTCATTTATATTCACATTTTATTATGTAGCGAGTAACGAAGTCGACAATTTAAATGTAACGGAGTAAAAGTATCATTTTTTAATTTTTAATGTAGTGAAGTAAAAGTAAAAGTTGCAAAAAACATACAAACTCAAGTAAAGTATAGATACTCCCAAAACATACTTAAGTACTGTAACTAAGTACTATTACTTCGTTCCTTTACACCACTGGATTTAAAGCAGTTATTAATATTTTAGTCTTAGTTCACACTCTGTAGTTTGAAGTACAGGGGAGAATAACATCCATATTTATGAACATTTTGTCAGTGACCTCATACAGTTGATGGTGTTGTCTTTATTTTCAATCACTTTTATCCTGTAAAATATTTTAATTCATAACTTTTCAAACTATATGACACTTAGTATAAAAAGCATAAAGTTCCTGCACAAGATAGTTTTGCATGTACACGATAAACTTCTTATTTATTTTTGCCATGTCCCTTAAGGGGCTCCGTAATGATAAACATTAAGATTAAAACTCTTTCTTTGGTCATAAATATCATTCGTTGGGTGGGGAAACATATAAACATGGTGATGTAACTAGTAGCTAATGCTGTCAGATAACAAACAGATTTAAAAAGCAGGACAAGGGGCCTGATTAAAATACTCGCCTTCTGTCAAAATTGAGCTAAATTACAGAATTTGAAATGCATTTAGTTTCGCTATGTTACCCAGTACAAGATTAAATAATAATAAAACTTTAATCAGTACAGTACAGGGATATGAAGGGCCCCAAAGACTGGGTTTGCCTTGGACCCCCATATGAATAAATACGCCCCTGCTTGTGGGACATATTTACAGTAGCAGCAAAAAAAGCCATCGCTCGTAGATGTTTACAGATAGATCCGCCCACAGAAGCCTGAGAAATGATTTGTACATTAAACGATGGGCTAAATCAGGGGTGGGCAACTTTAATTACCAAGAGGGCCACATTAAACCATTTTTCCCAGCCTGAGGGCCACATGGTTACAAGTTTTCAGAAACTCTTGATAATGAAAAAGAATGTTGGATAAACAAAATATGAGAATATAAATTTGTCATAAAGTTAGTATACCAATATTCATATATTACAACATAAATACAAGTTATTATGCATAATCAAATGAACTTGACACAGAATTCAAGCTAATTTGGCTAACATAATTAAAGCCAATGAAGCTTTTTCCAAATCAATAAAATGATGTGTTTTTCAAATTTTTAAAGCTCAAATATTTTGCTGCCGCCATTTTTAAATATAATATTGAGTAATACTTGATATGATGTTAATGTTCATGAAAGAGATTTCGACACTATAATAGCAAAGTATGGTTGTAAATAACTTACATAAGATTATATAGAATTATTTCTATTGGATATCTGAGTTTTCTTCATATTTACAGCCGCTGGTTTTTGGGAATGAATTGCGGGCCACACGTAGTGATGTGGTGGGCCGCACTTGCCCCCCAGGCTGCCGCTTGCCCACCCCTGGGCTAAATGGAAGCTATACTTGAAAGAATCAAATGATGCTCCTGTTGGTCTGTATTAAGCATATTTACATCATTGGAATTCAGGAACTTCTTATTATAAACTGTGATTATAATCTTGGTATAATGTTTTAAACCCCCATGTAGCTAATATTGTACCTGACAATGTCTTTTTGTTCTTTATATTATTGATCTGTTTGTCTGGAAAACAATAAAATTAAGTATAAAAAAAGGCTTCAGTTTGCTAGGGAGCATAAAGATTGGACTGTGGAGAACTGGAAGAAGGTCATGTGGTCTGATGAGTCCAGATTGACCCTGTTCCAGAGTGATGGGAGCATCAGGGGTAGAAGAGAGGCAGGTGAAGTGATGCACCCATCATGCCTAGTGCCTACTGTCCAAGCCTGTGGGGGCAGTGCTGTGATCTGGGACAAATCTGTGACATTGAAGAAGCTTAAAGAAACAATGACACAGAGAATGAGACTGTGATCAAAGATAAAGGAAGGACACTGAAATATCAGAGAGTGTGACTTTGTTTTTGGCCAGACAGAGTAAGTGTGATTTATCAGTCTGTGGTGTCACTGAGCACTTTCGCAGCTCTGAGGCTCAGACTGACGCCCCCCACCCCCCTTCGCTCGGTGAGTCTGCAGTCTGCAGACACCGACCAGCCCACAGACCGGGAAGACCGAGAGCCTGCAGGAGAGAGAGGAGGAGCTGCAGCAGGAGGACAGGGAGCGGCAGGAGCAGAACAGGGAGCCGTGAAGGAGTTCTGCCCCCAGATCCGAGTCTGTGGTCCGGGTCCTGGTCCGGATCAGAGTCTGGAGTTCTGTGTTGGATCCGGATCCGCAGTCTGGAGTCTTGGTCTGCGGTCCGGATCAGAGTCTGGAGTTTTGTGTGTGATCCGGATCTGCAGCTCGGAGTGTCAGAGATGATCCCGCAGTCATGGATCAGAGGATCGTGTGTCTGTTCTGTCTGACTCTGTCTGCGCAGGTAAGACCCTGCTGTGTGCGCGTGCAGCTGTCACTTTCAGGTCCCTGAGTCACTTTTAGACCCTCATCCCGAGACCATGGACCACCACCATGGGCCGGGGTCAGTATCAGGAATAAGGATAAATGTAAGCTAATTAATATTACCACATTTTCAGAAAGTAACTATGGTTTTAATATAATGATAAAGGCACTGACTATAGCTAGAAATTTAGTATACTTATAATTATAAAGGTCATTATTATCGTTATTATAAATGTTTCAAATGATAAACATCGTTATTCTGGTTATGAATGTTTTAAATATATATAATACAGGTATTTATTAATATTTTAAATGTGTTAAATAATTAAAATAAAGGTATTTATCATTCTTATGTTTTAAATAATGATAAACAAGTAATCATAATAGTTTGATGTCTAAAATAATAATAAAGATAATTACAACTGTTATAATTGTTTTAAATAACAACAAAGACAACTACTATAAATATAAATGCTTTAAAATATAAAAGTAAAGATCATGAGTCATATTCTACAGACTGACACAATAAAGTTCACCGCTAGTGGAGATTCAGAATTTCAAAAACAGTAGTGAGAAATTATTCTTTAGACATTTAAAAAACAATTTAAGAGTACAAAAATTATACATTTTTCAAAGGTGAGAAGGTTGTGTTTTCCTTAAATACGGTGATGCAATCTCATTGGTTTCTGGTCCATCAGTTTAATTTGCTGCTTGTGTTGAGATTCTGGGTTTAATGTGGTTGAAGAAGTTTGTGGTCATGATGTGATGCAATAAGACAGGTTAGAAAAAAAGTCATTGTATATACAGTCCTGCAGCTTGATGTGACATGTTCCTTCTAATAATCAGAATCAGCTTTACTGGCCAGGTATGTTAGACATACAAGGAATTTGGTGGCGGTTCACTTCTCTCTCAGAGTAGATACACACTGTGTAAATCCAATATTACAAACAAGACAAGTAGCAGAAAAGCCGAGGCAGGAATTGACTGTTAAAAGAAGGTTAAAAGAATTATTAGGGTAAGAATAGAATTCCAGAACAATGTACGAGGTTAAAAAAAAAGAAAAAAAATGAAAGAAGTTCAGATTTGGTCCTACCTTCTTGCAGACATACTTGATCTGACTATTAAGCTTTAAGTTTGTTGTCCAGGATGCTAAGATACTTTACTTCATTCACTACGTCAATGATTTAGTTCTGAATCCTGAACTCTAAAACATCATGTGCAGGCCTGTTATGCATGGAGAAGTACATGGAAACAGTTTTTTTTAACATTAAAGCAGAAATATTACGCTTAAAAAAAGAAAACCTTTTTCAATGCACACATTTTGGGGTTTTGGCCTTCTTCCCAGCCCACAAATGTGATAGTAAACAACAAACCCTGTATTTACCAGGCTACATGGATTTAAACTCATGGGACTCTATTGTCATAGACCAGGCGCAGCACACCTGCCCTGCATCACACCTGCGCCGCACCAACGGTGTGTGTCCAGGGCATTTTGCAATTTTTGGGCATGGCGCAGTCCAGAGCAGCGAGGCGCACCTACACTTCCGCCCCTTCCACTGGCATATATGCCAAAAAGGGAGGAGAGAAGGCGTGAGTGGGTTTAACAGAGCCGAGTGTTGTCTTCACCAATCAAATGAACACCTCTCCTGCCTTTAAATGCGCTGCATGACAATTTCACCTCTGCATGGAAAAAGTCAGCAGCAGCAGCTTCAGGCTGACAGACTTCTCCCAGGAGGAAGCTGGTCCAAGCTCGCAGCACCAGAATATACGGTAGTGCGAAAAGACCACCATGGACTAAAGGTGCTTACACACTGCACGCTTCTTGTACTACCTCGGCGATCACTCTCCATGCAAAGTCAATGTACAGCCGTGATGGGGCGGGGCTAACCCTTCCACGATGCGGCAGCTGCTTTTCACACTACCACATAGCTTGTTGCGCGATGTTAAAGTAAAAAAATCTTGATCTATTCAGATGATGTCATGTGTGGCTGTGCGGCAACAGCCAATCACCGGTGTGTGCACGTGTGACGGTGCCCGTGACAGACAGTTTTTCATCCCGACCACAGAGGAACAATTTATGTCCTTGTGGGAAACATTAGTCAGTAAGGACATTAGTTCCGCCTACACAGACCGCAGAAAACTCACAGATGATGCTGCTGCATTATCAGCTGCAGTGTTTTGTGTTTGATAAGTGAATGAAAAGGATACAGATGGAATAATGTCCGCTTATACATCCTATCATATGATATATGATATGACTGCAGTGAAACTCGAACGGACGTGATGTCACCGAGCGACAGCCTATGGCAATGGTGACCAAAATGAGGTATTTATGGATGCGCGACGATACGTCAGTGGGCAACGCGATTTTGGTAGCTGGGTCGCTTGCTGTGTGAGCACAGCATAATGGTGAAAAACCAGCCTGGAGGAAGTTACTAATATTGTCGATCAAGTTTGCCCAAATATTCTGAGAACCGTTGCCTGTTATGACCGGTTCAGTGATGCAAGGGGAGGGGCCTAAAGAGAGCTGTCAGATCAGAGGAGGCACACGGTGGCCACCGGGGGAGCCCCTCCTCCAGCCTCATGAGCTCAGCAGTGGACATCTCGTCCTCCACCCTCTCCATGATAAGCATCGTGGGCTTTGGTGAAGTTGGGATTATGGGTAAAAAAGAAATATTTTGTACTAAAACAAGGGAGGATGGCTCTCCTCAGGCTCCCTCCTTCCTTCTCCAACCTGAGGTCCAAGCGTGTGAGGAGGAAAGGAAGGAGACGTGTTGAAATACAAATTATTACAATTTCTTTTGTCATGAATGGTTTTGTTAATGTGACTGAGTGAACTGTGGCCAAAACATATATAAACAGGAGGCACATAAGCACATTTAAGGACAGAGCTGTGCAGCCAAGTGTTCTCTCCTCCCCCATGCACACTGTGCTCCTGTTAGCCAAATTACCACTGCACCACGCCTCACAATGTTTTGGTAATGCTGAATCTGTCGTCACTTCTCCCTGGTGCATCGCCACACCCATCTCTGCACAGCGGGTCGACCAAATTGGCTGTGCAGGGTGCTGACACTAGGCAAAATTACCGCTGTGTGGGATGTGCCTCACTCCGCCACCCTTCAAAATTAGGGCCACAGGTATTTGGAGAGCTGTTGAGTCTGTGGGTAAACTGTTATGTTACAGTATATTTTCAATTGCATAAGCCATTCAGAGATGTTCAATAAGTCGTCAGATGCTCACCTGCCAGGCTGGGTGTTTTAGTGGACACATAGATGACCATGTAATCAGCGTACATCTGGCAGCTGACATCTGAACAGCAGTTTGGCAGGTCATTGATATACATCATGAACAACTGTGGACAAAGGACAGACCCTTGTGGTACTCCCTCGTTGTTTGCATTCATATGTGACTTCTCCCCATTGACCCTGACACATTGCTGTCTCCTCCTCAGATATGATCTGAACCACTTCAGATGCGCAGATGATATTTTGAGTTGGTTTAGACTGTTAAGATAATGTGGTTAACAGTGTCAAAGGCCTTTTTTAGACCCAAGAACACTGTTCAAACAACACTTCCCTTATCCAGAGAGGCTTAGCTCTTCTCCAGCAGATAACAGTTTGTTGTTTCTGTGGATTTTTTTTTCTAAATCCAAACTGCTGCAAATGAAGCAGTTGGTTAGACTCTAGGGACCAGATCCATAAAGAATGGATTGCTCCTGCTAATAGTGCCATTATTTGCGTAGAATTAGCTCAAGCAATCTGCCCTGTTTTAGCACCTTATCCTCATTTGCTGGTGCTAACACACCCACACAGTTTGGCAGCTGAGCGTATTTTGCACCTCTGATTGTAAATTAAATGCAGAAAATACAACTCTAATGTCCAAAAAGTGGTCAAGGGGGTCATAGGGGTTGTAGTGAGCGAAATTACTCATGTTTTCTTAAAAACGGTGGAATGGTCGGAGAGAAGAACAAAGTCGGCTATATTACTGTCATCCTTGATGTCATCTAGTAGCACAAGGATCATGTGGCCTGGTAACCGTTCTCTGCAAATGATTTCATTGTCACTTAAATCAAAAATAGAGACTCTCCTCCGATAAATCCTTGCTTGTGCGCTCCTGCCATTTCGCCTGCCACGGCGCCTTGGCCTGGCTACAATCACTGCTGCCATGATTACCAGAGAGTCCTGGAATGACAGCCCTAATAAAGGCTCTGCTCAACAGTTATCACCAACTCAGTGCAATTTGCAATCATTTTGAGCGGGAGAGAGAGAGAGAGAGAGAGGGAGAAAGAGAAATTGTGCTGATTTTTTATTTTATTTTATTTATTTTATTTTATTTATTTGTTTATTTCGGACATATTAAAGGTGCTATGAGGAGAATCTATTTCCGGCGACATAAGGACTCTGCTACCCATGAGCACGCGCGGCGACTGTCGTAAAGACGTGACCCAAGCCAAAGCGTGTGTTTGTTGTGATGCTAATGAATGCAGCTCAGACCTTCCTCAGAACTCTGCATTGCTTTACAACTTCTTTTTTCAACAACTTACAGGATGCAAAGCCACGAGGTAATGTATCTCTTTCTAGTTACGTAGCGGTAGTTTTTGATGTGTGACAACAAGAATTTTTTGGAAAACTTAGTATCGTAGTTTTGTAGCCGGCTATATATCTCTACTTACAGCCCGGTGCTCTAAGATGTGTCTGAATGATATAAATTTGCTCTAGTTTTAATTGTCTTGTTCCCGAAGTTGAGTATCCAGGCCAGTCCAGCCCTGTCCGACCTGACCACAAAGCTGTGAAGCTAAGGAATAGCATTTATAGATAACCTATTTTGATGCTATAAAACTCATCTTAAAGTGTGTATTTCCATCAGGTATATATCTAAAAGTGAGACTTTTTTGTAATTACTTAGAAACTCCTCATAGCATCTTTAACAACATAAATATATACAAAACAAAAGCAGATAACTAATTTATAATATTCATTGGAAGTTACTATTTACATGCTCAAAAAGGAGTAGGAAGAAAAAAAACTCATCTGGTCCTACCCTTTATTCCCTGTTACATATTTGACTTGTATTCAACATATGTACTTCAATAGACTTTTCATGAAAGCAAATTACATGGCCTATGAAATCTGGCCTATGTATTAAATGCATTTAATTCAATACACAAGTCTCACTGGCGTTAAATAGCACCGCTTTACTGCCTGTGACATTAGCGCTGGTCTTTGTGGATTAGGTGGTATTTGCATTGAGGCTCATTTGCATAGGAAGGGGGCAATTGTGCACTGAATTTATGAATATTCCCTAATTTACATGCATGCACATTGGACCGGCGCAGCGAGGAGCAGCAGTGCAGTTTGTGCTCAGTTTGTGTGCCTTTCATTCTTGCGGATGCTTTGTGGATTACAAGCTATTTTTTGTCATTTTTGTCTGTTATTTGCACAGGTTTAGCGGTCCCAAAAGCAGTGCAGTCCTTTTGAGGACCTGGCCCTAGGTGTTTTATTAATCATTCAGCTACAATCTTCTCCAGAACTTTTGAGATTACGGGGAGGGTGGCGATGGGCCTGTTATTACTTGCTATGACTCTGACTCCTGATCCATAAACCTGCATATTTGTTGCAGTTTTCCAGCTCTCTGGGAAAACTTTCATTTGTGCAGACAAGTTAACTAAGTTATAAGCCCAGATATCTCTTGATTAATACAGAATTCAGGTTATGGATATCCTAAGACATGAAGTTATTCAAGTTTGCCATCACTTTTTTAACTTTATCATGAGGCACCTCTTTAAAGGGAGTCTGTTTGAGCATGGTCAAATTCTTCAGGTGGTGACTCAGTAGATGTATTATTACTTGCTCATTCTTGTACAGACTCGATAAAAATCTATTAAAACCATTTGCAAAACTCATGACTATCAATAATTTTATCACAAACTTTGAGGCAGTTTAATTTAGACTGTGTTTTCTTGCTTTAGTAAGTTAGTCTGTTTTTATGTTTCCACAGTTTAAAACTTTCACCACGGCCCTGTTAATGAGTTTGGTAAAATAATTAGTCTTGGCTTTCCTCAGCTCAGAGACCACTTTGTTCCTAAAGTGAAAATAAGGTGGTCAGTTTTGGTTTTAGTTATTGAAGACCTTTATCTTTGGTGAAGGATGTCACTGTTAAACCATGAAGAGAGGATTTCTTAGATTTATTTCCCAGGTTTTTGCTAAGTCAGGCTTATTAAATCACAAAGGGTCAATTCCTGTTGTTAAAATTAGGCTTCCTGTTTTGTTGTGGTGAACTGGATGTTTTTTAGTTACCTTTCTTGTCATTAGTGTCATGTTATGATCTGAGAGCTGGTAAAAAGATTGTTTGTTTCTCTCTCTGAACTGTTTGAAAACGGGTTTCACTCTTTCCAGATACTCATGTCGGTCTATCAATCAGCTGGTTATTTTTTTTCCATTATTGATTTTAATTTCCTTTTGCCATCCATTTAATGTTAAAGTCCCCAAAAAATGTATAAATCAACCAATCAAATCAATCAAACTTCATTTGTATCAAACTTTTCATACAAAATTCTGTAGCTCAAAGTGCTTCACACAGAAATGAAGAAAAAATTAAAATAATCAAAGTTAAAAAAAGTTAAATACAATGAAAAATACAACTCCCCTCCTTCACAATCCACATACAGCAGACGCACTTGCACACACATAAAAAGACATGAAGAAGAGTTAATAACAGAAAACAGAGTAAGAGGACTGAGGAACCGCCATCTTTCATTAAAAATGAGGAAACACTGGAGCTAAGACAAAAAAACATAGGAAATTAAAATAAATATAAAAATTAATAGGTAAGATGTCATTTTTATATCACTTTATTATTTTATTTGTTTCTATTATCCAGTCTGGATGCTGAAGTAGACCAGTTATTTAAAGAGGTGAGACACAACATATGCAATTTGCTATTGTCAATCTTTGTTTTTCTGCTTTTAACCACTTTGACTTACTCCTCTAAAAGTCCCCTTTTGTTTTATTTTATTTTATTATTATTATTATTTTACAATACCCAAAACCAGTGAAGTTGGCATGTTGTGTAAATCGTAAATAAAAACAGAATACAATGATTTGCAAATCCTTTTCAACTTATATTCAATTGAATACACAGCAAAGACAAGATACTTAACGTTTGAACTGAGAAACTTTATTTTCTTTTGCAAATAATCATCAACTTAGAATTTAATGGCAGCAACACGTTGCATAAAAGTTGTCACAGGGGCATTTTTACCACTGTGTTACATCGCCTTTCCTTTTAACAACACTCAGTAAACGTTTGGGAACTGAGGAGACCAATTTTTGAAGCTTTTCAGGTGGAATTCTTTCCCATTCTTGCTTGATGTACAGCTTAAGTTGTTCAACAGTCCGGGGTCTCCGTTGTATTTTACGCTTCATAATGTGCCACACATTTTCAATGGGGGACAGGTCTGGACTACAGGCAGGCCAGTCTAGTACCTGCACTCTTTTACTACGAAGCCACGCTGTTGTAACACGTGCAGAATGTGGCTTGGCATTGTCTTGCTGAAATAAGCAGGGGCGTCCATGAAAAAGACGTTGCTTGGATGGCAACATATGTTGCTCCAAAACCTGTATGTACCTTTCAACATTAATGGTGCCTTCACAGATGTGTAAGTTACCCATGCCTTGGGCACTAATCCACCCCCATACCGGATGGTTCTTTTCCTCTTTGGTCCGGAGGACACGACGACCACAGTTTCCAAAAACAATTGTAAATGTGGACTGGTCAGACCACAGAACACTTTTCCACTTTGCATCAGTCCATCTTAGATGAGCTCGGGCCCAGTGAAGCCGGCGGTGTTTCTGGGTGTTGTTGATAAATGGCTTTGGCTTTGCATAGTAGAGTTTTAACTTGCACTTACAGATGTAGACGAACTGTAGTTACTGACAGTGGTTTTCTGAAGTGTTCCTGAGCCCATGTGGTGATATCCTTTACACAGTGATGCCGGTTTTTGATGCAGTACCGCCTGAGGGATCGAAGGTCACGGTCATTCAATGTTGGTTTTGGGCCTTGCTGCTTACGTGCAGTAATGTCTCCAGATTCTCTGAACCTTTTGATGATATTACGGACCGTAGATGATGAAATCCCTAAATTCCTTGCAATAGCTGGTTGAGAAATGTTGTTCTTAAACTGTCGGACAATTTGCTCATGCATTTGTTCACAAAGTGGTGACCCTCGCCCCATCCTTGTTTGTGAATGACTGAGCATTTCAGTGAAGCTGCTTTTATACCCAATCATGGCACCCACCTGTTCTCAATTAGCCTGTTCACCTGTGGGATGTTCCAAATAAGTGTTTGATGAGCATTCCTCAACTTTCTCAGTCTGTTTTGACACTTGTGCCAGCTTTTTTGAAACATGTTGCAGACATCAAATTCCAAATGAGCTAATATTTGTAAAACATAACACAGTTTACCAGTTAGAACATTAAATATCTTGTCTTTGCTGTGTATTCAATTGAATATTGGTTGAAAGGGATTTGCAAATCATTGTATTCTGTTTTTATTTACGATTTACACAACGTGCCAACTTCACTGGTTTTGGGTTTTGTATTTTTAATTTTTTTTGCTGTGTTTATCGTTCACTCCTCCTGTTCTTTTTCATTAAGGAGGAGAGAGAGTTGTATTTGCTTATAATCAATACTTGTTTTTATTTGGTTTCTGCATTTAATTGTGAATGTGACTCTCTAGTTGGGGGAGAAGGGGGTTGTTAGCGTTTTAAAACAGGGGGAAAAAAGGGTGAAATGTATCCTTACTAATTGTACATGTACTTTATCTTGACAACCCAATAAAGATATATATGAAAAAAAAGGTAAATAAAATGCATTTTTAAATAGTAATATGGTAAAATGAGATAAAATGCACTGAAGTGGAAAGAAAACCAATAAACAGATAATAAAATTCCAAACAATACATCTGAACTGAATTGAATAATAAAACATATTAAGGGGGTTAAAATAAATATATAAATAAGATTAAATAATAATAATAACAATAATAATGATAAAAAATAACAATAATAATAATAATAATCATAATAATCAGCTAAGAGCTAGACTAAAAAGGTAGTTCTTTAGTTTGCTCAGTTTATGAATGTACATTCACAACCACTGTCAAGAACAGAGAGAAGATTCTTCAGTTCTTTGTAGAAATTTACATAATGAGATGGGGGATTATAAACAGTGTTGGGAGTAATGCATTACTGCAATACACCCTTTTTACTCTAACATAGTAATGAAAGGTGTTACAAAACTGTAATGTTTTACCCAGTACAAATGTTAGTAATCTAAGTTATCGTGCATTTTTAATTTAACCCAAAATGAAGAGGTGTTTTTTGTTTGTTTGTTTGAATACAAATTCATCAAATATTCTGTGAGATCATCAGAGGAGAAAAGTCCTCCTCTAGTCCTAAAGTTACAGTCTCTCTAACACAGTTTGTGTCTGTTTTTGATCTGATGGTTTCTTGTATTGTGCCATGAGCATCAATGTGTCTGTTATATTCTCCTGTTTTTAGCCTTAAGCTGAACTCAGTCAGATAGACACCACATCACCTTCACTGGATGTTAATGAGCTTTTTTAATGAGCTACATTTAGAATGACAAATCCATATTTCTGTTATTTTGACCAGAGGAACTTAAAAGTAATGTGATAATAGTGTAATGCCTTACATTTCAAATATATTATAACATAACTAATGACTTTGAAATGACAGAAACAAGTAATAAATAATGCATTACATTTTTGAAGTAACTTGTCCAACACTGATTATAAAGCACGACTATACTAAACTTCCTGTTTTCCAGAGAATTATATTCAAACCAGGGCACTCCAGATTCACATTTAATTCAAGCTCTAAGGTCTTAAAATGCTCCCTATAGTAGATTTAAACAGTCACTCCCCTTTCCTTGGGCCTATCTCTCCTGTAGCATATATAACCTGGTATGTTAATTAGGTCAGTGGGAACATTACTAGTCAACCAACTCTCAGATATACTCAGAAAATCCAAGTTAGAATCTGAGTAATTCATGTATCTGATCTGTTTTTGGTAGTCTGGGTATTGTGGCAGAGATTCAGATTGGAAACGTTTTAACTGCCTCTGTTTTAATGTTGCGAGTCATAGGGACTTGGATTGACTATAAATGGAGCATTTACTTTATTGATGCTCCATTCATAGTACACTCAGTCCGTCACATATTATCGTCCCACACACGGTACACACAAACGTTCCTACCACACATCTGCTTCCTTTACAGTGATGAACAGTGGGCTTGGAAGTGCGCACAAGTGTAACAACGGCCACTGTTGCGCCTGCTGCAAGTTCATATTCAGTGACCAAAGTTATTCACTTCGCGTACTAAGACTTCCATTTCGATGGAAAACGTGTACACTCCAAATGCAGGGCTTGCAATGCTACAATGAATGAAAAAGAGGGCACCACGTCCGAATAAAAATACAAGATAATTATAGAATAATAATGTTTTTCTAAAAAATAATAATACAGATAATTTTACTTGGGAAAAATACATTTCCTCTGCTCTTATTTTCTTTTAAATTTCTTATCTTCAAATTATTCTGATATCTCTTAAGGTCCATGTTCTTATTTAAGTATTTGCTGTGTGCTGTTTACAGATCACTTTGCACTGTTCATTCATACTGTAACTTTGTTTCCCTTTGTTAAGGTAGCTGCCTAAAAATAATTCTGATTGGTTTGAACTGATGATCATATGTGTGTTTTGTGATATTTCCTGTTAAATCTGGGTCATGTCACCTTTGTGCTTCCTTCCACAGGTGATTGGACACCTGCAGAAGGTTCACGGAGAAGGTAAGACCATGGTGTACTGATCAGCTGATTTGTGTCCGACCAATCACAGCTTGCCTTTATAAATGATCTTTGTTTTCCTCCTCTGTCTGTGATGTCATCCTCATTCACTCCTGATGCTGATTGGCTGCCACTACACAGCCTGAGCTAATTTTCCTCAGATGTTGGATTTGTAAACTTCAGCATATTCAGCAAATTTCACAAGATGAAGTTTAATTCACTCGCACAACAAATTGTTTTTGCTTACACACAATGAGCTGGATGACATCCACAGAGCCACCACATCAATGGAGTCTTATGCTACGGCCACACCGGACGCGAATTGGTGTATTTAAACGCGCATAACGCCCGAGGCTGGACGCTGGACCATTTAGACAAGCTGAGTGGCGACACGCATCACTGCGCAGGCGGAGTAGAGAACCGGAGCCAGTCGGACTCAGTGATGACCCGTGCAGGCAAATCCAGCTGGAAACGAATATTTACAGAACTTACCTTCAAAACCTGTCTCCTCAGAGACTTTCAGCCAAGCCTGCTCCTTTTTGTTCCTTCCCTGTAGAGTACACACGTCGAATCGTATAGCTCCGGATGATGGCAAACAGCGCAGATCAACCTCTCCTCCATCTTTCAGAGGGGTTTGAGCCGGAGCAGGTGGCTGGAGCATCACACGTCATCAAATCAATGACGTCGGGGGGAATGTCATCGCTGATTGGCTGCCGCGGCACAGCGTCACGCCAATCTGCATCGAAAGTTCAATATTTTCAACTCGAGCGTCGAGGCGTTTGACGCCCCAAACGCGCCGGACAGTCCAAACGCACCGCGCCAAACGCGTCCGACGCGCCGCCCGGGGCGAATCTGCGTCCAAACGGGTCTTTGATTTGACTTTGTATGTAATCTAGACGCGCGTCTTTGCAAATTCTCGTCCGGTGTGGCCACACCATTAGGGGCCGTTTACATGAAACCTGATTTGGCCAAAGAGTTTTCATTGTTTTGGCCTCTCATTCACATGTGAACGGTACCTGGAGTGCTTAAATCTACAAACTTTTGAAACCAGGGTCCAGAGTGGAGAGTTTTCTAAACACACCTCCATGCAGCGCCGTGTAAACCAGAGTCAGAGCGTTTCAGGGTCAGTACTCTTTCACATGAAGGCTGTGCACACATACCAGGAACAACAACAGCTTCATTGTCTACAGAGTAACATGTGAGCTGCTTACCGTGCTCGCTTTGTTATCCAGACTAAACTATCCACACAGATTTTTTCCTCCTCATTTGTGTGTTGTAGCAGCGCTGTTTCTCTGCAAACCTATATCGCCATCTACTGGACTGGCATGCACACTACAGCATTTGTTTCCAGCATCTTAGTCTGAATGCAAATTGAGTTTTAGGTCACAGTGTCTCCGTGTAAACAGGGCCTAAGTTAACAGCCATTATACGCTTCTGATGTAGAAAGTCTTGCTTCCTATGATTACTGAGTGTCGCTCCATTTGCCGAACCAGTTCAGCAGTTCATGGCAGGTTGACCTCCTTTTGCATCTGACTCTGGTTCAGTACGGCTCAACTTACCCCAAACACAGAGGACGTTGTCTGTCTGTCTGTCAGTCCCTCGTCTGTCTGTCCCAGCTGTAGGTGTCCTGCTTGTCTGTTGCTCTCTCCTGATGTAAAGACAGCTGTGATGTGAGGGATGACCCCCACTTTGAACCTGCAAAACAAATTTAAACAGTTGACTCTTAAACCTTAGCTTAAGCCACAGTCACACATTCCCTTTCTCATGGAAATTGTGCACGATGGTCATAATCCTGATGAAACCTGCTTTGGTCATGGTGCATGCGCTTCTTGGTCTGGATCAACCTTGTATAGTCGTGGATGAACGGTGGGGAACATGAAAGGGTCCCGACATTTTTGAACTGTTCAAAACTGTCATGGAGAATCGCCGCTCTCGAACGGTATTAGTGTGGCATGTACAGAGCTCAGTCGGGCTGATCGTGGCTAAATCCTAAAAGCTTTATGCCCAAACTGTGTCCCGTTCAAGACGGCACACGCGACAGGGCTCAGTCGGGGCTTACATGACGCGAACTGAGCCCCGGCGGGGCTGACGTCATGTCAGCAAGATGGAAATTCTTGCAATCCTCGTAATATCGCTGGATTGACCTAACTTGAGCAGGACAAACGCCCCTGAAGCGCTGTAGAAGTTCTTCTGACGGTGTATTTACAGGGTCTGTCCAGGGGTGAGACAGTCATTTCATCCCGTATCATAGCGATCACACCAGCCTCCTCAATCGTGTACAGTTGTGCACAATCACTATGAGAAACAGGAATGTGTGACTGGGGCATAAGAGTCAAATCTGGAATCATGTACACAAAAATCTTAAAACCTACCAGAGCTCCCTGCCACACCATTTTGTACAAAATCATACCAGAAGACACTAGGGCTGGGTTTTGAAAATCTAATTTAATACATTTTAATTGATTTCCTTTAACTGGTTCATAATTGATCCATACAATCCAAAGATGGATCTTTTCACTTGGGTAGTTTTCTCTGTATTGGACGTGCAGAGAAGCAGCCTGTGGTATCAACCCTGCTAGGCTTGTGTGATCAGCGTCTAGCGTTGCTTTTTGCTGAACAAAATCTGAGATGAGATGTTACTGAAGCAGTCAAACAAACATGGAGGAAGTGAGCAGCACTATAGGGACACCACCGGAGAGTTTTAAAGGCTGATGTTTGGATGCATCTCAGATTTAACAAGCACAAAGGAAAAGATGAGCTGGGCTGAAAACAAGTAATAAGCAGAATATGCATTAATGTATATCATTAAAATATGATTAATGTAACTGCTTTGGGTTCAGTTCATAATGTAAAAACATTTTTTGATAATGTACCAGGTCAGAAGGTTTTTAAATTTACAGAATCATTTTAACTGAGATATCCCAGACTGGATAAATATAGAAGTGAATTGTGAATCGATCCAGAAAATCTGAATCGGTGCCCTCGAGGACACTGTAAGGACCAAGGCAAGGCAAGTTTATTTGTAGAGCACAATTCATACACAAGGCAATTCAAAGTGCTTTACAGAACAAGAAAAATGCTTTAAAATCACAATACAAAATAGAATCAACATTAATCATTATAAAATAAATTTAAAAAGAAGAGTGCAGATCAGATCCTTTCAGTCATATGCACAGTTAAACAGCTGTTTTAAGCCTAGATTTGAACATTGTCAGAGTAGAGGCCTGTCTCACATCTTCAGAAAGACTGTTCTAGATTTTAGCTGCATAAAACTGGAACCCTGATTCCCCATGTTTAGTCCTGACTCTGGGCACCAGCAGAAGGCCGGCCCCTGAGGTCCTCAGAGTCCCAGATGGTTCATATGGCACTAACATGTCAGAGATGGACTTTGGTGCTAGGCCGTGGAGAGACTTGTACACAAGCAGAGCTGCTTTAAAGTCTATTCTCTGAGCCACAGGAAGCCAGTGTAGGGACCTGAGCACAGGACTAATGTGTTCGTACTTCCTGGTTCTGGTCTGGACCCGAGCAGCAGCGTTCTGGATGTACTGCAGCTGTGTTATGGCTCGTTTGGAGAGGCCGGTGAGAAGGCCGTTACAGTAATCTAACCTACTAGAGACAAATGCATGGATAAGTATCTCTAGGTCAGGTTTAGACACTATACCTCTGATTTTCGCGATGTGTTTTAGATGGTAAAAGGCTGCTGATGATATTGATTTTATATGGCTGCCAAAGTTCAAGTCTGAGTCCATTATTACCCCGAGATTTCTAACCTGATTTGTAGGTTTTAGAGAGAGAGACTGGAGGTGACTGCTGACACTTTCTCTTTGTTTCTGTGGACCAAACACGATGACTTCAGTCTTGTCTGAATTTAGCTGGAGAAAGTTGTTCTGCATCCACACACTGACCTGTTGGATGCAGTGACAGAGTGAATCCACTGGTCCATATTCACCTGCTGTCAGTGAGACATAGATCTGAGTGTCGTCTCCATAATTGTGATAGGACACATTAGTACTTTGTATTAACTGGCCTAAAGGCAGCATGTAGAGATTGTACAGGAGGGGTCCCAGGATTGACCCCTGGGGCACCCCACAAGTCAAGGCCATGTGGTCTGAGACACAGTTATCAATTTCTACAAAGTACTTCTTGTCTTCTAGATAGGACTTCAACCAGTGTAGGGCAGTCCCAGAGATGCCCACCCAGTCCTTTAGTCTCTGTAAAAGGATCTCATGATCGACAGTGTCAAAAGCAGCGCTCAGATCTAGTAGGACTAAGACTGAGACTTTGCCTGCGTCAGAGTTCAGGCGGATGTCATTTGTCACCTTGATAAGAGCGGTCTCACTGCTGTGATGTGGTCTAAAACCTGACTGGAAAACATCGAATGAGTTGTTCATTAGGACACCACTGAAATGGGTGTGAGTGTGGGGGCATTTGTTTCTATTAAGAAGAATAATCTGGACTCTACATGGGCCAGAGCTGGTCCAGTTAATAAAACCTCCACTGTGGAACTCTGAGCTATCAGAGGAATGATAAAACGGTCTTGGTCCAGTACTCACTGAGTCGTAATGATCTGTGTCTGCAGGTCTCTCCTGTTCAGAGGATTTCACTCACCTGGGACTCTATAATGGCTCAGTGTCACACACGCTCTCTGGCGCCCCCTGCATGAAGTGGACCGACTTCCCTGATTACATCGATCAGTACCCGGGCCGAGGACTGGGGGAACATAGCTACTGCAGGAACCCGGACAGAGAGACCAGACCATGGTGTTTCTACAGGACCAGCACTGGAGCTGTGAGCTGGGAGTACTGCGACTGCGCCACAGGTGAGAGCATCAACCAGCTTACTAACATGTGACAGGTTAGAAAATCAACCAACATCAAACCCATTTGAGCATCATGGGAGATCAGACTACTCTGGAGCTGTGAGCCCTGATAGAAGACAACAAACGAAAGAATAAAGAAAATGTTCATTTAAAAGATAACCAAAAACTGTCTGTGTTTATGGAAAAACTGTAACTTTCAAGATGCTATGAGGAGTTTCTAAGTAATTACAAAAAAGTCTCACTTTTAGATATATGCCTGATGGAAATACACACTTTAAGATGAGTTTTAGAGCATCAAAATAGGTTATCTATAAATGCTATTCCTTAGCTTTGTGGTTGGGTCAGACATGGCTGGACTGGCCTGGATACTCAACTTCAGGAACAAGACAATTAAAACTAGAGCAAATTTATATTATTCAGACACATCTTAGAGCACCAGGCTGTAAGTAGCCATATATAGCCGGCTACAAAACTACAATACTAAGTTTTCCAAAAATTGCTTGTTGTCACACATCAAAAACTACCGCTACGTAACTAGAAAGAGATACATTACCTCGTGGCTTTGCATCCTGTAAGTTGTTGAAAAAAGAAGTTTTAAATCAATGCAGAGTTCTGAGGAAGGTCCGAGCTGCATTCATGAGCATCACAACAAACACACGCTTTGGCTTGGGTCACGTCTTTACAACAGTCACCGCACGTGCTCATGGTTAGCAGAGTCCTTATGTCGCTGGAAATAGATTCTCCTCATAGCACCTTTAAACTGCTACAGCAGAGTGATGAGTTAACTCACCTTTACGTCTCAGTTTCATGGTCGATTGTATGTTTTTGCCGACTCTCTCCAGTGATTATTGGAAACAGAGCAGAGGCTTAATCCTTCCTGTCAGTCAATGTTTGCTTCGTCCATACTTATCTCATCAGACAATGTTGAGCACAGTTTGTTCACGTGTATCTGACCTCAACTCTTAAATGATCTAGGTCTGTAAATAATCTCGATCTTTTTCCTTTCTCCCTCAGGCGAGGTCCGGTTGGTGGGTGGGTCTTCATCTATCGGGGGGCGTGTGGAGGTCTACCTTGATGGCCAGTGGGGGGCGATATGTGACACACACTGGACTGACCGTGACGCCAGTGTGGTCTGCAGACAGCTGGGTTTAGGGTGAGTGTAACAGAGAGAGTTAATGCTAATAAAACGGGTAATGACCAAGCAGAAACGTCAGGGGCTTAAACAGGAAGCCCAAAGCTGCAGTGCCTTAACTGTCCTCTAGAGGCTCTGTAGCTCGATGTAACGTTCATGAACAGATGTTTTTACTGCCGTAATAAACATCTTTACTTCATGGTTCAAAAAACTGCCCCAGCCTAAAACTAATCCACTTCTGTGCTCCAACTGTGCGAGGTGAATTTGTTACATCACATCTGTTTTTATTTCCATGAGGATTTCTGTTTTTGGAAATTAGGGTCATGATTAAAATAACTGCATGTCCACACGGGGTCGCTATTGTCAGACGGACTGAAGTCTCGCCTCCTCAGGGCTCTTTCTGTGTGAACAGGTGGGGCTTAAAGGGATAGTTCAGTTTTTTTGAAGAGGGGTTGTATGAGCTCCATGTGGCCACTAAGTCCGTTAGACACAGTAAAAGGTTCTCTCCTCTCCCTCAGTAAGACACAGTCTGTAAGAGCCTGTTAGCGGAACCAAACAGGGAAGTATTGTACCAGGAACTAAGGGGATTTTCTCCACCTACAAGAACTTGCATAAAAAAAAACACAGTTTAAGATCACTATACATTTAAGTGTTTTTAAGTGCAGTAACTTTTCAGAAATATAAAGTTTATCTGGACCTAACTGACTCACGTCACATATTCCTCCGTGCGACACTGCCGCTAGCCGTGCAATGCTAACACACAACAGTTATGGTTGTGTGTGTGTGTGTGTGTGTGTGTGTGTGTGTGTGTGTGTGTGTGTGTGTGTGTGTGTTAGAAAGAAACACACACACATAGTCTGCAGTGTTTTAGTAAACAGTCTACTCTATTCTTCTTGTTTGTTTCTGACAGATCATTATTTCTTACTTGAGCAGAAACTGTCATTAGGTCCTTCAGGTTTTGGACGATTTTCCAGTTTATCTTCGGGAAATTGAAGAACTTCTGCAGAACTCCAGGGTTTAGTGACAGGGTGAGAGTCACCAGTATGCTCTGACTCAGACACATCCTGAAGTTTGCAGCAGCACTTGGCCTGTTCAGTGTCCATCTGCAAGTGAATGGAGCTTCATCGTCGCTGTCATAATCACTTGTTAATTCCCCACGCTGTCTCTTCCTCGCACCACTAAGAGTCAGAACAATTGAATCACAATACTTGATAAAAGTTACACGGGGCTACAACTGGCGTCTGAAGCTACTAGCTTGTTTTGTTTACATCAGCTAATAAGGAGGCGGAGTGTGTGGAGGAATACATGACTTAGTCGGCTAGGTTCCCTATTTTGCTCTTCGTCACAGACTTCTACAGTCTGTGTCTTACTGAGGGAGAGGAGAGAACTTTCTACTGTGTCTAATGGGCTTAGTGGCCACATGGAGCTCATAAAACCCCACTGCAAAAATACTGAACTATCCCTTTAAGTTAAGCTGAGATGACATGTGCAGTATGGTGGTGGCAGTATATTATGATGCATCAACAAACATCCAAAGGCTTCCCTGATAGTTATGGCATCATGTGACCTGGTGTAATTCTTTTACAGTCTGAGGTTATGATGCTTTACGTTGGACAGTGACTCCGCCCCTCACGCCTGGTGATCCAGCTGCATTTTACTAAATCTTTGATGCTGCAGACTGTTTGACAATCTATGTGGATTTAAAGGATGTTTTGGTTATTATCATAAACAATGTCATAATCCCTGCCATTATTGTTAATAAATGTTGTTTTTTAAATATATCTCTGAATACTGTCATTATCTATGACTATTAATTCATTTTTTTAATTATTCTAAATTAATAGTGTTTTTAATTATGTTTCAGAAATGACTATTACAAATGTTTTTTAATGCTTTTCTTTATGTAACTTTTCATTGAATAATGTTGGTTATTTATGTAACTATCATTTAACGTATTGCTAATCAATGTTGTATTTATGGATGTTTCTGTAATAATAATTATGAACATCACCAATTAATTGATATTGTGATTTGTTTAGGGACATCGGCACGTCCGTCCGTCAATCACGTTTTGAAACACCCTCCATCTTCCACTATGAGCGTCTGGGTTGCCATGGAGACGAGAAAACGCTGATGGAGTGCCGGAGCAGGAGGTTTCTCTTCAACGACTGTCATCATGGAAACGAGGCATGGCTGCTCTGTGCTGAGCCTGACGGTGGGTACGACGATCCTCAGCTGGGCTAAAAGTCGCTAACTGCAGAGAGAGGCTAAAGTCTGTAGTTCATCTGCAGATAACTTTGAAGTGTAGATCACCTGTAGATCATTCACAGGTGTAGCTCGACTATATGTCATTCACAGTTACATGTGGGATCCTTGGTGTAGACTGCCTGCTGCTGTGGAGTCACTAAGCCTCAAATACTACAATTACAAACATGACACAAATAAGGCCATTTCATTAGGAACATTCCAGTTCATTATCATTACAGCTGTTAATGTAGATATTAGCATGATCTCTCTATCCATGATTGATACATCTATAGTAACTATTTTTATCACCACATAGTCATGAGGTCCCTCTGAAAATGGGTTGTCACATCTCAAGGGGCCTTTAGTACATTTATCCTTAACGGAGACAAACCAGAATCAGAATGGCCTTTATTGTCATTATACAGAATGTACAACAAGATTGGAGAGCTTCTCCTTTCAGTGCAATAGGTAGTTAAGTTAAAAAAAAAAATACAAAAAATAGTGTACGTAAAAAAGAAAAAGTAAAAAGTTGCAAGGAGGCTTTAAATACAGACCTGATCAAAATCTTAAGACCAGTTGAAAAATTGCTAGAATATGCATTTTGCACATTTGGACTTTCATGAAGTTTTAAATAGAGCTACAATACGCAAAAACAAGAAGGGGGAGTGTGACAAAAACACTTTGAAAAAGTAATTTATTGAAAACAACAAGAAAAGTGAAATAGGCTGTTTATCAGCTGATCAAAAGTTTAAGGCCATTGCTCATAAAATGACAAAAAACTCTCCAAACCAGAACAAAAATGTTTCTCAGTAGGACTCAGTCATGAGTAGCTCCACCGTTCTTGTTAATCACTTCAAAAATTCGTTTGGGCATGCTTGATGAGAGTGTTTCCAGGAAGCTTTTGGGAACATTGCTCCAAGTGGTGAAGATGGCTTCATGAAGGGCATCAACTGTCTGGAACTGACGGTAATTTTTATAAACTTCCTTTACCATCCATCCCCAAATGTTCTCTATGGGATTTAAATCAGGGAACATGCGGATGGTCCAAAAGAGTGATGTTATTCTCCCTGAAGAAGTCCTTGGTCAAGCGAGCATTGTGAACTGCAGCGTTGTCCTGTTGAAAAACCCAGCTGTTACCACACAGACGAGGGCCCTCAGTCATGAGGGGTGCCCTCTGCAACATCTGCACGTAACCAGCCGCCGTTTGACGACCCTGTACCACCTGAAGCTCCAGTGTTCACTGAATGAAAAAGCACCCAGATCATGATGGACCCCCCTCCACTGTGCCGGGTAGAAAACATCTCAGGTGGGATCTCCTTGTCATGCCAGTAACGTTGACGCCATCTGGACCGTCAAGGTTACATTTTTTCTCATCAGAGAATAAAACTTTTTTCCACCTTTCAATGTCCCATGTTTGATGCTCCCTGGCAAAGTCTAAACGGGCAGTTTTGTGGCGTTGAAGGAGACGAGGTCTTTGAATTTGTTTTTTGTTTATGAAACCCTTTTCCCACAGATGCCGTCTGATGGTTATTGCGCTGCAGTCGGCACCAGTAAGGGTCTTAATTTGGGTCGAGGACCACCCTGTGTCTTGACGGACAGCCAATCAGATCCTCCGGCTCAGCTCAGGTGTAATTTTTTTGGGTCTACTACTTGACTTTTTTGTTCCATAATGCTCAGGATCTTTGAAAAAATGTAGAATGACTGTCTTACTGCGTCCAACCTCAGCAGCAATGGCCTCTGCGAGAGGCCTTGCTTATGCAGCTCGACGATCCGACCAAGTTCAGGAAGAGAAAGCTTCTTAGCTTTAGCCATCAGGAGGGCATGACCGTGTGAATGCCTGACAGAAAATGAACATTTTGAGCAGATTTTGACTTTAATAGCCTGTGATCTTAAACTTTTGATCAGCTGATAAACAGCCTATTTCAGTTTACTTGTTGTTTTCAATAAATTACTTTTTCAAAGTGCTTTTTGTCACACTCCCCCTTCTTGCTTTTGCATATTGTAGCTCTATTTAAAACCTCATTAAGATCCAAAAGTGCAAAATGCATATTCTAGCAATTTTTCAACTGGTCTTAAGATTTTGATCAGGACTGTATACAACATATATACAAGATGAGACGCAGATTGAGGCTCAGTGTACAATATGAGGTAGATGATAAATATTAATGAATGAAAAATAGTCCAATTCCTAGTTCTCAGTATTTCTATGTTGTTCACATAGTATTACATGGGAAGTAGATATGCATTGCACAGTAGAATATGTATTCATTTTTAGTGCAAACGGTGAATGGTATATACAGATGAGTAAATGTCACATATAATTACTTTGCACATGAAGTTGTTAAATAAATGTAAGTGTCGAGGTAGTGCTAAAAGTAGCAGCCACCGCAGTGGCAGTGATATAGATATTGCACATTTTGCATTTTACTAATGACCGGAGTCGTTGTATATTCGAGTTCAGGGTGGTGATGGCTCTCGGGAAGAAGACAAATATGGTAGGGATGCACTTGTGGTCTGGGCTCCATGAGTTCATCACTACCATAAATTCTTATTTTCAGTAAGAATATCATTGATTATACTTCTATAAAATGATCACCAGAACCATTCAGACATGAGGACCCTCCTGAAAACCAGATGTAGCATCTCAAGAGGCTAACCTCTAATAAATCAGACGACAGGTCTATGGTTCATGGATCTGTCTCTAACTTTAGTTCCTACTTCAGTCCACTTGTCTCCTCTTACCTCCCTTCCTTCACCCTCACACCAACACAGCATGGTGTGGATTTGCTGTTCATCATGAGACTGGGATCCACATTCAAGATTTCCTGCTGCTTAACAGAAGGTTTTTTCTTGAGCCATGATGGAGGGATTCATGATTGGCTATATGGATTCATGTTGGTGTTGGATGTATATATTTGTATATATATACGGTGGGTATGGAAAGTATTCAGACCCCCTGAATTTTTTTTCTATTTTGTAACATTGCAGCCATTACCTAAAATCAATTAAATTATGATCACATGATATTTCAGTTTTTCTTTTTAAATAAATCTTCAAAATTTTCTACAATTCTGTTGTTTTTTGTCAATATGGGGTTCTTTGTGTACATTAATGAGGAAAAAATGAATTTAATTGATTTTAGGTAATGGCTGCAATGTTACAAAATGTGAAACATTTAAGGGGGTCTGAATACTTTCTGTACCCACTGTATATTTATGTGTGTCTTTTTATATGTATATATGTAGCCTATCTATGCATATATGTGTATCCATAAAATGAAGAGTTTTGTGCTCTGTTGTAAAGCTGTTGTTATGAATTGGCACTACACACATAAAGATTGATAATGTACACTCTACATGCAGATTATTCCCAGGTGTAGAGCGACTGTAGGTTTTTCCAGGTGTAGTTTATGTGCAGATCTATTACTGCCTTTGTTTACCTGATTTTTTTTCAGTAGGTTATTTTCTGCTGTAATTTACCTCTAAATTTATTTACAGAAGTAGTTTGTTTAATTTACACTTACTTACCTGAAGAAAATATCCAGGTGTAGTTCCCCCAGTTCCACTTTATTATTCCAGTAGGTTACCTGTGGTTTTATAGTTCTGGCTGTAGTTTACTTGCAGGTTACCTACCGCTGTAGTTTACCTTTACCTTTATTATTATTACAGTATTTTACCTGGCGTGTATTTTTAGGTGTGGGGATCCCACTGAGGCTGAGTGGAGGTGTGGAGGTGTTTGAGGGACGTGTCGAGGTGTATCATGACGGCAGGTGGGGGTCAGTGTGTGACGATCAGTGGGACGATGACGATGCTGCGGTCGTCTGCAGGCAGCTCGGACTCACGTAAGAGACACACACACCTTCACACACCTTTGTATTTGTGCTCAGGTATCAAACTTTCAGATTACAAAGAAAAAATGAGACAGTTTTTTAAAATCTGTAATAAATTCATTTTTTAATGACTGGTTCTTAATCAGGTCTGATGGTCTTTCTAGACATGTTTTCACTGATGTGCAAGAAAATCAATGCAGCACAGAAAGAAAGCAAATGTTGCTCTGGTATTTTTGTTTTTTTTAATTCTGTACAGCATCCTTTGTGTCATGAAAAGTACTTTATTAGTAAAATTATTATTATTATTATTATTATTATTAGTCAATCAATCAATCAAAGTTTATTTCTAAAGCCCTTTACAGTAACCCAAAGGGCCCCCAAAGTGCTTTACAGTAGTGTCAGAAAGTAAATAAGAACACTATGGATAAAAACAACATAAAACAATACTGTAAGATTAGTATTTTGTTACAATGCTTTAGTGTTTCTTAGATTATCAGAATCAGAATCAGAAATACTTATTTATCCCCAAGGGGAAATTCGGTTGTTTCAGTTGCTCTTATACACAGTGTAACAGAAGGAAATATCAGATGAAGACATGAAAGTAAATAAGAACATTAATTTAATTAAAATAAAGTAAAAATAAAAACAAAATAAAATACAACTACAATATTGTAAAAATTAAAAGAGCGTGAAAATTAAGTTTTTTTTCCCCTTTGTTTTGTTTTTCTTTACTTGTTTTTTTTTCTTCTTTGTTTTGTTCTTGTTATGACTTTTGTCAAATATGTTAATCGTTAAGGCAAATTAATGAACTAATGCTGGGACCACAGAATAAGAAAGTTGCTTACAGATTGTATCCTGTACTCCTTGCATGAACTGTGTTGATGAAATCATAAATAAAAAGTTTAAAAAATAGATAAGAACATTGATTTAACTAAAATAAAGTAAAAATAATAAAAATAAAACCAAAAATTAAAATAAATTAAAAGAGCAGAAAATTAAGTTAGCAGGTTGCAACATGCAGAGCTTTTATGCAATATCACTTCCTTATGAAGGAAAATAAGTAACAATTAAGAGGAAATGAAACTCCAAATGAGGTGGAGGTATACACAGTGTTAATAATTAACAATATTTACACTAAAAATATGAACATATCCATGACAGCACCATTTGTCCAAAGGTATGATCGACAGTAGGTACAGTTTGTCAGTGAGGATGTTTTCTGTGAATTCCATTTGTGCATTAACGTATTAACAAATATCAGAGGAGTAAAACATTGAGAGTTTATTCTCCAGGACCTGATGGAGCAGTGATATTAGAGGGAGGAGTTATAAAGTCTGATGGCAACAGGCAGGAAGGACTTCTGTGGCGCTCTGTGATGCATCGTGGGGGGATGAGTCTCAAATTTGTTGTTACAATGCTTTAGTATTTGTTTGTTTATATCCCTTTGAATGGAGCCACTTTTGTGAGGACATGCATTGGTGGGAAGAGCAGTGGAGCTCAGTTTTGTAGTGATAGGAGTAATTAATATGATACACCAAGATAATGTTTGACCACATTTCGTCAGTGTTAAATGAAGAAAAAGAAGCTGGCTGTGTTTGGTTTACTTGATGCAAGGACACAGTAAGCATTTATGTTCATCATACCCACATATCTTGTTTTAAAGAAACAGTAGTTAAATAGTGTTAATATTACAAAAATCACTTTGTTTTTCCCACAATCTTTACTACTTACTGTAATTCACTGTATATGCTTTTTTACAGTAGGTAGCTGCCACAGCTTTGACATCTCCTCTTTCTGAGAACACAGTCTCTTTAACTGGATAACTATTTTAATTCATCCTTTAATTTAATGTGGTTTTTGCCAGTTATTAATGTTTTTATTCTGAACCATACATTTTATTCGTTAAAAGTCTGGTCTATCATACATTTATTGGTATTTCATGGTCTAATAAAATAATTTATAAACTATTGATTAACTCTGAGTTTATCTGAAGCAGTGAGAACGCTGTGATTGGAGCAGTGCATGATGGGACACGGGCTTGTTTAGTCTGATGTAGAGGGAGTAACGTCATCAGTGTTAAGCAATGTAACTTTGAAAAGTACCTGCTTACATTCTGGAAGGCACGGTGTCACAGCAAGAAGGTCCCCGGCTCAATCCCACCCCGGGTCGGGTGGGACCTTTCTGTGTGAAGTTTGCATGTTCTTCCTGTGCATGCCTGGGTTCTCTCCAGGCACTCTGGCTTCCTCCCATAGACCAAAAACATGCTCATTAGGCTATTCAGTTACTTCAAATGGCCCTCAGGGATGGGTGTGGGAGTGAATGTGGGCTGTCTCTCTATGTGGCCCTGTGATTGGTGATGATGATGGTTACACAACTGTGTTGGGTCTTCAGAGAGCAGACTCTGATTGGCTGCCTGCATGTGCACTGACTCAGCTGTGTTTACCTTCAGTCTATAAGCAGCTTCAACAAATAAGAAACAGAAACTGCGCTGTGTTTCCTCATCTCTTCGTTTTATAAGAAAACAAATCTGCAAATGTGTCCGATTTTATTTTCAGCATATTATTTATGAAAAGTGCCCACTGATGGATAACTTATTCGTAAAACTGCTGCTCATTGAAACCAAATGAAATCTGATTGTTCAATCACATAATAACTTTACAATAATGATCATAATGATAATCATATTGTGGATTACCTGTCTCAAAGGGGTGTGGCCAAAGCACTGTCGTGGGCTCACTTTGGTCCTGGTTCCGGTCCGATCTGGTTGGATGGCGTGGAGTGTTCAGGAAATGAGTTTTCTCTGAGCGAGTGCCCACGTGGAGAGTGGGGTCGACACACCTGTACTCACCTGGAGGATGCAGGAGTCATCTGTAACCCGTACACCGGTGATGATTTGTTGTTTTCATAAAAATATACATTTTTTGTTGTGTTGTCTGATATTTTCTCAAATGTCTTACATTAAACAATAACTGTACTTATGTCATTGTTTCTGTTAAGTCTATATCAAACCTTTCTACAAGTTAGTTTATGCTCAACCAACAATTCCAAGAGTGGTGTTTGGCAGTCTGTGCTCACATTAAACACCGGTCTGATCACCACTAGTGAACTAGAAGTTTTAAAGGGACTTTTAGGAGTTTCTAAGTAATAACAAAAAAGTCTCACTTTTAGATATATGCCTGATGGAAATACACACTTTATAAATGCTATTCCTTAGCTTCACGGTCGGGTCGGACAGGGCTGGACTGGCCTGGATGCTCAATTTCAGGAACAAGACAATTAAAACTAGAGCAAATTTATATTATTCAGACACGTCTTAGAGCACCGGGCTGTAAGTAGCCATATATAGCCGGCTACAAAACTATGATACTAAGTTTTCCAAAAATTGCTTGTTGTCACACATCAAAAACTACCGCTACGTAACTAGAAAGAGATACATTACCTTGTGGCTTTGCATCCTGTAAGTTGTTGAAAAAAGAAGTTGTAAAGCAATGCAGAGTTCTGAGGAAGGTCCGAGCTGCATTCATTAGCATCACAACAAACACACGCTTTGGCTTGGGCCACGTCTTTTGGTGCGTTCCAGTTGTTGTCAGAAGTAGGAATTTCCGAGTTCCAAGTAGGAAACTGCAACTGGAACGTCCTCCGAAGTCGGAATTTCCTACTGTGAACTCGGTGAAACCTCACCACCCCCGAGTTGACAATGGAAGATGGATGCCCCCAGTGTGAACAGTTATTTAGCTCCTGTAATAATCCATTTATTGTCACTTCTGACTGGGGTGTGTCGCTCTAGATCAGCTGTATACATAGTATTGTTAGACTTATATTTACAAAAATGCTGCCATAGTGATAATCACATTCTTCATGTGATATTTGTGAACTACAACAACACAGGGCGTGCTAACAACAGCTAACAATAGCAGATAGATCAGCATGTTTTTTTCCAACTTCAACTGGAACACCAATAAGTCGGAGATGATGTCACTGCCAGTTCCGAGGTTACTGGAACGCAGCATTACGACAGTCGCCACGCGTGCTCATGGGTAGCAGAGTCTTTATGTCGCCGGGAACAGATTCTCCTCATTGCACCTTTAAAATTATATTAAATATTAAAGTATTTAAGGATTGTAAATAGAACAGAGAGTATAGAGCCGCTGAGTGTAGGAACATCTTTGCTTGTTGATTAAAGTCGTTAATATTCACACCTGTCCGTGTGTTTGCAGATGGAGCGGTGCGTCTGGTAGGTGGGCGGAGTCAGATGGAGGGGCGTGTAGAGGTGTATCATGGTGGCGAGTGGGGCTCAGTGTGTGACGATAACTGGACAGAAGAGAACGCTCAGGTGGTCTGCAGACAGCTGGGATACAGGTGAGTCTGATGATGTCATCATTTGCACCTGATGATGTCATAGACAACCTGATGATGTCATCTTATCTTGTAATTAGCATTTATGTGTAAGTATAAATCTGCTCCTTATGACAAATAATGATACTGTGTATGTGCAGCGGCCCAGCGGTGGTCTTACCTGATTGGCTGTTTGAGGAGGGGCGGGGCCTGATCCACCTGGATGAGGTTCAGTGTGACGGCTCGGAGTCGTCGCTGATGGCATGTCATCACTCAGCAATGGGCCAGCACGACTGCTCACACAGCGAGGACGTCGGCGTCCGCTGTAGCAGAGGGGGTGGAGTCACACCACACCCAGTGCCCCCTGGTGGTGAGTGTGAACATGGCGTCCATGAGGTTTGACAGCTTGATTTTATAAGACCATACGAACCCATAAATGAGCTAAACAAAGATGGACTTTAAAAAGACTTAAATGATGAAAATAAGGTTTGAAATCTGATTTCCTATTTTCTGACTATTTCAATAATAATGACCTAAAATCTAACATCATGAGGGTTGGGCACTTTATTCATCCCCTTTTTTATAGTCTGAACTCTTCTGAATGTCTGTGGTTATTGATCTGATTTTCTTTTCTTTTTCTTCTTCTTTTTTTCTCTTGTCTGCATTATCTTTTCTGCTGAGCACTGATCTGATGACAGCGTTGAAAAGACCAATGCATTTTTTTCTAGCAGTCAGAGATATGTGAATATGATTCACTCCTATAGTGACCATCACCAGCCCTCCCTGAAAGCTACTCCATCAAATCAAACTTTATTTAACCCCTGATGTGAGCTGAAGGAGAGGGCCGTGCCACACCACAGTGTGGAAAAAAGGGGAAACAGTGATAGACAGGACAAGACATGACAAACGGAAGGGAGGACAAACGGATACTGTTATTGATTTGAGATAGCAGTTCAAGTGCTGTGCTGATTTAAGTCCATACGGGAAGTAAAGGCTGTAAGAAACCAGGGACACCAGAGATGTAGGGTCTTGATAGTATGGATAAGAGATGGGATGGCATGCATCACAGGATGTGAGAAGATGTGTAAGAGTGCCGGACTCAGCATGTTCTGACGGGATCAATTGTTTCTGTTAGTAGTCTCGACAGGAGCTGGAGTATCTGTACATGCATGCATGTGAGGTGGTCACCGAAAACCTAAGTACTTGCCCATGCCCAGGGAAACCATGGCCACGGGCACGCCCCCCCCCGAAGCTACCGGGCCCAGGAACAGCCCTAGGACCCAAGGGGGCACAGACCTGCCTCCCAAACGGGATTGATCTGATTTTCTAAAGATCCTTTTCTTTACTGACACATTTTGCTTTAAGTGAACACTTCATTACCATCCCAAAAATCTGCAGCTGCTCTGATGAAGTAAGACTGACGATGAGCCATCTTGTAATGATCATGCAGATTCTGTGAACATATTAAGGTCTAAGAAAATCTCTTTCTGTATGTTCACTGTCTGTGTTTAGGTAACTATGTTCACAAAGTCTTGTCATGATCGATCAGTATTTATTTGTTTAGCATGATCATGACAATTGTCACCTCCAGACCCTTTAAGAGGAGCAGGCTGAAGCCGACTCTTTAATTTATTAATGATGAACAATCTCTCACACATCTCCTCTTCCTCTCAGGTCCACCACTACGCCTGTCTGCAGGTAAAGAAAGTCTCCTGTACTTTTTAAAGATGTTTTCATGTTTTCATTCATCATCTGAACAGAGTTTGTTCTTTGTCTGTGCAGGGGAGAACGTGAGGGAGGGTCGTGTGGAGGTCTTCATGAACGGGCGCTGGGGCAGCGTCTGTGATGACGGCTGGACCGACGTGAACGCCGCCGTGGTCTGTAGGCAGCTAGGCTTCAGGTAAGGGCGACACAGGTGTGAGGGCGCAGAGAGAATTCAATATTAAAACAAAAAAACATATAACACTGACTAGGGGTGTAACGAAATGGTCAACTCACGAAACGATACGAAATACGAAACAGGGCTCACGGTACGACATACTCATGATAAAAAATAAAGATTATTGAAACTCCCCAACAGTAGGAAGTTGTGCAAAAAACTCATTTTCTTTATTTTCTTCCGAATGCAGACATACAAAAAATATTGCTGCATCAGTACAAAATAAATGCTTTTGAAAAAAAACAATATTGTAGTTTTTCCTCTTATTTAGACTACAGTGCAAATACAAACATAAAATCTCAATAAAAAGTGCTTTGTTGTTGTAACAATCAGGATAAGTACATTCTTGAATGAAAAGGAAAACAAATAGCAGTCCTCAGAGCTGCAGTTTAGACCTATAGATGTCTGAACTGTGAACTATAATATTTAGCCTATAACAGTGCATATACTTCTGATCTTCAAGTATGATCAAATTCTGTCAACTCAACAGTAGATGCAAAAATCAAATATTGTTTTTTATGCAGACTTACACAAACATACAGTTGCTGCCTGTCTCCAGTTCAAAGTAGTTGGTAGTTGTACGGCAAACTGTAGCGGCATATTTTGCACACGGTTGTTGTTTTGTCCGCAATCTTCTCACCGTTCTCTCGTCTTTTACATGGAAAGCCAAAATAAGTCCACACAACCAATTTATTTGACGAAGGAGCGTCAGCTAATTCCTCGACCTCGTCTTCCTCCATATTGAAGCGAGTGTTTTGCTACGGTAGGCGAGGAGGGTAAAAAAATCACCAGTCGTGCACGCGCCCCTTCACAATTTTTATTGCGTGCTTTTATTTCATGCGTCTTTGAATTTTATTTTGTCATTTTTTTTATTTCGCGAAATTTCATGGCACAAAATTTCGTTACACCCCTAACTCTGACCCATGACGAGCATTCAGGGGTCTCATTCATGGACGTAGTTTAGTTTTAACCCTTTGTTGAAGCTGATGAACATCGTTAACCATTTCAAACCAGTTTATCGTGTCAGATTCTTTCTGATCGAGTCGCTGAGCAGCAAAGACGATCTCATGGTTCCTTCACTTTTAAAAATAAAAATTAAACCTTCAGGCCATTGTCTCCTGGTGTTGACGTTTTTTCCGTTTCAGGTGAAGAATAAAACAAAGACTTCTGCCAGCCCGCAAGCTTTTTATTTTCTTTTCAAAGAAGGTCTGTCAGAAATGACAGAACTGAAGGGGAGAACAGGACTTATGTACAGTGGGAAACAAATGAGATACAGCAGCTGGAAGATGGGCCCTGAGTGTGTTCTGACCACACATGGTAAAAAATAGCAGACAAAGACAGGCTAATTACAGACACCCCTTTCAGACTGGCCAAAACCCCCCGTTAAAACCGGGTTACAATCGGCTCCTGTCAGCAGTTTGAAAGGGTCTAATGAGCATTTTGACCCAAGTTGACTAGTGTTCTGCTCAAGACCACACTATCTGAGACCAAGACTTGCCCGAGACCAGAATGCACCGAGACCAAGACAAGACCAAGATTTTTGGGAGTCGAGATCGAGTCGAGACCAAGACCAAGTCAAGCCGAGACTGGGACAAGACCAAGACCATCAAAATCTATTTTCAAAACCATGACCAGGTTGAACAGTTAAGGGGGGTGTCCCGCAGTCACAACACCGGGAAGGTTGCAGTCATCACAGGGGAAATAAAACATGAATTAAAGCTTTTTGATGTTTTACCAAGGTATCCTCCTTGTTAACATTAATGATGTTGAAGAACAGCAAAATCAGTGCTGGTCTTGACCGGTCTTGACGGAAAATCCCAAGTCTGGCCAATCTGAGACCGAGACAAGACTGAGTAAAAATGCTCTCGAGTCCAAGACAAGACCAAGACCTTTAAATGTGGTCTTGAGACCAAGACTGGTCTTGAGTAACACAACACTAGGGTCGACTGACCCTTCAAGCGACACGGGTTTTTATTGGCTCGCCTCTGATCTGCTTCAACAGGAACATCACACCTGGGTCGACTCTCTAATTTATGTCATAACCTTCCAATGACATAATATCACGCCCGTCCCCTCCGTCTGTAACTTAGGTGACTCTTTGCCATCCCAGCAACAAAGCCCATCCATCTTTGTATCATCAGCGCTTGAATGACATTCAGTCTGCATTGAGTTTGTACATTTCTAAAGAGGGACTAAAGTACAAAGTAAAGAAAACAGCTGGCCAACATGTCGTCGTCGTCCATGTTCCTCATGCTCATGATATCATCAACGTGACGACATCAGCTTGACACACCAAAGGAAAATAAACAGCCATGCAGCTCGCCTGCTGCTGGTTAGATTCAGGTCTGCTGGCAGTGGAAGAGGAGTCTCTTACCAACTGTTAGCAGGTTAAACTGCGTGGAACAAAACAGCATTTACCCGCTAATTTAGTGGGAAAGCGGTAATAGAGATGTCAGTTTCTTTGTCGGCATGCATAACAAATCAAATTTTTTTGCTTCAAAAGAAAGTGATCAGACTCATAAATCGAGCACATTTCCGAGAACCAACACAGAAGTTATTTATAAAGCTCTAAAATTTAGTGAACTTGTGGATGTGAGGAGCTTCACTGATATACAGGACTGTATTCAGAGATTGTTCCAGATTAGAGTGAGTATGAACTGAGGGGGAGTTTATGTTGACAAAAACAAAGAGCAGGACAAATGTTAAACTAAGATGTGTTTCAGTGTGGAGTTAGTCTGTGGGATGGATCAGACGGAGAAATGAAAGAATGTCAAACACATGGTAGGTTCAAAAAGTTGCATAAACAAAAAATGATTGTAAAGTACAGAGCTGTGGTGTGAGCACAAAATGTGTTCAGATTTTGGATACATGTGGGTTTATTTTTGTTTCATATCAACCAAAAAGCAGCTGAGTAAGCTATGAATTTGAAAAGGGAAGGCAAAATAAGCAAAGGTTTCAGCCTGCACCTTTTTCTGTCTTGTTTTGTTATTTTGTTGATTATTTGGGGGCACTAACTTAACACTTGTTTGATTTCCAATTTCTCTCTTTCATGTTTGTAAGTGAGATTTCATGTTTAGTGTGATCTAAACTAAGTACTTTATTTAAGGGTACAAGGATGATCGCGTCAGCCTGGGTTTAAGGTCTCAGAAGGTCTGTTGATGGGAGAGGACCTACGGGGGTGTAGTTATCATGCTACGGCCACACCGGACGAGAATTAGCAAAGACAGGCGTTGAGATTACATACAAAGTCAATGCAAAGACGCGTTTTGGCGCGGCGCGTATGGAGCGTCTGGTGCGTTTGGGGCGTCATTGCCTCTACGCTTGAGTTGAAAATATTGAACTTTCAACGCAAATTCGCGTGACGCTGTGCCACGGCAGCCAATTAGCGATGACATTTCCCCCTGCTGTCATTGTTTGATGATGTGCGAAGGTCTGCCCACCTGCTCCGGCTCAAACCCCTCTGAAAGATGGAGGAGAGGTTGATCTGCGCTGTTTGCTATAATCCGGAGCTATACGATTCCACGTGTGTACTCTACAGAGACCAGAACAAAAAGGAGCAGGCTTGGGTGAAAGTCGCTGAGGAGACAGGTTTTGAAGGTAAGTTCTGTAAATATTCGTTTCCAGCTGGATTTGCCTGCCCGGGTCATCACTGAGTCCGACTGGCTCCGGCTCTCTACTCCACCTGTGCAGTGACGCACGTCGCCACTCAGCTTGTCAAAATGGTCCAGTGTCCAGCCTTCGGTGTTACGCACGGCGTGTCACAGGCATTGCGCACATTCTGGTGTGGCCGTAGCATCAGGCTTCAGAAAATTAAAAATTAAGCATGTTCTCTGTTGCTCTCACAGAGACATGGCAATATTTTTTGTTTTTGTGTCCTCTCAGGGGCGTGGCCAAAGCCCGCTCCATGGCGTACTTTGGCGAGGGGTCTGGTCCGATCCACATGGACAACGTTCGCTGCTCGGGATCGGAGTCGTCCCTGGATCAGTGTGTTTTCTTGGGCAAGGATGACCACGACTGTCGCCACAGCGAGGACGCCGGCGTCATCTGTGACTACAGCGTGCAGCCTGTTGGAGACATCGCCATGGCGAGCAACACCTGTGGCCTGGCGCAGAATAATCAACGCCGCCGCCGCAGAATCATCGGAGGAAACATATCCCTGCGGTCAGAAACCACACAGTCACATTTAGACACAGACATGACGAACAGAATCAGACTGAAGGGGGCGCTGCTGCCATCAACACACAACAGGTGTCCATCAGAAGCTGGGTTTCCATTACAGTTTTTTGCAAAATAAAGCGATATTCCTAAAATTTCGATAAAGTATATTTGCGCATCGAACATGTTTCCATTAAAGGTTGTTCTCGTCATAACTCTCATGAAATATCATCCCGCGAGATTTCACTGCAGGAAGATGAATGCCAAGGCTTGTCGAACCCTTTCTCCCTCATTTCCGTTTCTATCTCCTTATAACACTCTGCATTACTCTGGTGTTTGCTGTCTAGTATGGCAGTTGTGTTTTTCTCGAGAATATTGGCAAGAAAAATCTCTGTCTCCTCCTCTGTCCAAATGTATTGCGCTATGTTTACTCCGAGAGAAGTGATCATGTGACCAGGTACGCCACGTCCTGGAGAAGTGTTTCCATTGGGCTTTTGCGATATATTCGAATATCGAAACGTCTGAAAAACCACCCCATCAAAGCATAAAAACTTTTTAGTGATATTTTAGTGCTTTTTCGAAGTTCAGGTGTTTCCATTACCAGTTTTTTATTGCACTATTTACATTTTGCGCATATGCAAGGGTAATGGAAATGCACTTACTGGTACAGGTGAGGTCACCCTTGGCCTAAGGATTTCACTCCTGCCTCACAGGCCACACTCAGGTCATACAGCTACAGTCACTCCATCAGACCCCCCCTCAGTCACTGCAGGTGTGCCCCAGGGCTCTGTCCCGGGGCCGTTTCTCTTCATCACTTACATCTTCTTACTCGGCCGTATCTTCAATTCAATATTAATTTCTACTGTTTCCCAGATAACATCCAGCTCTACCTCTCTTGCAATTCCACATAGTTACTTTGCAACAACAGTTACAAAGTTTGAAAAAACGTGCAGATCTAGAAGGCTATTGTTAGCTGTTGTGTTAGCCACTGTTAGCATGCCCTACGTTGTAGCTCACAAATACCACATGAAGAATGAAAACAACACTATGGCAGCATTTCTATAAATATAAGTTGAACAATACTGTGTATATGACTTATTTACTGCCATAAACATGAGTCAGAAGTGCAAATATACACAGAATATTACAGAAACTTAATAACTGTTTACACTGGAGGCAGCCATCTTTGATTGTCAAATCGGGGGCAGACTTCCCAGCACAACTGGAGCGCCGCATCAGTCCTGGTTCACCTCAAATGTCCTAGAGCTTAACAGTGATCATTTTGAAATCGTCTCCCAGTCAGACAAATGTATGTGTGTCTCTGTTTACCTGTTTGCAGAGGTGAGTGGCCGTGGCAGGTGTCATTGTGGCTCCGCTCTCAGTCCAAAGGAAGTCAACCTCTGTGTGGAGCCTCTCTTATTGCCCCCTGCTGGGTTATCACAGCAGCTCACTGCTTTAAAAGGTGAGACAGCGCCCCCTGGTGGTTATATAGTGTAGGACTTTTTACAGTCGTGATTCTGTGGCTGATTGGGATTTATAAACACCACCCATTAAATTATTTTACTATTTCATTGTTAAGAATTATTTATATCACAAGAGAAACAGCTGAGCTGTGTTTCCAAGGACAGCTCAATTTGGTTAAGTTTGGTCATTTTAGGTGTTTCTGCGGTTAAGGGTATGACATTCAGTGAACTGTACCATCTCACTTTCACTGGCGTTCTTCTGTTTTAAGACCAGGAACTCGGCAGCGTTATGACTGCGCTGAACAGATGGTTTACAACTTTACAGCCTCAAAAAATATTTTGAGTGAATTTATTATATCACACCTGATTTTATTTTATTAAGGGTTTATGGTTTTAGAAATACACGTGGTAACAATTGTTGGTAACCTTCTGTTAAAGAACAACCCACATTGTGACTGAAATAATTTGAAACTGACAAAAGTAATAATACATAAAAATTTACTGAAAATTAACTAATGGAAATCAGGTTTTGAATTGAGGTTCAACAGAATTGTTTTTAAACATAGAATATTGAAACTGGCCTGGACAAAAATGATGGTACTCCTTGAAAAGATTGAAAATGGTGTGACCATAGGGACATGTTAAACTAAGGTGTGTCCTGTAATTAAGATCACAGGTGTCTCCAAGCTTGTAATCAGTCTGCCTATTTAAAGGCTGAAAAGTGGTCACTGTGCTGTTTGGTATCATGGTGTGTACCCCACTGAACATGGACCACGGAAAGCTAAGGAGAGAGCTGTCTCAGGAGATTAGAAAGAAAATTATAGACAAGCATGTTAAAGATAAAGACTATAAGACCATCTCCAAGTGAGAGTGGGATTTGCCTAAATGTATATTGACAAGCCACAAAGCTTCTGGGAGAATGTCCTTTGGACAGATGAGACAAAACTGGAGCTTTTTGGTAAGTATCATCAGCTCTATGTTCATAGATGCAAAAATGAAGCATACAAAGAAAAGGACACTGTACCTACTGTGAAACATGGAGGAGACTCAGTTATGTTCTGGGGCTGCTTTACTGCATCTGACACAGAGTGTCTTGAATCTGTGCAGGTACAATGAAATTTCAAGACTATCAAGACATACTGGAGTGAAATGTGCTGCCCAGTGTCAGAAAGCTTGGTCTCAGTCACAGGTCATGGGTCCTCCAACAGGATAATGAGCCAAAACACACAGCTAAAAACACCCAAGAATGACTCAGAACAAAACACTGGACTATTCTGAAGTGGCCTTCTATGATCCCTGATCTAAATCCTGATGAACATTTGTGGAAGGAGCTGAAACGTGCAGTCTGGAGAAGACAGCCTTCAAACCTGAGACAGCTTGAGCAGTTTGCTCATGAGGAATGGACCAACATACCTGTGGACAGGTGCAGAAGTCTCACTGAGAGCTACAGAAATCACCTGATTACAGTGATTGACCCAAAACATGTGTGCAACAAAACACTGAATTAAGTGTACCATCATTTTTGTCCAGGCCAGTATCAGTATTTTGTTTTTTTTTTAATAATTCTGCTGAACCACAATTAAAAAGCAATGTCTGATTTTTGTTAGATGTTTTTTAGTAAATTTTTATTTAAAGTTATTTCAGTGACCATGTAAGTTTTTCTTTCCTTAGCCATGTTGTACCAACAAGTTTTGCCATGTGTGTATGGCCTCTATGTCTGAGTAGGTTGATCTGGTTGAAATGACTTCAACAACATCATCAGTGCTCTCAAGGCTCCTCTGAAAATCAACGATTGACATCACAAGACTTCATCCAAGTCTTTCTTCAGCTGATGGTTCCGCTGAGGGTGTAGCTAACCCCTCTCTTTATCTCACTTCACTTTTTTTTATCTCTGTGTCTTTACCTTCTCGGTCTCTCTATTGCTCTTCATCTATATCTTTATCTTCTGTTCATCTCTCTGTATCTCTACCTCTGTATCTCTGTCTCTTCATCACTTTGTTCTCTTCTTTATGTTTTGTGTTGTGTTCAGGTTCGGCAGAGACCCCAGTCGTTACGTGTTGCGCTTAGGAGACTATCACACAGTGGAGCAGGATGACTTTGAACGCACCCTGGTCCCTGAACGCATCGTGATCCACAGGAAGTACCAGAGCCACGGCTGGGAGTACGACATCGCCCTGCTCAGGCTCAAGGGCACAGCAGCAAACTGCGTGTCCTTCAACCCTCATACGGGTGCCGTGTGTTTACCTGAGACCGGACAGAAGTGGGACAAGAGACCGTCTGCCTGCGTCATCACGGGCTGGGGCGTCACAGGTGATACATCAGCTTTAATGACATCACACTGACATGTAAAGGATAAATATGAAACACCATAAATAATTGTTTAAGTCTGTCCGCCTGTGACATCACAGGTAAATTAACTGCCTGGCCAAAAAAGTCACCACCAAAAAAAAAAGGTAACAAACTCTAATATTTCATTGGACTTTTAGCTTTGATGTCTCATTGTTTCAATAAGCTTCTGCAATGTCACAGATTTGTCCCAGATCACAGCACTGCCCCCACAGGCTTGGACAGTAGGCACTAGGCATGATGGGTGCATCACTTCACCTGCCTCTCTTCTTACCCTGATGCTCCCATCACTCTGGAATAGGGTCAATCTGGACTCATCAGACCACATGACCTTCTTCCAGTCCTCCACAGTCCAATCTTTATGCTCCCTAGCAAACTGAAGCCTTTTTTCTGCTTAGCCTTACTGATTAGTGGTTTTCTTAAGGCTACACAGCTGTTCAGTCCCAATCCCTTGAGTTCCCTTCACATTGTGTGTGTGGAAATGCTCTTACTTTCACTATTAAACACACCCCTGAGTTCTACTGTTGTTTTTCTTTGATTTGATTTGGCCAAATGTTTAAGTGATTCACCGATCACCATCATTCAGGATTTTATTCTGACCACATTTCTTCCTTGAAGACGATGGTTCCCCACTATCCTTCCAGTTATTAATAATGTGTTGGACAGTTCTTAACCCAGTTTTAGTAGTTTCTTCAATCTCCTTAGATGTTTTCTCTGCTTGATGCCAATGATTTGACCCTTCTTAAACAGACTAACATCTTTTCCACGACCACAGGATGTGTCTTTGACATGGTTGTTTAAGAAATGAGAAGCTGCTCATGTCATCAGCTGGAGTTAAATAACTTGTTTCAGCTGAAAGATAATCACCCATGCAGAAATTATCCAACAGGAGGCTTGTACCTGTTTGCATAGTTAAATCCAGGGTGGTGACTTTTTTTTGGCTAGAAAGTCTAAATCACATCATGTGTGCTAATGTTCTTAAACAGACCTCGTGGGGTCTAAATGGGTTACACACTAAAAACAGTTGGGTTAAAAAATAACCCAATTTTAACCCAAATGCTGGCTCAGAAAAGGACGAACCCTTTTTTGGGTTATTTTAACCCAATAGGTTGAGTTCTTTTTTTTTCGACCCAATTTTTGGGTTGTATTATTTAACACAAAAGTTGGGTTATGCTAACTACAATGTTCGTTCCTAACCCAATTATTCGGTTGCGCAATTCAGCGTGCCCAGTAGTTTGACACGGAGGCAGTTAGGGCCCAGAAGAGACACAGTTTTTGCAGTTCACAATAACCAGCTTTATTGAACAGACAAAGGAACAATTGTAGAGAGCGGGGATCGACCCCGCAATCCTTGAAACATAAGACAGTGGCGTAGTCCACTCGGCCATGCAGGAACTACACACCCATACTGCAACTCAGAGTCTTTAATGTGAAGCAGGTTAGGACTCACTTTGTCTTTCAGAACTGGAAATGGTAAATGGTAAATGGACTTGAGCTTATATAGCGCTTTTCTAGTCTTGGACTGCTCAAAGCTGCTTTACACCGCAGGTCACACCCTATTCACACCCATTCGCTCTCACATTCACTCACTGATGGTTCAGGATTTCTGTGTTAGTTATCCATCAGTATCTCTAACACATTCACGCCCTTTCATGCCCATTTACACGCCACTGACGCAGCAGTGGGAGCAACTTGGGGTTAAGTGTCTTGCCCAAGGACACATCGCCATGTGTCGCCCGGAGCTGGGCTTGAACCTGCAACCTCCCGATCACTGACCAAGCGCACTATCCAACTGCGCCACCGACGCCCCAACTGCTGAAACTGTTCTGATTACCAGAGATCAGGCTGCCACCACTGATTCAGGCTCGTAGAGAGGTACTCGGCGTTAGGAACAGAAGGCAAGGTTGGCAACTGGGGATCAGGTAGGCAGGCAGGTGCAGGACAGAAACGGGTCGGTACCTTGTAGTCTAGCCGAGGATCAGCCGATAAAGGCGGAAACAGGAACAGAACAGGTCGGCAACTGGTGGTCAGCCCGGATAGCAGGTCTGGAATTCTTGGCATGAGAGTGAGACGATCTGAGTGTGGAGCTGGTTGTGACATAGTTGGGTTAAAATAATAGCCCTAAAACCCAGAAAATGGGTTACACTTTATAAACATAACCCAAAGATTTAATTCAACACAAGTAACACATAAACTGGGTTACCAAAATAACTCAACACTTTTTAGTGTGTAGTGAGACGCGACCTGAACAAGACCCATATACCTGTCTAGGTGACATAATCAAATCAATGGCAGAGACTAAATCATTACCTCCGCCAAGGAGGTTATGTTTTGGGAGAGTTTGTTTGTCTGTCTGTCCGTCCGTCTGTGAAAAAAATAACTCAAAAAGTAATGGATGGATTTTGATGAAATTTTCAGGAAATGTTCGGCATGGGAAAAAGAAGAACTGATTCAATTTTGGTGTTGATCCGGATCAGCGTCTGTGCGCCATGGCAAAAATGTGATTTCTGTGAACAACTACCGAACTAAAATAGATATCATTAGGAATCCAGTTGCTAATGGTATGTTTTCATGGTCAAGGAATTTAAATATTTAGATGAAATAAAGGAAGGACTAATATTTATGGTCAAAATCACAATATGACCGAGGACTGTGGCGTTGGCGGAGGTCTGCAGTCTCCGAGTGCTTTCTAGTTTTAGATGAATCAGATTTTTTAACCTTGGCCTGTTTCTACACCTGGTTACCTGGAGCCTCCGCCCAGTGTTCAGTGTTGGAATTGCACAGAGTCACAGTTAGACCACAGTCCTAGGCAGAAATGAAATAAACAGGTAAATGACTTCACCTTAAGATCTGAGGCTTTGGGCGGAGAGCTCAAACTGGGTCTTCTGGGACCCCCTCAAGCATAAGAAACAGCTTTCAGCCCGAAAGAGACCAGGACACAGAGACAGAGCAGACAAACAGAACTCAGAAGATACAAGGTCCTGTAGGTCCTGTAGGTCCAAGAGGACACTACATTACAGTGTAATTAATGATATCTCCTTCTCCTTCTCCTTTATCTTCTCCTCCAGACTCGGAGTACTCTCGGACGCTCCTGCATGCCTGGGTTCCTCTGCTTCCATCCCGGAGGTGTAAGAGAAAATACGGCCATCGGTTCACGGGACGCATGCTGTGTGCAGGGAGCCTGTCCAAGCACCGCCGTGTGGACAGTTGTCAGGGTGACAGCGGGGGGCCTCTGGTCTGCAGGGGGGAGGAGGGTCGCTGGGTGCTGACGGGGGTGATCTCCTGGGGCCACGGCTGTGGGAACCCAGAATACCCTGGAGTGTACACCCGTGTCAGCAGGTTCCTGCGATGGATCGACACTGTGATCAACAAACCACACAAAACATGGAGGGAGGTGAAGGCAAGGGAGGATGGTGGAGTAAGAACTGGACTAAAGATGGAGTAGGACATGAAGAAAGATGGAAAACGACATGAAGAAAGATGGAGTAGAACATGAAGAAAGATGGAGAACGACATGGAACAAAGATGAAGAAGGACATGGAACATGGATGGAGAATGATGTGGAACAAAGATGGAGAACGGCATAAAACAAAGATGGAGAGGGCCTGGAACATAGATGGAAAACACCTTGGAACAACGATGGAGAATAACGTGGAACATAGATGAGAACAACATGAACAAAGATGGAGAATGACTTGGAACAAAGATGGAGAATGAACTGGAACAAAGATGGAAAACAACATGGAATAAAGATGGAGAAGGATATGGAACAAAGATGGAGAACACCATGACACCAAGATGGAGAACACCATGGAACAAAGATTAAGAAGGACATGGAACAAAGATGGAGAATGATGTGGAACAAAGATGGAGAACAGCATAAAACAAAAATGGAGAGGGCCTGGAACATAGATGGATAACAACTTGGAACAAAGATGGAGAATAACGTGGTACAAAGATGGTGAACGACTTTGAACATAGATGGAGAAGGACATGGAATAGAGATGGAGAACAACTTGGAACAAAGATGCTGAATAACGTGGTACACAAATGGAGAACGACATAGAACATAGATGGAGAAGGACATGGAACAAAGATGGATAACAACTTGGAACAAAGATGGTGAATGACTTTGAACATAGATGGAGAAGGACATGGAATAAAGATGGAGAACAACTTGGAACAAAGATCAAGAATGATGTGGAACAAAGGCGGAGAAGGACATGGAACAAAGGTGGAGATGTACACGGAACACAGGTGGAGAAGGACATGGAACAAAGATGGCGAATGACTTGGAACAAAGATTGAGAACGACATAAAACAGATTGAGAACACCATGGAACAGATATGGAGAATGACTTTAAACAAAGATGGATTAAGAAGAGGAACAAAGATAGAGAATGACGTGGAACAAAGATGGAGAACGACATAGAACAAAGATGGAGAACACCATGGAACAAAGATGGGAATGACATGGAACGAAGATGGGGCATGACTTGGAACAAAGATGGAGAACAGCATGGAACAAAGGTGGAGATCAGAAAAAAGGGACAAACCGTGGATCAACTGATTCTACGGAGCTGAAGACGTGGAACCATGTGATGAATGGTGAATGTACGGGACAGAATGTGCATCAAATACACTGAGCTGTAAATTTGTTCCCGCTTTGACAGAAACATAATCAGCTGCTTGAACAAACATTAGCTTTGGCAACACCTATGACCTACTGCAACAGACAGAGACAAACCTCCTCTACAAAAATCTATTCTCCTGTTGTGCATGTAAACTGGGACAGAAACAGTACTTCATTCATATCCTAGTCAAGCACTGTAAAAACAAGCCTTAACTGTGGATACAAAATAGGACGAAAACAGCTGCTTTCAGACTAATCATGTTTTTTTTAACATGCTTCAAATGTTCATATAAACTGGGACAGGATCACCACTTCACTTATGGTCTAATCAAGCTTTTTGAGCGTCTTTATTGTCAGTCCTAAATCCGTGACAAGAAGGTAGACACCAGAGACAGCCAAAGCTCGCCCACCGCTAATTAGCTCAAACGCTGGGAGGCAACCCACAGAGCTAGCCCTCCTCTGCCTACAGTCATCAGATAAACCCTTCAGCAACTCTAAATGGTCCTGTGTGTGTAACATTTTTTATCATCCCCAATTTACATTCCTCTACTCCTAAACAGAGGCTTTGTTTTGTTTACCAACTTCCGCTGTGGCTTTTGCAAGAGATTTTACGTTAGCAAACAAGTGGAGTCTTTGGAAAAGCTCTTATAAATGAATTGTGAGAACCAATTCACAGTGGCACGTGAGCTGTTGTTTCTTAAAATTGCAGGCAATTTGTATTTAATAATGGCTCGCAAACTAATGGCTCACTCAAAGCTGCAAATCGGTTCTCATCGTTCACTTAACCCTTTCATGCATGAATTATTAAATCACAAAGGAAGACTGTTCCAATGTTTTAAGTTTCAAACAAGTCAGAGATCATGTTCATTTTTTTTCTGGTTATATTATGAGGGAGTTATGCATCTGTCTACTTCACCATGCATCAAAATAGAACTGAACATATATCCACAAACACATCATTGAAAACAGTCATTAAAAGTTAATCAATCAATCAATCAGTCAATCTTTATTTGTATAGCGCCAATTCATAACAAGTGTTAACTCAAGACACTTTACAATAGAGCAAGAACTCTTCATTTTGTGGATACACATATATGCATAGATACATATAAAATACACATATGCATATATATATACAAATATATACATCCGATACCAACATGAATCCATATAGCCAATCATGAATCCCTCCATCATGGCTCAAGAAAAAACCTTCTGTTAAGCAGCAGGAAATCTTGAATGTGGATCCCAGTCTCATGATGAACAGCAAATCCACACCATGCTGTGTTGGTGTGTGGTTAATAACAGTAGAAGTTTATTAAAGTAAAAGAAAAGTCTGACGTATATGTATTATTGCAGTTTAATTAAACTATTTACTTGAATTATGCCAGAATTTAAAATAAAAAACAATACAAAACTATGTAAAATCTGAATTCAGGTATAACGCCAGATTTGCCCCTCATCCCCTGTTCTGGATTTATGATGCAGGATGTCAATATGGTTAAAAAAGGTGCAAAGTTAATATTTTTATGAAACTTTAGACAAGTGTTTGGGAGTTCACCTCCTGGTAGTTGGATATTGTACTGCAACCTAAAAGGTATAAAATTAATTTCAAATATCTGTCTACTGTAGAGGACATCATGCATGAAAGGGTTAAAAGAGCTCTTCAGTAGACTCGCCTCATTAATGAACGTCACATCTTTTGCATCTGTCTATCTACCCTCCTCTTTCCATCTTTGTGATGCGATGTCGTCAACATTCAACTGTTGTCAATGTATCTATGTATCTATAAATCTATTATTTATTGATGTTATTGTTTCCTTGTCATTATTTATAAAACATAATACCTTCTCCACTAATGTTCAGGTGTTGATATAATAAGCTGTATTTATTTAGTATATTCTTAAACTACTTCATCTCCCTCCAGTCTACCAGTTAATCATTTTCTTTCCTTTTGTTGCTTTAGTTAACATGACCTTGTGTTATATGTGGTTTGACCAATATATTTTGAAACCTCCTTAACACAAAGCTCATTCCATTCAGGAGAGACGGGAAGAAGACAGGTTGGTCTAATATTAGGTGGAAGTGTAGGAACAGGCAATCAATCAATCAATCAATCTTTATTTGTATAGCGCCAATTCATAACAAGTGTTATCCCAAGACACTTTACAATAGAGAATAAAGCTCTTCATTTTATGGATACACATATATGCATAGATACATAGATACATATAAAATACACATATATATCCATCCAACAGCAACATGAATCCATATAGCCAATCATGGATCCCTCCATCATGGCTCAAGAAAAAACCTTCTGTTAAGCAGCAGGAAATCTTGAATGTGGATCCCAGTCTCATGATGAACAGCAAATCCACACCATGCTGTGTTGGTGTGAGGGCGAAGGAAGGGAGGTAAGAGGAGACAAGTGGACTAAAGTAAGAACTAAAGTTAGTGACAGATCCATGAACCATAGACCTGTTGTCTGATTTATTAGAGGTTAGCCTCTTGAGATGCTACATCTGGTTTTCAGGAGGGTCCTCATGTCTGAATGGTTGTGGTGATCATTTTATAGAAGTATAATCAATGATATTCTTACTGAAAATAAGAATCTATGGTAGTGATGAACTCATGGTGCCCAGAACACAAGTGCATCCCTACCATATTTGTCTCCGTCAAGTATAAATGTATTAAAGGCCTCTTGAGATGTGACCATTTTCAGAGGGACCTCATGACTATGTGGTGATAATAAAAAATACTGTAGATTTATCGATCATGGATATGGAGATCATGCTAATATCTACATTAACAGCTATAATGATAATGGGAATGAAATGTTCCTAATGAAATGGCCAAATATGTGTCATGTCTATAATTGTAGTTTTTGAGGCTTCGTGGCTCCTCAGCAGCAGGCAGTCTACACCAAGGATCCCAGACCACCTAGAAGACCAGAGCCAGAGACGAGTACAGGAGCAAACAAAAGGGGTAAAGGCAGATGTGGAGAGAGAGTGTGAGAGAGAGATAGAGCCCAATGTGCCAGATCCCCCCCCCCCCCCCCCCAGCAGTCTAAGCCTATTGCATCTTAACTATTAGTCTGAACTTGGACTATGAGCTGGCCCCTAACTGAAAGCTTTATCACAGAGGAATGTTTTCAGTCTAACCTTAAAGGTAGAGAGGGAGTCTGCCTCCTGAACTGTGGTCTGTAAATGGTTCCAGAGACGAGGAGCCTGATAAGTGAAGGCTCTACCTCCCATACTACTTCTGGAGATTGATGGTACCACAAGTAGGCCAGCATTTTGGGAGCGTAATGTTCTAGAGGGATTGTACGGCACTACAAGCTCTTTAAGATAAACTGGTGCCTGTCCACTGAGAGCTTTATAGGTGAGGAGAAGAATCTTGAATTCTGGCAGTTGACACCAAGTCATTAATATATTATATATTTATATTGAAAATCAATTGGCAAGATGTGACATTTATTCAAAGCTATTAAATAATGCTTATTTGAACAATTTGCCTTGACACCAGATGAGAAAAATGACACCAGGTGAGAATAATAACTAGTGAGATCACAAAAATCATATTTTACATTTCTGCAGACCAAACTGTTCACTGTGCCCTTTTGGGAAAAATAGTGCAGGTAGGCATGGCATGTCAATCACCACAGAGGATAACGTGGTACAGAGAGGTGATGAGGCAAAGGAACACAGATGATGATGAAGAGCTACTGGAACAGAGGCAAGATCTTATATTACTCTGTTGATCCATCTGAATGGCCTTCACCACATGAAGTAGGGACTTACTGAGGCAGAACATGGTTGAAAATGGCCCATAAAATGTTCTGATGGCCCATGTTGGTGACCCATAGGGCAATACACTGGTAAACTTTCATTTATAAGGCAATTCTTGGTCTGCTTCCCCCCTATTTGTGTCTTTATCATGCAAAGAACTACCGGACAGTATTCGTTGTGTTCACAGGACCTTATCATGCTCTCTGTCACGAACACACGAACTGAAATTGGGAAAAGGGCTTTTGGGTACTCTGCACTGTCAGACTGGAATGTTTTGCAGAATTACTTTAAGCTCAAGGAGCTGGTGTCCTTAACCCTATAAAGCCAATTGTATCATATTTGATACATATTTTTATAATACCTCTTTCTACTCAATATGATCAACAAATTACAAAAAAAAAAGCCATCTGAATGCAATCAGATAAATGATAAAAATGCCCTCAAATGGATTATCAGTTGCCAAAAACACCTGATGTATCAAATGAGATACGAAAAATCTCTATGTTGAATTTTATGGACATTTTAATATTTTTAGTATTTTAGCAGAAAGTGAAATAAACATTTCAGCTCCAAAAAATTAGATTTTTCTGGCTATAATCTATGGTCGTTGGCCTTAAAGGGTTAAATGTTTTAAATTGAAAATAAAAGTCATGGAAGCAGATTCTATCAGATGTCGATGTTTTTAGCTCAGCTGTGATATGGCTCATAGATGTCTCTGTTTTTAATCCATAATGATGTGCTTGTAAATTGTTTTTGTCTCTTTTGTATCGGTCTGCAACTTTGTGTTTTTTGCTGCTGCCTGTCTTGGCCCTTGAAAAAGAGGTTTTTAATCTCAATGGGACCAACCAGGTTAGATAAAGGTTAAATAATATTAAATATCCAAAATCAGATAAGAGTAAAAGGTGTTCTTTCAAAGCATACTGTTTCCATGTACTATCAAATGGGGAGAAAGGGGAGTGGGATTGGTTACTGTACTCCAGAAGTGCCAACAGAGTCGATTGTTTTGCATGTAAGCTTTTTAGTGAAGCTAGAGTTGCTGACAAACTCTTTGTGGGGTACAATCACTGGCAGTGTCTTTCAAAGCACTGAAACGACATTAAACCAATGGTTATAACATAAATGCTTACCTGATGTGGAAAGAATTGGCATCATGCTTACGACTAGGTAAAACTATTCATAACAAATGAAGACAATGGTTCTCCACTATCCTTCAGTTTTTAATAATGTGTTGGACAGTTCTTAACCCAGTCATCGGCAGTGATGCAGGCTCTGCATCGGTCCGTCGTGGTGAAAAGGGAGCTGAGCTGCAAGGCGAAGCTCTCGATTTACTAGTCGATCTTCACCTCTGTCCAAACACACGGTCACAAGCTGTAGGTCCCTTAGAGATGAGTGAGAAGCTCGGTGTAGAGCTGCTTCTCTTCCACGCTGAGTGGAGCCAGATGAGGTGTCTGGACTTCCCTGCTCAAGCCCCGTGACCCGACCACGGATGAGTGGAACATGGATGGATGGACTGTATTTGTTTACCCAAACGTTATTTACAATTATTAACTGTATTTATTTATCCAGACATACAGTGCTAACAGTAATTAACTGCATTAGCTTATTTACCCAAACATACAGTATTAACAGCCATTAACTGTATTTATAAATGAACCCAAGTGTGACCAGACACACCGTTAAATACACACAGGGTCTCAATAAACCCTTGAGCCAGGAAGCGTCCCTCCTTTAATGTGTTGACACCAAACAAAATTTAGAGGTTCAAGGAAAAGCAGGAGACATGCATTTGATCCACAAATTAAGTTTATTATTATTGGTTTAAGTTATTATAATTCTATATCTAAAACACCTGGAAGAAAGGGAGACACAGGTAGTTATGATAATTTATTTACAAAAAATTGATAAAAGTAGTAAAACAAATACTAAAGCTAATTAAAAGGTGCTATGAGAATTTTAATTAAAATACAACACCTAGACAGGGTACTAACTGTGGGGAGATCCTACACAAACCCACTAGGTCACCCAGTGAACACCTCGTGAGCTCCAGCACTGTAAGTAGTCACTTCACGGGATACTATGAATAATCACTGCAACCAGTCACTGAGATACTCACTGCAAACCTACACTGTAAATACTCGCTGCAAACCTACACTGCATCCAAGTGACCACCACCAGACCTATCACACCGCATACCACCAGGTGGACTTCACAGGTACTCCCCACAGCTTGTGCCTCTGTAAACAAAAAATAAAGCAATAAAAAGAACAGTTGGTCCAGTATCACAAGAAGGTAATGTATGCTACACTGATCAGGTGTGGCCAGAAGGAAAAACTTTCCCACAGATGTAAGTCATAAATACACAGAACACAGAAAAATACTCTGCTACCAGAGATTAAAAGTCTGGCATGGATTGGCTTAAAAGCAAATATCTAAATCTTGCTCAATGTTGGAAACAAGCAAAATCAAACAGTCTGAACGGACTGGCTTAAGCCAAAGCCAAACCTGGCTGAACTGAGCCACGCAGAACAAAGCAGAACACTGTAGCACAAAGAAGATGAAGGCAAAACAGCAGTCTGGCAACTAAATCTGAAATTAAAGAAACATAAGTGAAAATCATAAACAAAACAGCTGCAATACCTCAGAGGGTGATAACCCTCCTACTTTACCATATCAAGCTATGTTACCTTGCTTGATTTGGGCCCTGATTAAGGGAAACCAACAAGATGGCTACTCTGGCTCAACAGGAGGGGGGAACGAGGGCAGAACTCCTAGAGGATGAATGACATTATTAGAGTCCAACCTATACTGACAAGCATAAAATCCTCATTTATAGCCTACCTTAACAGATCATATGTGTACCTGGCACTTAACAGTCAAGATTTACCCACAAACAGCTTCCCAGCATCTAAGATCACAACAACACATTAGGTTTCAGACTAGAATCTGATCATTGAGAGTTTCTCCCAGTTTTTCCCCTACCTGCACACAACCAGCAGTCCTGCCACCCTGCTACCAGGATTCAGACAAAGGGAGGCACTGATTGCCCACACCTGGCTTTATACCCACAGGAAACCTTACCTGGGCCTACCTGCAGAGGGGAGTGTTTAACCTTTTGGTTTCAGGCCTCACACAAGCATACACAGTTACAGTGATTTAATGTATTTGTTCATTAAGCCATACATACAATATAAACAGTAATCTGCCAGATTTATGTTCCCAAACATATAGTATCTATAGTCATTGGCTGTTTGTATTTTTATATGCATCCAAACATACAGCATCTACAATGATTAAAGACGCTATGAGGAGTTTCTAAGTAGGCTAATAACAAAAAAGTCTCACTTTTAGATATATGCCTGATTGAAATACACACTTTAAGATGAGTTTGATAGCATCAAAATAGGTTATCTAGAAATGCTATTCCTTAGCTTCGCGGTCGGGTCGGACAGGGCTGGACTGGCCTGGATACTCAACTTCAGGAACAAGACAAAACTCGAGCAAATGTATATTATTCAGACACGTCTTAGAGCGCCAGACAGTAATTAGCGATATATAGCCAGCTACAAAACTATGATACTAAGTTTTCCAAAAATTGCTTGTTGTCACACATCAAAAATACAGCTATGTAACTAGAAAGAGACACATTAGCTCGTTGCTTTGCATCCTGCAAGTTGTTGAAAAAAGAAGTTGTAAAGCAATACAGAGTTCTGAGGAAGGTCCGAGCTGCATTCATGAGCATCACAACAAACACACGCTTTGGCGGGGCAAGATGGCGGATTGAGCAGCCGCATTTTTCATAGCGCATCTAAATCAGTCCCAAAGTTTCATCTAAAGTGTTGACTGTCCACTCGGAAGTGTCGAAATGACAACACAGAGACATATTAAACCGGCCAAGCTCATTATAGAACCCAAGGGGAAAAAAAACTCGCAGACAGTGAAAGGGAAAAACAATGCTCAAGCTACGGAGCACGATTATGCTATGGGCACCTCGCTGCTAAACAAGAGGGACCGTAGCAACGATTCGGTACCAACTACACCAATCAAGAATCCAGCCGGGAAAAAGACCAAGTCAGCAGATGACGGTGAGAATGCTGAAGTTTCTAACAACGCCATATTACAAGCTATACTGGGCCTGGAAAAACGAGTGAATGTGCAGCTAGCTGATTTGAAGGAGCAGACCAAACAAAGTAGCGCCATGATCGCTAGCTTAGCGAAAGCAGTCCAGTTCAACGCGGAGGAGATGAGAGAGTGCAGAAAGGAAGTTCAAGTCCTGAAAGAGCAATGTGACCAGCTTCACAAAGAAAACAGCGAACTCAAAGACAGAGTGAGAGAACAAGAGAGATACAGGATGAGGTGGTGTCTCCGGGTTAAAGGTCTGGAAGAGAAAAAAGATGAGAACATCCAAGTGCTAGTCACAGAAATCCTCCGGAAAATCGCACCAGACCTGGAGTCAAAGGTGGAGGATGCAGTTGACATCGTCCATAGAGTTGGGAAAAAAATTGACAATAAGACCAGAAATGTCATCATTCTGTTTGCCAAGAGATGGATGAAAGAAGAGATCTGGCGCCGGATGAAGAACTGCAAGGATAAAGCCATTCGTTTTGCAGAAATGTTGCCACAAGAAGACTGGGAGGAGAGGAGACGTTTATGGCCACAAATTGAACAGGCAAGGCGCGCTGGAAAACTGGCTTTCTTTCAGCGTCTCCATGGATACATTGATGGACGCCGGATTGGTGACGGCAAGTAAAATCATTGGATATGACTGTGATACAGTGGAAAATTCTGTAAAGGGACGTTAAAACTCTATTCAGGTTACTATCTGAGTGAGTGGAGTAAACAAGTATTAAACTTGTAGTTCACTTTTTCTTTTGTTTTAGTGTTCATGAATAATGTTAACATTTCATTTGGTTCACTGAATGTTAGGGGCCTGAAGGACATTCTAAAAAGGAAAGCACTTTTTTTATTTTGTAAAGGGCAAAGAACTCAGTGTTTATTGTTGCAAGAGACTCATTCTTCTGAAGTGGATGAAACATTTTGGACTAATCAATGGGGAGACCGGACTCTATTTAGTCATGGCTCTGACCGATCAGGTGGCGTGGCTATATGCTTCAACAAATGTCCTGGAGAAGTTATAACTCATAGAGCTGATGGAGATGGTCACTGGCTGACGGTGGTATTGAAAGTCGAAAGTCTATTTGTGATTATAACAAATATTTATGGGTATAATAATGAGGGACAAAACATAAAACTATTAGAAAATATAATAAATGTGATAATGGACCTTAAAATGCTATACCCCACTAACTGTGTTTCAGTAGGAGGAGACTGGAACATGACTCCGGATGAATGGCTGGATAGGTCACCTCCAAGACTGGGTAAACAACAATGTAATGAAACAGTTAAAAGGTTCATGACCAATAATAACCTAGTTGATATATGGAGAAATGTAAACCCAGATGTTAAAAGTTATTCATGGTTTAAACTCAATGGAGCCAATAAGTCCAGAATTGATTATTGGTTGGTGAGTGATAACACTTTAAATTATGTCTCTCATACTACAATCTCTAAAGCACCCTTGACTGATCATTGTTTCATAACTTTATTTTTAGAACCCACACTGAAGGAAGTAAGGAATAAAGGGTATTGGAAATTTAATGCCGGAATGCTAAGAAATGAGGAATACTGTAATAAGATTAGAGAATTGATAAAGGAAACTGAAAATAATGAATCGATTGATAATAACATAGGTAAGTGGGAATATACAAATTTAAAATTAGACAATTTACTATTAGGTTTTGTAAAGATCTTAACAGAAAAAAAGAGAATATGAAAGTAATTTACTCCGAGAAATAAGTATGTGCTGTAATAATCCAAACCAAAGTTCTCGAGAGAAGATTAAATTCCCTCAATATTAGAGCAAATTAGACCTGTTAAGCAGGAGATAGATAACATCCTTAGTGAAGAGGTGGAGAAAAAATTAAGGTTGATGAAACAACGATATTACGAAGCAGGACCTAAAGCTTCCAGGTTACTTGCTTGGAGACTAAGAAAACAACAATTGGTAAATACAGTTCATAAAATTAGGGATCCAGCAACAAACAGGATAACTACAAAACCAGATGAAATTCAAAATGCCTTTGAAAAATATTACACACTACTGTACACCCAGGCAGATAAAGCGGACAGATCCACAATCCTTGCATATCTTAACTCATTAGACCTTCCCTCTATGGGCAAAATTCAAAATGATAAACTTACCTGTGAAATTTCAATTGAAGAAATTGACTCTGCAATTTCAAATCTTAGCACCAATAAATCTCCAGGCTGCGATGGATTCCCTCCAGAGTGGTTTAAGTGTATGAGAGAATCATTGCTCCCTTTATTGAAGACCTCCTTTAACTACACTTTAAGGGAGGGGATCATCCCACCTTCGTGGAACGAGGCATTTATTTCAGTCATACCGAAGGAGGGTAAGGACAAAACGGATTGTAAAGGGTACAGACCAATTAGTGTGTTAAATACTGATTATAAATTATACGCAGCCATATTAGCTAAGAGACTAAACACTGTAATGCCCTCCTTGATAGATGAAGACCAGACAGGTTTCATAAGTGATAGACAAACACATGATAGCATAAGAAGAGCCCTTCATATTATAAATTGTATTTCTAAAGAAACCTTAAGCGCAGTCCTTCTCAGCCTTGATGCTGAGAAGGCGTTTGATTCGGTAGGATGGGACTTCCTATTTCAAGTCATGGAACGATTTGGTTTTAGCGACATATTCATACAATGTATAAAAGCGCTTTACACGTCCCCAACAGCAAGGATAAAAATTAGTGGATGCCTCTCAAATCAAATAAAGCTTCAGAGAGGATGTAGGCAAGGCTGCCCATTAAGCCCATTGCTTTTTAATCTTTTTATTGAACCACTTGCCCAAACTATCAGAGAAGAAACTGCCCTGGAGGGCATTACAATAGGAGGTGTTGAAAATAAAATTTCCTTATATGCAGATGACGTCCTTGTAACAATTAAAAACCCTGACTCTGGCATCCCGTTGCTAATGGACATCCTGGGAAAATATGGAGAATACTCAGGGTATACCCTAAACGTTCAAAAAACCCAAGTCCTGTCCTTTCATTTTGCCCCTTCAAAACAATTGATGGATAGACACCAATTCAACTGGCATCAACAGCAAATTAAATATTTGGGTGTCTTCTTAACAAAAAACTTATCACAGCTATTTAAGGTGAACTATGAACACATAAACAAGAAAATTTATGATGATCTAGATGGGTGGAGCCTGCTTCCCCTTGATCTCGGCAGCAGAATTCATATAATTAAGATGAACATTCTCCCGAAATTGTTATATTTATTTACAGCCCTTCCAGTAGAAATTCCTGCTAAACAATTTAGGGAGTGGGACAAACATTTTTCAAGATTCATTTGGAACAATAAGCATCCAAGAGTGAGATACTCAACATTACAGCTGCCGGGGAAGAGGGGGGGCATGGCCCTGCCCTCTCTTAAAGATTATTATCTGTCTGCCCAGCTAAGGCCTCTGGTATGTTGGTGTAGTCCGACCTATGAAGCTAAATGGAAGGACATTGAGTTATCTTTAATGGACATCCCCATTCAGTCAATTCTGGGCTGCCCTGGCAGTTGTACTGAAGTAAACCAATTACAAAATCATTGTGTAAGTTTTGCTTTAAAATTGTGGTCAGAAACGGTTAAGAGGTTCCAACTACACAGAGAGGTCAAAATTCTGAGTTGGCCTGCCTTTCATCCACACTTCATTCCAGCATCACATGACTATAGGTTCAATCACTGGGTTAAGGCGGGAATCACTTCCTTCTGTAAGATTACAAAAAATGGAAACCTCTTAAGTTTTGAAGACCTACGTCAATCTTATGGGTTAGACAAAGAGGATTTCTACCGTTATTTACAGGTCCGCCATTTTTTTAAAAACACTATACAGACTCCTGATTTACCTGAACCCCCCAGAATTATGCAGATATTTATTGATAGTTATAATTCAAAAACCTCTAAAGGTATAATTGGCAAACTTTACAAAAGCTTTATTTTGATAAACAAGAATTCAACAGATTATATTAGGCAACGCTGGGAAAAAGAAGCCAATATAAGCATCTCAGAGGATGCGTGGTTTCAAATCTGGGAAATACAGTCCACTTCCACAAGTTCTTTTTTCTGGAGAGATTTTTGTTGGAAGAATATAATTAGATTTTTTCTTACCCCAAATCAAAAATCAAAACTAAGTGGCACCCAGTCTGTTTGCTGGAGGGAGTGTGGAGCAGACCCTGCAGACCATATACATATTTTTTGGTCTTGTCCGCACCTAAAAACATTCTGGAAAGGAGTAGAACAGCTTATAACAGAGACTCTGGACAGGTCTATTGACTTCTCATTCTCATCTTTATATCTTGGAAATATGCCTGGGGACCTCAGCAGAGGAGATAAATATCTTCTGAAGATATTTCTGGCTGCAAGTAAAAAAGCAATCACTAAATGCTGGCTCCAGAAGAACCCTCCCTCCATGAAACTCCTCATAAACATAATAAATTCCATTCACAATATGGAGAAAATGACTTTTTCTTTACGACTCCAAAAGCAGAAAGGAGAGGAATACTGGAGAAAGTGGGACTCACTCGACCTTGAAAAAAGGAAAAGACTCCAAATCACTTGATACCAAAATGTACCGGTTGTCCGTATGTGCTTTGTATGTGGAAATGGTCCTGTGTCCTTGTTGTTGTCCTGTTCATTAAAAAATGAAAACAATAAAGTATAAAAAAAAAAAAAAAAAAAAAAAAAAAAAAGAGAAGATTAAATTAATGGAGTTACAAGTCAAATTAGATGAACTTTATCTTGAAAAAGCTCAGGGCGCCTTCATAAGATCAAGGGCGAAGTGGATTGAAGCGGGTGAAAAAAATTTCTCATATTTTAGCAATTTGGAAAAAGCAGACAACAAAGAAATTCAATTACAGGTCTATTGATTAATGGGGTAGAAAATAAAGATCCCAGAAGGATAGAAAGAGAGGTTTTTTTCATTTTATTCTGAATTGTACTCTTCTAACTATTCTTTAGTAGATACTGAAATCCTGTTTGATATGATTGGGAACTCGATCCCCTATATTAATGACTCGTTTAAAAATCTGTGTGAATCTGACCTTATTATTGAGGCATTAGACTCAATTATTTTTAAAATGGCTTTGAACAAATCCCCTGGGACAGATGGGCTCACAACTAATTTTTATCAATTTTTTTGGAAGGAGATAAGAAGCTTACTATTCAAAGCGGGGGCGGCACAGTGGCGCAGCTGGTAGAGTGCGTGCCTCACAGCAAGAAGGTTCCCGGTTCGATTCCGGGTCGGGAGGGCCTTTCTATGTGAAGTTTGCATGTTCTTCCCGTGCATGTGTGGGTTCTCTCCGGGTACTTCGGCTTCCGCCCACAGACCAAAAAAAAACATGCTCATTAGGTTAATTGGTAACTCTAAATTGTCCTTAGGTATGTGTGTAAGTGTGAATGGTTGTCTGTCTCTCTATGTGGCCCTGCGATCGACTGGCGACCGATTCAGGGTGTACCCCGCCTCTCGCCCGATGATAGCTGGGATAGGCTCCAGTCCCCGGCAACCCCGAAAGGGATAGCTGGGTATAGAAAATGAATGAATGAACTATTCAAAGCGATAAAAGAATGTATAGAGAAAAAAGAATTGATGTCAACCATGAAACAAGGGTTAATCACCCTGATTCCTAAACCAGGAAAAGACAAAAGGATATTAGACAACCTAAGGCCAATCACTCTGCTTAATACAGACTATAAGATCTTATCAGGGGCTATTGCTGCTAGATTGAAAGATGATATTTCCTCTATAATCAGTGAAACACAATCTGGCTTTCTCAAAGGAAGGTTAATTCACAATAACATTAGACTTGTATTGGATTTGCTTGATTACAGTCAGTGGGTTCAAGAAAGGGGGTTTATTTTATTTCTGGATTTTTATAAAGCTTTTGATTCAGTTGAACATTCTTTTATTTTAAAAACTTATATCATTTTGGTTTTGGAAGTAAATTTATTGATGTGATTGGAATGCTGTATAATGGAATCAACAGTTCGGTAGCTTTAGGACATGGCACCTGTCCTAGATTTGAGATTAAGAGGGGCATTCGACAAGGCTGTGGTAGCTCACCATTATTGTTCATAATGGTTGCAGAAATGTTATCAATTTTAATCAAAAACAGTCATGTTGAAGGGTTAAATGTGATGGACAAACAAATTATAGTAAGTCTACTGGCAGATGACACTACTGTATTTATAAATTCCCTTGGCACTGCAGTCTATCAACCAATTCGCAAGAGCTTCTGGCTTACAGTTGAATTTAAATAAATGTGAAATCTTAACATTACATGACTACCATCTGCAATCCTTGCATAACATTAAAATTAAAAAGGAGGTCAAATATTTAGGGATAGTTATTTCTAAGGAAAAAACAACAACTGATAATATGAATATTTACAATAACGTGGACAAATGTAAGTCAATTCTAGACAGGTGGCTGCAGAGAGATATCTCAATATTTGGTAGTTTTGTTGACGAAAATGGACAGTTTGTCTATACTCATTTACCCAGCCTTCTCCTTGCCCATCTCACCAAGAATAATTAAAAAGATAAATACTATAAATTTTAAGTTCATATGGAGAAATAGATGTCAGTATATAAGGAAGACGGACATGGTCAAAAGTTATGAAGATGGAGGGTTGAATATGATTGATTTTGAGATTATGAATGGTGTATTGAAATTGAAATGGTTGAAATCTTTCCTTACAAACAGAGATTCTTTTTGGTTTATTGTCCCAAAATGATTTTCAAAAAAACAGGTGGAATAGACTTTCTTCTGCGATGTGACTTTGAATGTAGCTCATTACCAGTTAAACTTTCCGCTTTCCATCAGCAAGTCCTCCTTTATTGGAAGTTAATCTACAGTCACAATTTCACTCCACATAATACACCAGTTTGGAATAATAGGTACATATTGCTTAGTAGAAAATCTGTGCATATCGAGGAATGGAGATTCAAGGGTGTCTGGGCTATTGCCCATTTTTTGGATGATACTGGAACATTTTACAACATGAAGATTTTTGTGTAAAATACCATGTTCAATGTCATGTTAAACATTATGAAAGAATTGTAAAAGCCATACCAATTTCTCTGAGGTCCATGGTTAGTGAAGACATGAAGTACTCTAAGGTCTCACCTGAACTGAGACAGCTCTGCATTGGAGAAGTGGATTTTTATGACTCCAAATGTACCAACAAAACGATCAGAGATATTTTGCTAAAAGAGTTTTACCCTAACCCTGTTAAAAGAATGTATATTCTTAAGGAATTTGGAGCAGAATAAATTTAAAAAATAAAGAACTATGTTTCATATCCACTCCCGCCTAAAGTAAAAGAGATCAACTTCAAAATTTTAAATGAGATCTACCCTACTAACGAATATCTAAGATTAAGATTTAATTTTGATATGAATAATTGTGTTTTCTGTGAAGAGGAAATTGAAAGTTTGGAACATCTTTTCTTTTATTGTGGCTCAGTGAAATCTTTTTGGAATGAGATGCAGAGCTGGCTACAGTCCAAGGGAATTGAGTTACCCTTAACAGTGAAAACAATTTTTTTGTGTGTTTTTGTTGATGATAAGAATGTGGACTTTGTTCTCAACGTTATGCTGATATTTAGTAAGTTTTTCATTCATAAATGTAGGCATTACAAAACCAAACCGTGTTTAACCCATTGGAAGAATGAATTTAAACTCTGGAGTAAATCATTGAGTCTTGTTAAAGAAAAGAAAGCCCTTAAACTATTCTCTCTTTTTGAAACATTTAAGTCATTATGAGATGGCCCCTGTGATGTATTTTGTACATTTTTTTTTTTTGTTTGTTTTTACGTTGTTGTTTTTATTTAATGTATGTACATTTATACAAATTTATATGACACTGACACTGTGTGGTCTGTCTCTCGGTCTGGGCTCCTCGGTGCTCGGTCTGTCTCTCGGTCTGAGCTCCCCGGTGCTCGGTCTTTCTCTCGGTCTGTCTCTCGGTCTGGGCTCCTCGCTGTCTTGTCTGTCCCTCGGTCTGGGCTCCTCGGTGTCTGGTCTTCTCGTTGTCTGGTCTGTATCTCGCTCTGTCTCCCAGTCTGGGCTCCTCGGTGTCTGGTCTGTCTCTCAGTCTGTCTCTCGGTCTGTCCCTCGGTCTGGTCTCTTCGTTGTCTGGTCTGTCTCTCGGTCTGGGCTCCCCGGTGTCTCGTCTGTCTCTCGGTCTGTCCTTCGGTCTGTCCTTCGGTCTGGGCTCCTCGCTGTCTCGTCTGTCTCTCGGTCTGGGCTCCTTGGTGCTCGGTCTGTCTCTCGGTCTGGGCTCCCCGGTGCTGTGTCTTTCTCTCGGTCTGTCTATTGGTCTGTCTCTCGGTCTGGGCTCCTCGCTGTCTGGTCTGTCTCTCGGTCTGGGCTCCCCGGTGCTTGGTCTTTCTCTCGGTCTGTCTCTCAGTCTGTCTCTTGGTCTGGGCTCCTCGCTGTCTGGTCTGTCTCTCGGTCTGTCTCTTGGTCTGTCTCTCGGTCTGTAGCTCGGTCTGGGCTCCTCGGGGTCTGATCCGCCTCTTGGTTTGTCGCTTGGTCTGGACTCCTCGGTGCTCGGTCTGTCTCTCGGTCTGTCGCTCGTTGTCTCTCAGTCTGGACGCCTTGGTGCTTGGTCTGTCTCTCGGTCTGTCCCTCGGTCTGGGCTTCTGGGTGCTTGGTCTGTCTCTCGGTCTGTCTCTTGGTCTGTCCCTTGGTCTGGGCTTCTCGGTGCTCTGTCTGTCTCTTGGTCTGTCTCTGGGTCTGTCTCTCGGTCTGTCCCTCTGTCTGAGCTTCTCGGTGCTCGGTCTGTTGCTCGGTCTGTCTCTCAGTCTGTCTCTCGGTCTGTCTCTTAGTCTGTCGCTCGGTCTGGGCTCATTGGTGCTCGGTCTGTCTCTCAGTCTGTCGCACGGTCTGTCTCTCAGTCTGTCTCTCGGTCTGTCTCTCGGTCTGTCTCTCAGTCTGTCTCTCGGTATGTCTCTCAGTCTGTCTCTCGGTCTGTCTCTCGGTCTGTCTCACGGTCTGTCCCTCGGTCTGAGCTTCTCGGTGCTCAGTCTGTTGCTCGGTCTGTCTCTCAGTCTGTCTATTGGTCTGTCTCTCAGTCTGTCTCTCGGTCTGTCTCTTGGTCTGTCGCTCGGTCTGGGCTCATTGGTGCTCAGTCTGTCTCTCAGTCTGTCGCACGGTCTGTCTCTCAGTCTGTCTCTCGATCTGTCTTTCGGTATGTCTCTCAGTCTGTCTCTCGGTATGTCTCTCAGTCTGTCTCTCGGTCTGTCTCTCGGTCTGTCTCTCGGTCTGTCCCTCGGTCTGAGCTTCTCAGTGCTCAGTCTGTTGCTCGGTCTGTCTCTCAGTCTGTCTATTGGTCTGTCTCTCAGTCTGTCTCTCGGTCTGTCTCTTGGTCTGTCGCTCGGTCTGGGCTCATTGGTGCTCAGTCTGTCGCACGGTCTGTCTCTCAGTCTGTCTCTCGATCTGTCTTTCGGTATGTCTCTCAGTCTGTCTCTTGGTATGTCTCTCAGTCTGTCTCTCGGTATCCCAGTCTGTTTCTCAGTCTGTCTCTCGGTATGTCTCTCAGTCTGTCTCTCGGTCTGTCTCTCGGTCTGTCTCTCGGTCTGTCTCTCGGTCTGTCTCTCAGTCTGTCTCTCGGTCTGTCTCTCAGTCTGTCGCACGGTCTGTCTCTCAGTCTGTCTCTCGGTCTGCCTTTCGGTATGTCTCTCAGTCTGTCTCTCGGTCTGTCTCTCGGTATGTCTCTCAGTCTGTCTCTCGGTCTGTCTCTCGGTCTGTTTCTCGGTCTGTCTTTCGGTCTGTCTCTCGGTCTGTCTCTCGGTCTGTCTCTCAGTCTGTCTCTCGGTATGTCTCTCGGTCTGTCTCTCGGTATGTCTCTCGGTATGTCTCTCGGTCTATCTCTCGGTCTGTCTCTCAGTCTGTTTCTCAGTCTGTCTCTCGGTCTGTCTCTCAGTCTGTCTCTCAGTCTGTCTCTCAGTCTGTCTCTCGGTCTGTATCTCGCTCTGTCTCCCAGTCTGGGCTCCTCGGTGTCTGGTCTGTCTCTCAGTCTGTCTCTCGGTCTGTCCCTCGGTCTGGTCTCTTCGTTGTCTGGTCTGTCTCTCGGTCTGTCTCTCGGTCTGGGCTCCCCGGTGTCTCGTCTGTGTCTCGGTCTGTCCTTCGGTCTGGGCTCCTCGCTGTCTCGTCTGTCTCTCGGTCTGGGCTCCTTGGTGCTCGGTCTGTCTCTCGGTCTGGGCTCCCCGGTGCTGTGTCTTTCTCTCGGTCTGTCTATTGGTCTGTCTCTTGGTCTGGGCTCCTCGCTGTCTGGTCTGTCTCTCGGTCTGGGCTCCCCGGTGCTTGGTCTTTCTCTCGGTCTGTCTCTCAGTCTGTCTCTTGGTCTGGGCTCCTCGCTGTCTGGTCTGTCTCTCGGTCTGTCTCTTGGTCTGTCTCTCGGTCTGTAGCTCGGTCTGGGCTCCTCGGTGTCTGATCCGCCTCTTGGTTTGTCGCTCGGTCTGGACTCTCGGTGCTCGGTCTGTCTCTCGGTCTGTCGCTCGTTGTCTCTCAGTCTGGACGCCTTGGTGCTTGGTCTGTCTCTCGGTCTGTCCCTCGGTCTGGGCTTCTCGGTGCTCGGTCTGTCTCTTGGTCTGTCTCTTGGTCTGTCTCTCGGTCTGTCCCTCGGTCTGAGCTTCTCGGTGCTCGGTCTGTTGCTCGGTCCGTCTCTCAGTCTGTCCCTCGGTCTGTCTCTCAGTCTGTCTCTCGGTCTGTCTCTTGGTCTGGGCTTCTCGGTGCTCGGTCTGTCTCTTGGTCTGTCTCTGGGTCTGTCTCTGGGTCTGTCCCTCGGTCTGAGCTTCTCGGTGCTCGGTCTGTCTCTCAGTCTGTCTCTCGGTCTGTCTCTCAGTCTGTCTCTCGGTCTGTCTCTTAGTCTGTCGCTCGGTCTGTCTCTCGGTCTGTCTCTCACGGTCTGTCTCTCAGTCTGTCTCTCGGTCTGTCTTTCGGTCTGTCTCTCAGTCTGTCTCTCGGTATGTCTCTCAGTCTGTCTCTCGGTCTGTCCCTCGGTCTGAGCTTCTTGGTGCTCAGTCTGTTGCTCAGTCTGTCTATTGGTCTGTCTCTCAGTCTGTCTCTCGGTCTGTCTCTTGGTCTGTCGCTCGGTCTGGGCTCATTGGTGCTCAGTCTGTCTCTCAGTCTGTCGCACGGTCTGTCTCTCAGTCTGTCTCTCGATCTGTCTTTCGGTATGTCTCTCAGTCTGTCTCTCGGTATGTCTCCCAGTCTGTTTCTCAGTCTGTCTCTCGGTCTGTCTCTCGGTCTGTCTCTCAGTCTGTCTCTCAGTCTGTCGCACGGTCTGTCTCTCAGTCTGTCTCTCGGTCCGTCTCTCGGTATGTCTTTCGGTCTGTCTCTCGGTCTGTCTCTCGGTATGTCTCTCGGTCTGTCTCTCGGTCTGTCTTTCGGTCTGTCTCTCGGTCTGTCTCTCGGTCTGTCTCTCGGTCTGTCTCTCAGTCTGTCGCACGGTCTGTCTCTCAGTCTGGGCTCCTCGGTGTCTGGTCTGTCTCTCAGTCTGTCTCTCGGTCTGTCCCTCGGTCTGGTCTCTTCGTTGTCTGGTCTGTCTCTCGGTCTGTCTCTCGGTCTGGGCTCCCCGGTGTCTCGTCTGTGTCTCGGTCTGTCCTTCGGTCTGGGCTCCTCGCTGTCTCGTCTGTCTCTCGGTCTGGGCTCCTTGGTGCTCGGTCTGTCTCTCGGTCTGGGCTCCCCGGTGCTGTGTCTTTCTCTCGGTCTGTCTATTGGTCTGTCTCTTGGTCTGGGCTCCTCGCTGTCTGGTCTGTCTCTCGGTCTGGGCTCCCCGGTGCTTGGTCTTTCTCTCGGTCTGTCTCTCAGTCTGTCTCTTGGTCTGGGCTCCTCGCTGTCTGGTCTGTCTCTCGGTCTGTCTCTTGGTCTGTCTCTCGGTCTGTAGCTCGGTCTGGGCTCCTCGGTGTCTGATCCGCCTCTTGGTTTGTCGCTCGGTCTGGACTCCTCGGTGCTCGGTCTGTCTCTCGGTCTGTCGCTCGTTGTCTCTCAGTCTGGACGCCTTGGTGCTTGGTCTGTCTCTCGGTCTGTCCCTCGGTCTGGGCTTCTCGGTGCTCGGTCTGTCTCTTGGTCTGTCTCTTGGTCTGTCTCTCGGTCTGTCCCTCGGTCTGAGCTTCTCGGTGCTCGGTCTGTTGCTCGGTCCGTCTCTCAGTCTGTCTCTCGGTCTGTCTCTCAGTCTGTCTCTCGGTCTGTCTCTTGGTCTGGGCTTCTCGGTGCTCGGTCTGTCTCTTGGTCTGTCTCTGGGTCTGTCTCTGGGTCTGTCCCTCGGTCTGAGCTTCTCGGTGCTCGGTCTGTCTCTCAGTCTGTCTCTCGGTCTGTCTCTCAGTCTGTCTCTCGGTCTGTCTCTTAGTCTGTCGCTCGGTCTGGGCTCATTGGTGCTCGGTCTGTCTCTCAGTCTGTAGCACGGTCTGTCTCTCAGTCTGTCTCTCGGTCTGTCTTTCGGTCTGTCTCTCAGTCTGTCTCTCGGTATGTCTCTCAGTCTGTCTCTCGGTCTGTCCCTCGGTCTGAGCTTCTTGGTGCTCAGTCTGTTGCTCAGTCTGTCTATTGGTCTGTCTCTCAGTCTGTCTCTCGGTCTGTCTCTTGGTCTGTCGCTCGGTCTGGGCTCATTGGTGCTCAGTCTGTCTCTCAGTCTGTCGCACGGTCTGTCTCTCAGTCTGTCTCTCGATCTGTCTTTCGGTATGTCTCTCAGTCTGTCTCTCGGTATGTCTCCCAGTCTGTTTCTCAGTCTGTCTCTCGGTCTGTCTCTCGGTCTGTCTCTCAGTCTGTCGCATGGTCTGTCTCTCGGTCTGTCTCTCGGTCCGTCTCTCGGTATGTCTCTCGGTCTGTCTCTCGGTATGTCTCTCGGTCTGTCTCTCGGTCTGTCTCTCGGTCTATCTCTCGGTCTGTCTCTCGGTCTGTCTCTCGGTCTGTCTCTCAGTCTGTCGCACGGTCTGTCTCTCAGTCTGTCTCTCGGTCCGTCTCTCGGTATGTCTTTCGGTCTGTCTCTCGGTCTGTCTCTCGGTCTGTCTCTCGGTATGTCTCTCGGTCTGTCTCTCGGTCTGTCTCTCGGTCTGTCTCCCGGTCTGGGCTCTTCGGTGCTCGGCTCCGTTTCTCTCGCTGAGTGTCGCTGTGGGCCGGATGCTGTGATCAGCTGATGGAGGAGGAGCTGGCCCGGAGCTGAGCCATCTTTCCCCCGGCAGACTGACACTCATCTCGGACACAGACACGGAGAAACACCGAGAGGATCCCGGGGAGCGGACAGCCTGTCGGTGCAGATACGGATGACCGGCGAGGGGAGATGAAGATAATCGGAGAGGGAATAAACGATCTTTAAGGAAAAGACGATCTGTGAGCAGCGGAGAAGCTTCAGCCCGATACAAAGAAAACAGTGAGAGTGTCCAGGGTTATTTTCATCAGACGGACCGTGTCAGTGAGCTAGAATTAACCCGGGACACGAGTGAGATAGACCACTTTGTTGTCCAGAGATGAAACCGAGCTATCTTCGTCTCTGCTTCATGTAAACAAACTGATGCTACAGCTAGCCGTAGTTAGCCTGTTAGCTCGCCACCGTTTGCTCGTTAGCCTACGTTAATGTAAGTAAAAAAGATCGAAGATAACCCGAGATAAACCGGTCAGTTTAGAATTTAACCCGAATATAACCTCAGATTATCAAACAGCAGCGTGTGACAGCTGTCTCCATATAGATATACATTTATTAGCATATCTAGCCCCTAAGCTAACATCGGCTATGTGTTATTAGCGTTAGCTTCGCGGCACTTTAACATAAACTAATTTATTTTTTAAGGAACCACATTAAATTACCCGGGCTGGTTGATCAACACGCTGAAGGACTCAAAAGATGACGGTAAATGTAGAGTTTTAGGAGAGATAATCAGAAAAGCTAACGTTAGCTGGCTGACTAGCCAGATGATGAAAACAAGTTAAAAAGATATAAACAAACATAAACATGAAACAGGCTAACATGCCGTAAAACATCTGACTGATCTGTAACCGCCTGACCACTTATTCTCATTAATGTTGGTTTTCAGCTCTTAGCTAAACTATCCCCTTAATCTGATTTCAGTCATGGACTAATCAATCATACCGATTGATTAATCGGTTAGTCTTATTGAGAAAGCAGCTGTCAGTCCGGGGCCTGGTGCTTCACAGGCCGTCCGTCTGCTTTGGGTTGATGTTAATTAATAAAAAGCTGTAATCCTGCTGTTAGGCTGAGTTCAGTATGGAGGCCCAGCAGTAAGCCTCTCAACTCTGTTTTGGTCTCTGCCCCTCCCCCCACCGAGCCTGGACTGTCCTGCTGAGTCCCAGGACTACAACCAAAAACCAGACCCCCACCCCAATCTACAACCCAACCCCCAGCTCTTAAACCCTAAAGCCATTACCCAAACCCTTACCCCCCTCCTCTCCCAAACTATTAAAGCCAAAAAGTTAAAATCCGTCACTCACAAAGTTCAGCTCAAATCCAAACTCTTAAATCCACTGCACCTAAACCCAGGCCACTGCCTCGAAACTATAACCCAGTCCCAAACACCTCTCCTTCAACTAACTGACCGAGGTCCTGCACCCCCCACCCTCATACTGTCACTCCCTGTTTCCTTGGACCCGGTCCTCTGTGTCCTGAGCCCTAACGGTGTCCCCCAGGTTCAGACAGGCCGGTCCTGGGGCTGTGACGGTGGATGTGATGGAACTGATGTTTGCCGAGTGGGAGGACGGGGAGAGGTTCTCCTTCGAAGACTCGGACCGGTTTGAGGAAGACTCTCTGTGCTCCTTCATCTCTGAAGCCGAGAGTCTGTGTCAAAACTGGAGAGGCTGGAGGAAGCAGTCAGCCGGACCGAACTCGCCAACGGTCAAGATTAAAGGTAAAGTGCTGACAGTACAGAAATATACACAAACTATGATGTAACATAATAAATATAACATGAATATAACATACAGTATGCCTCAGGATTAATGTAAAGACTAAACTCATCAACAGTCAAGATCAAAAGTAAAATACTGACATTACAGAAATATAAACAAACTAGAAAAGCAAACCTCCACCAGCGCCACAGTCCTCTGCCATATTGTGATTTTCACCATAAATATTAGTCCTACCTTTATTTCATCTTAATATTTAGACTTGTTGACCATGAAAACATACCATTAGCAACTGGTTTGTGTGTTTGTTTATTTGTCTGTAAAGATGATGCAAAAACTACAGGATTGATTTACATGAAAATTTTACCAGAGGTGTAATTTGGGTCTGAGGAAGAACCCATTACATTTTGGTGGTGATCTGCATATTTGTCTCCATGAAACAATTCCTCAAATTTGCGAAAAGTCCCATCACTTAACTTTGGGCTGTGTTTTAAATTACCATATCTCTGACATCACTCGATGGATTCGCTTCAAAAGTAACAAGATAATATATATAATATAACTCTATCATCACGGTCCAATTCATCTGGATCTGATCCAGATTGACACTGCTGTGAGGGTCCCTCCGCTTTAGGTCATTATGGAAATTGTAGTTTATTTGTATACTCACATCAACGTTTTTCATGACTGTCCGTACATTACCCAGCGTCCATTGCAATGCCAGCGGAGGACTTCTCCGCATGAACAGACACGAGCAGAGACTCGGCCATCATATCAAAGAGTTGTATCTTGGAGGAAGTCTGCACCCTCAGAGTGCTTTTCTAGTCCCTGATGAATTTCCTGTAAATTGTAATATTGTTTAGGAAAATACTGGTTACAACAATTGACAAAAAACAGTTACACCTCTTGACCATGTGCCTTTTACAGAAGAAAGTAGCACTAAGAATCAAGCATGACAGTCAACAAGTTAATTGAACTTTGTGCTTTTGATTATTTTTAATGCAAAAAAAAAAATACAAAAATCAATTTAGTGTTTCCTGTTAATGAATTTAAGAATTAATAAATGGCCCTTGCTGCAGGATCTGCATGGACTAGTGCTTTGTGCCAAGCCAATTTTTCTTAGCTTGAGGGAATAGAGGCTCTGTTGTATTGCAATAATTATGAAACAATAGAAAGTTAATTAATGTCATTTTACAGATCTGCATTTTAATCTTCGACCAACAACATGTTATTGGAGTTTAATGACTTTTGAAAGCTGCAGTTCATTTTAAACATTGTCATTGCTCATTCTCTGCTTCTACATTATGAAATTAATTATAATGTTTTTGTAGAGCTCAAAGTGAATGGAATACAGACATGTATTAATTATATGTTTAATCTGTATTAAAGCTAAACATTTCAAAAATAATAATCCATGCAAACTAACAATTTTATCCTAGCCGTCCAGAGATTTGAAAATAAAGTTGTGGATAAATCACAGCTTCTTCTGACAAATATAACACCTAAAGGGACAGTTCAGTTTTTTAAAGTGGGGTTGTATGAGCTCCATATGGCCACTAAATACATTATATGTAGTAGAAAATTAACTCCTCTCCCATATTTACTGGAAGTGAGTGGGTCAGTTCCAGATAAACTTCATTTTTACAAAAAGTTAATGCACCCAAAAGAAATTCTGTGTTGCGCACTTGTAAACTGTGGTATATTTTTTTAATGAGAGTTCTTGTATGCGGAGAAAATACCATTTGTGTTTGGCACAGTACTTCCCTGTTTGTCGCTGGTTCTGCATCACAAACTTTTACAAATTGCGTCTTACTGAGAGAGGAGAGAACTTTCTACTGCATCTAATGTACTAAGTGGCCATACAACACCACTTAAAAAAAGCTGAACTATCCCTTTAACACTTCTGATATTTAACATCGACAGGTGTAAGCGGTTACATCGTTTGACATTTAAAAATTCAAATTTAATGGTTGTTCTGATTGCAACCTCGGTAAGCACATGGCCTTGATTTAAAGATTTCAAACACATATTAAAAATAATCCTTATGTTGAAAGTAGTTATGAATCACACATGGTTTTCAAATGTCGTATCTTGGGATGTGATGTTACCGGTAAAATGATAAACCGTGGTAAAATTTCTGATGGTTCGTATTACATTTCCTGCTTAAATTACTGGTAAACTAAGTTTGATTACTACAGTTTGTCAATACCTTACAGTGATGCTGCTCTTTGTCTGGAAAAGCCTTCACACATGTGCAGTTTACAATGTTTGGCCTCTGAGAGCCAAAGTAAGGCCACAGTGGTCAAAACGGACAAAGTCTAAAGTCTGGTCGAATTTTGGATTTTACAAGGATGACAAGGGCAAACTGATTGAAGACGCTCAGTCTGTCTAAAACACAAACTGTTGCCGGTGAAAGAAAAAGACACCCGTGATTAAAACTGCTGTTTCTCCTCGTGTAAGTGAGCTGACTGAGCCGGAGAGAGAGAGAGTGAGAAGATTCAGAGAGCCATACCTGAGTGATTCATAGGAGGTTTATCAGGATTTTCTTTGTAAATAATGTAAAAATATTTAAAAAAACAGCATTAGTATCATTCTGGAGTGTGTTCTGCCGCTCTTTTGCCCTTTATTTGCCATGTTTTGCCATATATCGTGATTGATCGTCTTTTTCCATCATAGTTCGTGGTTTAAAGATTTAATCAGTCGTAGCTTGAAAATATTGGAGGAGGAAATGTGGAGGAGATCTGCCAGGGAGAGGGGAGACCAGAGAGTTATGAAGGGGGCTAAGTGCCTCAAGGACTATTGTCAGTAAAAAAAAAACGCCTGGACATGGTCTAACATAACGAGCTGTAACATGGACACTGATGCTGCAGGCAAAAAATAATGTGTGAGTGTGTTTAAAATAGTTTAATGTTTTTTTTGGTCATCTAAAAACTCTGAACATGTTCATTTGTAATTGTTTATAAGAGGAAACCTGTTTAAAGTTTAAATTCCTTTTTTTCCCCTTGTAATTACACACTGTTTAAGCATTTATGACATAATGACAAATACTTGCCAGAATTGTTTACTTTTATTTCTCTTGAAAAAAAGGGTGAAAAAATTTATTCAAAGGACATTTCCTGACACATTTATGACAAAAAGAACAAAAAGATCTGTCAAAATTATAATATTAAAGGGGTTAAATGATTTCAAGTGTGTGTAAAAGTACTTTTTTGAACATTTTGAGCACTCTGTAACAATACTGTGATAATGAGAACTGTGATAGTTTTGGGCACAATAACAGTGATATGAAATTTTCATACTGTTACATCCCTAGTCATATAATTTTACATGTAACCCTAAGCACAGCTGACCATACCCTAAAATGTAGAACTATCAAGATTTCAAAGAGAGCTTACCTTGGTATTAGATTTGATTCCATTAGATTGAACTTGATTAATCTCCCTGGAAAAACTCACTCAGGAGAATTGAGATTCCAGTAACAGTTGGTTTTTTTTATATATATATCAAAAGATATATATAAAAAGGATAGATCTAAAAATATATAAATAAATATATGTAAATAGAAATCAAATTAAAATAAAATGTATTGCTTCTGGCTGGCTACTGCTCTGTCCCATCCTCTGTCTTCCTGCTACTTTCCCTCCCCCCAGTGAGGAGTTTTACAGAAACTGGCTCTTGGTAGCAATGGATTGTAAAACTGGCACCTGGTTGCACCGACAGGTTATGAATATTCATGGCATATGTTTAAAAGAAACAGAAGAAGTGTGTTCATAAGAAAAGAAGAAATGTTAAAAAAAAACAAGCCAAAAACTGGTTAGAGAAGGTTTCAACCTTGAGCAGAATGTAAAAATAAGAGCAAAACCTGGAGAGCTACTCTAGAGGCAGCCATTTGTTAAAGTGCCATGGCAACCACTGCGTGGCATGCAGCAATGAGAATAATCAGGGGTCCTTCTTTATTTCCTGCCACATGATCTTCTGTTAGTAACACCACATTGACAATTTAGAAAGTCCAGTGATAACAATGCAGAGTCCAGAGTCCACTGTGGAGTCTTCAAACAGACCCAAAGCTCATTCTGGTGTAAGGATGCTTCAGACATTGATTGCTAAAGCAGTAAACAGAACAGACAATAGCAGAGGGATATAACTAGGGATGGGATGAAATATCGTTTGGCAATATATCGCGATACAGTACGTGACGAAATGCATCGAGTTTGAAAAAAATGGATCGCGAAATAAAGACGTTACGTCCGCATATAGCGCACAGCGCATGTGACCAGAAGTGACGACAACAAACATTAGCATCAACAACTAGCTTGCCTCCGCAAAGCTGAATGATGGAGTCGAATCAGGTCAAAATTGAGGACGCTCCGCCTGGATACAAGTCATCTGTCTGGCAGTATTTTGGCTTTCTCATTAAAAAAGACAAAGACGGCGAAAACGAGCGTACCACTCGTTAGCATACACTCTCTCTAACCTCTCTAGGGTTAGAGAGAGTGTTATTGTTTGTGTTTGGCCTGTTAGGCCTTGTGTTTTCCTCTGTGCAACTCAAACAAAAACAAATAAGTTATAATTACACAGTAATATCTTTTCTTTTTTACTTTTTTGATATCGTATCGTGACCCGGGCATATCGAGGTGCAGCGTATCGTGAATGTAAGTGTATCGTCCCATCCCTAGATATAACCTACACTTTCTAGTACAAGCATACTTTTTTTGTTTTTACCTCCTTTGCCTTGTTTCCTAACACTTTTTGGGGGATGCCAGGGTGCTCATCCTGATCCAGTTTCACCCTTTGAAACTCAGATAATGGACAGAGGAATGAGTAGCAAAAACTCTCTTCAGCAAAAACTGCTGAAGAGAGTTTGGTCAAATGTGTCACTTTGAACTGTAAAGGTTTGAATGTCACTGTGAATCAAGGGAATGTACTGAATTAACTTTGAGACAAGTTTGAGACATTTGTGGCTTTTCTGCAGGAAATGCATTTTAATGATCAATAAACTAAGTAGATAATGATCAGTTATTATCAATAAACAGAGTCAAAAAGGTTCAATAATGATAAAAAAAGATCAATAACCAGAGTCATTATGCTATTAATAAAGAAAATATCAGTGTTTTGTTGATCAGTGTAGTTTTTAACCCAGCCTCTTTGATAATCATTTAAATTAGTTCTTTAAATTTAAATAAGAGAGCGTAAACTCCCATCAAACACATGGACACACAAAGAAACAGCTGTTGAGGTGGCTTTCCTATGAGCTAACAGCTGATTGGTTGACTTTTTTCCCCCCTGGGCTGCAGCAGCCAATCACAGGCCAGCAGCATAGACCCTGTTACCACCCAGAATCCCCCCTCTCTGCCCGTCAGCCTGAGAGTGTGTGTATACAGTCACGTAAAACACATGCTGTCACATGCAAAGCACAAGCTACCGTAACACCAGAGCAGCCTGCAGAGAGAGCCGAGTCAGGAGCAGCACAGAGAGGAGGTTTGAACTAAATCAAGATTATAACCCCAAACGATGGCAGATGGGCCTCCACTTTAAAACCCAGTAAAGGGGCTTAATGTGGAACAGCTGCAGTTCATCTGATGTCCACTAGAGGCTGAGTTTGAAATTACATCAACTTCACTTGGCAATCATGCTCTAATTTCCATGATTAAAGCAAAGATGAACATGTTCACAGCAGAAATAAATGTGTTTACAGCAGATACAAACACCTTTACAGCAAAGACAGTAATTTTTATAATAGAGCTCAACATGTTTAAAGCAAAACAATATGTTCACAGCAGAAATCAGTATGTTAACAGCAAAGATAAATATGTTTACAGTAGATACAAACATGTTTACAGCAGAGAAAAATATGCTGACAGCAAAAAAAAATCTTCACAGCATAATTACATATGTTTGCAGCAAAGGTAAATCTGTTTACAGCAGATACAAACAACTTTACAGCAGAAATAAACATATTTACAGCAAAGATAAACATGTTTGCAATAGAGCTCATCATGTTTAAAGCAAAAAATTATGTTTACAGCAGAAACAGACATGTTTACAGCAGGGATAAATATGCTTTCAGCAAAAAAGAACATCTTTACAGCATAATTAAATATGTTAACAGCGAAGAAAAACAAGTTTACAATAGAGACAAGCAAGATAAATAAGTTTACTGTAGAAAAAACAGGTTTACCACAGAAATAAATATGTTTACAGCAGAAAAACAGTGTAATATATTAACGGGAAAGACAAACTTTTTTACAGCAAAGGTAAATATTTTTACAGCAGGAAAAAACATGGTTACAGCAAAGGTAAACAAGTTTATAGTGAAGTTAGACATGGTTACAGCAGAAATAATAGTTAACAGGAAAGATAAACATTTTTACACCAGAAGTATTATGTTTACAGCAGTTACAAACATGTTTACAACGGAGATAAATGTGTTTACTGCAAAGATAAATATGTTTACATCAAAGATAAACATGTTTACAGTAAAGATAAATATGTTTACAGCAGCAATACATGTTAAAGGGAAAAATAAACATATTTACAAATTACAACAGAGATAAATATGTTTACAGCAGATACAATCATGTTTACAGCAGAAACAGACTTGTTTACAGCAGAAATGAATACATTTAAAGCAGATAAAAACATGTTAACAGTAGAGATAAATATGTTTACAGCAGGTACAAACATGTTTACAGCAGAAACAAACTTGTTTACAGCAGAAATAAATGTGTTTAAAGCAGATAAAAACATGTTAACAATAGAGATAAATATGTTTACAGCAGAAACAAACTCTTTACAGCAGAAACAGACTTGTTTACAGAAGAAAGAAATATGTTTAAAGCAGATAAAAACATGTTAACAGTAGAGATAAATATGTTTACAGCAGGTACAAACATGTTTACAGCAGAAACAAACTCGTTTACAACAGAAATAAATGTGTTTAAAGCAGATAAAAACATGTTAACAGAAGAGATAAATATGTTTACAGCAAGACAATTGTACTTAGAGCAGAGTTAAAGGGCAACACTGGTTTTTTGACACCTGGACCTTATTTTTAGGTTTGTGCATGCTCATATACTCACTCAGACAAACATCGTGCAGCTCGGAGTCCTTCAGAAGTTATTTAGATCCAACCGATTTAGCCGCACTTAGCGGGGGCCACGGCAATGGAGCTTCAGCGCGGGACATAATCTCTGCAAAATCGCTCGTCTCTACCACAGCCCGGCTTGTCATTGCAGGGAAATGCTCCAGAGTAGTCAGACATATATTCCTGGATAGATCCATACGCTTGTCAGCCAGTTTCAAGTCCCACTCTGAGCAGCTAACACACTCCTCTTCTGTTGCTATAGGCGAACACTGTCCACAAGCACACACCAGTTCGCATTGAGTCGTGGACGTGCTCCTGTTTGTTGTTCTCGAGCCAGCTGTTCGTCTCTCTCCCTCCGCATTCTTCTTTCATGGAGCTCCTCGTCTGTGTACTCGGGCTCAAACCAGTCGTCGTAGTCTGACTCTTCGGCATCAGATAAATATTCTGCCATGTTGCTCAGCAATGCCGGCTAAAAGTAAGTCAGCTGTACCTTTGTGTCGCGCGGCTATGACGTCATCAAAAGTTTGTTTGCCAGGTCAGCTGACCCACCTGAAGAGGGTAGATGAGCTGACTTTATGATAACACTGGCGATGGATGAAAAAATATAGCTGAAATGAGCGATTTTGCAGAGATTATGTTCTGCGCTGAAGCTCCCTTGCCGTTGCGGCTAAATCGGTTGGATCTAAATAACTTCTGAAGGACTCTGAGCTGCACGATGTTTGTCTGAGTGAGTATATGAGCATGCACAAACCTAAAAATAAGGTCCAGGTGTCAAAAAAACGGAGTTGCCCTTTAAATATGTTTATAGCAGTTACAAACATGTTTACAGCAGAAATAACATGGTGACCATAGAGATGGAGGTTCAAAGTGTTTTGTTGTGCAGCAGCCTTATGTACAGTCATACTCAGCTAACTGTATGTCACAGTGTCACCAACTGTCGCTGTACTTTGAGTTTGTCTCTAACAGAAACATGTCCAAGCACCAGTGAGTAGCTCTCACAGCAGTATTCAACAGTCTAAATCATTGCAGTGCTTTGGTCAAAAAGGTGTGGATTGTATTGATTGGGCTTAGCTACGCCTCCTTTTTAGCCCCACCCCCTGAGGCCAACGACTGGAGAGGCTCTCCATGAAGTCAGCAGGGCCAGAAGCTCTAACCTGTGACTTTGTGCTCCTCCTCCTCAGATGGTCAGGTCATCCCTCTGGTGGAGCTGTCAGCCAAGCAGGTTGCGTTTCACATCCCGTTTGAGGTGGTGGAGAAGGTCTACCCTCCTGTCCCTGAGCAGCTGCAGCTCCGCATCGCCTACTGGAGCTTCCCAGAGAACGAGGAGGACATCAGGTGAGACGGCATGTTCTGGACCACAGGTGTAGGGACGGAGGTCAAAAATCACCAATGGCCAACTCAGCTGGATGGATATCATTAATTCTGATGTTTCACAGTTCCTGTATCACTGCATGCTTTGTATATGTATGGAGGTCTGCTCTCCTCAGAGGCAGTCGGCATGAATTACAGCAAAGACGTCAGAGATGTGATCATGTAAAGCAGAGCTATTCAATTAGAAATTTAGTCGGGCCAGATTTTCAGACTTAGGAAAAGAGCTGAGCTGGACATTTTGGCAGACAGTGAGCAAAGTTGACCACTTAAAAGAAACACAAATAGATTACAAACACACTGGATGTTTATTAATTTATTGCCACATCTAAAAGGGCAAAAACTCAATAAAGAGCAGAACTTAAACCAGACTTCTGCTGAAATAATGTTTCTTTAAATGTTACACTTCAAACAGATAAATTCAACACATTTTGACAGGTAAATACAAGCACAGATTAAAGTGTGTATGAACATAAAAAAGTGCAGATTAAAAATACCGTCAGTATCTTGCTTAACAGCAACCTTTCAGAATGTGTTGTATTCAATGTCTGTAACATTGTATGACCTTGACAGTGTTTGTAAAAGTTGTTTCTGTTTTTCTTGCCGGACCTAAGTCCCAATCACCTTGATTTCATGCCGCATGTGGCCCTCGGGCCACTAATTGAATAGGGCTGATGTAAAGTTTAGTGGTGTGAATGAAACTTAAAACTCTCTATGCTTTGAAACGACATTGTCCGTGGAGGTCAAGGCATCAACTGATCATCCATTAAATCCAGATTTCTGATGTAATCAATGTTCCTGTGTAGCACTAAGTTTGGACATTTCAATCCCCTCGATGAAACAGTAAATACAGAAATGACAGGCAGAGTCCTGTTGCTCCATGCAAATGATAAAAATAGTCCTTGAATTCTCAAAAACTAATCTGACAGTGGTGGCATGGGAATGTTTTAGAATTATTAAAGAATGTTTGGCACTACTTTCAGTCTTAAAATATGAGTTCTTACAAAGAAACATACAGTACAGGCCAAAAGTTTGGACACACCTTCTCATTCAATGTGTTTTCTTTATTTTCATCACTATTTACATTGTAGATTCTCACTGAAGGTATCCAAACTATGAATGAACACATGTGGAATTATGTTCTTAACAAAAAAGTGTAAATAAATGAAAACATGTCTTATATTCTAGTTTCTTCAAAGTATCCACCCTTTGCTCTGATTACTGCTTTGCACACTCTTCATTCTCTTTATGAGCTTCAACAGGTAGTCACCTGAAATGGTTTTCTCTTCTCAGGTGAGCCTTACCAGGGTTAATTACTGGAATTTCTTGACTTATTAATGGGGTTAGACCATCATTTGTGTTGTTCAGAAGTCAGGCTGAAGCACAGCCCACGGCCCGATTAGACAACTGTTAGAATTAATATTATGGTAAGAACCAATCAGCTAAGTTAAGAGAAACAAGTGGCCATCATTACTTCAGAGAGAATCTACAATGGAATTAGTGATGAAAATAAAGAAAACGCATTGAATGAGAAGGTGTGTCCAAACTTTTGGCCTGTACTGTACAGCTAACTTATTTCCTTTATTAAGGGTACCTGATAGGCCTGTCGTAATAATCAATCAATCAATTAACCGAACGATAAATAAAAATGTCCTTGGTAAGTTTGCTGGCCTCGATAAATTGACGTGCATGCGTGTTTGTTTCCCTCCTCTCTTTCTACCAAACAGGCTGGATGAGAAGATGGCTCACTACGTCCATTTTCTTTTATGTAGAACTATTAGGAAAACTTCTGTTCCAGCTCTTTTCTTTGATTTTGTGTTATCAATGGCATTAAAAAATCATCCAGAGTAATTCCATGTTCTGATTTTGATTTTGTTCTTATGATATTTGTGGTATTGATACACTTTTTCAAAAGTCCTTCTGATTTTGGGCACTCATTTCAGTCTTTGTATCACTGATTTTTGTGGGATCTATAATGACGCGTCCATCAACTTTAGTGTAGGTTATTAGGGTTTTTTATTTGAGCATTCCTGATTTATTGCCTTTCTTTTAAAATGTCTGATTTAGTCTTAAAAGTCCCATATTTTGTCCCTTTTCTCCAGTTTCACATGGATCCTTGATGTCTTCATGAAATGTTACTAACATGGTTTGGCCCCCAAAAAAACCCATATGAATAAAGCACAGCTGATTTCTTTCCACCCTCACATAACCTTTCTGCTCTAAATGGCTGGTTTTGAGGGCGGTCACCATCTTATGCTAATGAGCCAGGTGCTCTAGCCACTCACTACTTACAGTCCTGAACACACATGAACTATTTATTCATGCTGATTACCAGATGACAGCGAAGCTCGTTCCCCCAATCATCGCAGGCTAATGCACAACTTATCAACCGCTGCCTTTTCATCAAGTGGGACACACTTGCGATTTAGCCAACCTTCCAGGCTAACGGTGGCAGAAACAGAGGGGTAATGGGGATGGGTAAAGAACTGATTATATTTAGCCAACTGTTAACTCCTCTTGACTAATGCTCAGGTAAACGAAGGAACAGTATTTCCAGAAACTCAACAGCTTGCCAAATTCTATGAGTTTACATTCTTGCAACCTGCTAAATACGGCTTTTGCTGTTGAATATCACATTGTCTTAAGCTGGGAGTTAGGCCAAATACCCAAAATGTTTTCAAAAGCCTTGAAAAAGGGAATTTTTGCATAACATGTCCCCTTTAATGTATTGGCAGAGCTCAAAACTCACAGCTTCTCATATTCAGCAGATCCTTTTCCAGCTGGTTGTAACCTTCTTTAAAACATTTTCTTATTGAATTTCTATCTCAGTTTCCCGTTGAAGCCTTTCTTGTGGTACCTTTTTTTTGTTTTGGACCTCATATAACTGATGGTGTATCCTTTTAGGACTGCTAATGACGAAGAAACAAAATAAAAAAAACAATGCGTCTGAAACACATCTGAGATGCGAAGAAGACTTTTCCAGACTTAATTGAAACAAATGACACTGAACAATAACCATGTGTGATTATGAACAGGAGGAGAAACACCAGGGCTGTGGAGGAGTAGTCCTCTCTGTAGATTTACCTTTAAAATATTCACAGGAACTGATGAGGGGGCCAGATCAATTAGCAGCTTTGTTAATAGGCTTGTATCAGAAAAATCTTATTCACACCCAGTTTGGTGTAGGGCTGCAACTAATGATTATTTTCATAATCGATTAATCAGGCGATTGCTTAAGTGATTAATCGATTAATCGGGTAATGGCACATTTTTGCGATTTCCTTTACAATTTAGCTTAAAGTTGTTTTTAGGTATTTTCTAAACAACAATAAAGACAATAAATACATTTTTCCTTCAGTAATTATATTTTATTATAGCTTTTTTCTTTCTTGACTCACTGTGCAAAACTATAAGTACATTAACAGACTTGTTTGCATGTCGTTTAAATAAATGCTCACAAACTTACTTTTTTATTGAAACAAAGCAGGCAAAGTAGTAGCAGTCCTGTCTATAAAGTATTCAATAAAATAAGGTGCTGTTGAATGTAACAAACAAAAATAATCTTTATACTGAGGTGAGTCTTCGTCCGTCTCCAACACGCCGACGTGCTTTCTCAGTAAGTGCTCTTTCATAGAGGTCGTGCTCCCATGCCAGATGAAGTCGGCCTTGCAGTGTTTTCATGTGATCGTTTGCTTTGTTGAGCGTGACATGCTCCCAGCTTTTGGAGGTTTTAGGTCTTTTGTGGATGCCGCCATTGTGAATCCTTCTGCATGTTGTTATGTGCAGTGATCAGTGTTGGGGAAGTTACTTTTAAAAAGTAGTGTTTGCTCGTTACTTCTAAAAAAAGTAACTTGTTACTTTACTCAGTTACCCTCTATGAAAAGTAACTTTTCAAGTTACTCGTTACTTTTACATTGCCTGATCATAGACAGAACCCCATATCTGTTCCTAAATGTGAAGCCTACAAAAAGTTCTACTACAGAGAACATAACAGTTATTTCTTTTGTGCTCTTTATTTTACAAAATGTCATATACCCTGTGGAATCAGAGCTCCTGTCCAGTGTTTCCACATCATGCTTCTGAAATAAGCATCCAGGTTGCTAAAAACAAGCCCAAAATAAGCAACCTCCAGCTATTTCCTTTCCTACTGTGATATATTACTTTTTAAAAAGAGAAATCTACATAAAGTGTGTTAATTTTTGTTTACGTTACATTTCAGTATCACAGCACTAAGTATCTATACAAGAAAAGAACATCGCTTATAACAAGCAGACCTGGCAACTTTGGCTCTGGAGCATGCTCCATGTGCGGGACTGTGTTTGAGGGCGTGCACAATAACCAGGAAGAGGACAAACTGCCTACTGCAGTCGTGTTTTGCTTTATGTTAGGAGCTGGAAGATAATCAGGGGGATTCACACAGACAGAAGAGCCCCAAGAAGAAACTTCATGTCTAGAAACAAGCCCAAAAAAAGCGAGACCATGGCCGTGACTCACGAGATTTTTGGCCAAGTCTGCTTATAATGAGCAGACTTGGCAACGCTGCTCATGTCTGTGCAAGCAGCTGAGAAGGCAGCTTCAGGGACAGATCTGTCCGGGGGAAATGTAATGTCTCGCCGCATTAAAAAAGGAACTACGTTTCATGACCAAATTTACAATGGTAGCGCGTTACTTTACTTTTTACCCGAAAAAGTAGTTTCGTTACTGTAACGCGTTACACACAACGCTGGCAGTGACAGTCGCACCTCTCACTGTAGCTTACGGCAAGAGAGCGAGCTCATCTCCTAACTAACCGACTGTAAGCTACAATTTCATGCACCAAAACATCCGCGATTTGTTGCCGATGAAAATCGATAATTAAATTATTTGACAAAGAATTACGTTATTGTTGCAGCCCTAGTTTGGAGTGACTTAAAGTTAGCGAAGGTCATTGGGTAGAGCTGTTCTGCGGATACTCAAATCACATTGGCCAGTTGACCAAGCTGAACTTAAGTAGTAGTTATTGTTAGCAGAAAAACTGCTGTTTTGTCTTATTTTAGATGCACAGAGTTATTCCTCACTGATCAGAAAAAGCCGTGGCATCATCCTCTGCTGTGGAGAATCAGACAGGGTTCATGAAACCATCAGGGCGAGACGCTGGCTGCAGGGTCGAGTCTTTGACCCGAGGTTAACATCAGCGATGATGAAGGTTTTTTACATTTCTGCTTTTTAAGCTCACCTGTGGACCCAAAACGGTTTCTTTGTGGTAGAAGACAAAGGGGCAGCCGAGACTGTCTTCCCTCTTACGGACTTGCCGAGGTGCATCACAGGCTGTGATTCATTCTGCTGTCTCCACACTGGATGTGTTCAGCTGGGAGCACAGGCCCTCATGTCCTGATGTGTTTTCACAGGTGCAGTCCTTAGGTAGAGCCTGCTCCACCCCTCAGGTATTTAATGTTCTCTCTCTCTCTGCACAGGTTGTATTCTTGCCTCGCTAATGGGAGTCCAGATGAGTTTCAGCGTGGGGAGCAGCTCTACAGGATCCGAGCGGTCAAAGACCCTCTGCAGATCGGTCAGTCCTCGAACACTCATACATAAGCTGAGCTCTAATGTTTACTGCTCAGCTGTGAGGTATGCACATATATTTTCCTTTGAAGAGTCTGGGCCCTGTTCCTCGGAGCTTATTTTGTCTACTGATGACAATATAATTGTTCAGAGGAAATATCAGCTGATACTGATAATCAGCTTTTAAAGCTAATACTGTGATCGAGCTTTATGCTGCTGACTTTAGAGTCTTTTTCTCTCTACTTTACATTTCATTCCAAGGAGCTGTATCAACATGGAGACATACGTTTACTTGCTAAATAAATTGTATCATTAAAAAACAAAGTTGGACCATAAAGGACTTATATATTGGTAAGATTTTCCCCACATTCCAACAGTTGCAGGAGAAATATGATTTACCCAATAGAGATTTTTTTAAATATTTACAAATTCGTAGTTTTATGAAAAAAACTTTTCCTACCTTTCCCCACCAGCCCCCTGAATCCATCATGGAAACACTACTCCAGTCTGATCCACTAAAAAAAGGGTCTATATCCAAAATACATGACACTCTGTTTCAAATAGACTGCACAGCTGCACTGCATCATCTAAAGGAAGCCTGGCAGGAAGATCTAGGTGTGGAAATCTCGGTCAACCAATGGACAAAGGCCCAGGACAATGTACACTCTTCATCTGTGTGCATAAGACATGGACTTCTGCAATTTAAAATCCTACACAGACTGCACCTGTCCAAACTGAAACTCTCAAAGATGTTCTCTTCAGTAAATCCATCCTGTGACAGGTGTGGGCAAGGTCCTGCTTCTTTAGCACATATGTTTTGGAGTTGCCCACGAATCGTTACCTTTTGGAATAATATATTTCAAACTCTATCAGAGATTTCACAAAAACAGATCTTACTTGATCCATTGTTAGCAATATTTGGAGTGAAACCTACGACCATTCAACTTCCATGCAATCAATACAACATGATTGGGTATATAACGCTGTTAGCAAGACCACTGATCTTGTTACACTGGAAACAGAGAAAACCTCCGACCCATACAGCTTTATTAAATAATGTAATGCAGTTTTTGGAGTTAGAAAAAAAAAAAACTCATTAAGAGAAAAGGAACACTTATTCTATTCTATATGGCAACCATTTATAGATTATTTTAACAAGACAAACCCATGAAGGAGAAAGTGGTGGAACGGACTGATACAACATGACTTTTAATTTAATTTAATTTAATTTAACCATTTTCTTTTGTTTGCTCTTTTTTTCATTAATATTTCAAGATGTATGAAAAGTATGTATGAAAGCATTGTACATTGCAGATTTTTAAATTTTTCTGTTGATTTATGTATACATTTGTATTTTTCTGTTGCTGTTTTAAAAACACAAAACCCCAATAAAAAACAAATGAAAAAAAACAAACAAAAAAAAATTTGAAAACAAGAAATTGAAGAACGGAGCTTATTAGAGACTTGGCATCGCACAGAAAGATTAAGAAAAACAGTTTGATCATCTCGGTCAGTGATAATTATAGTCCTGATATACTTAAATATATTATCTAACTAGAAAAGCACTCGGAGAGCGTAGACCTCCACCAGCACCACAGTCCTCACCCATTTTGTGTTTTCACCATAAATATTAGTCCTACCTTTATTTTATCTAAATATTTAGATCCCTTAACCATGGAAACATACCATTAGGAATTGGATTCATAATGATATCTATTTTAGTTCAGCAGTTATTCACAAAAATCACATTTTTCATCATGGCGTTTTCTTCTGGATCCAGCTCCAAAGTTTTTGAAGATACAACAAATCAGATTGAACACTCCAGATTCCACAGTATCTTGGCTATATTTTGGCGTTTGTTGCAAGTCTTTGTCTTTATTTGTTCCCTTGCTATGATGAAAATTCCAAGGATATCTAAATTTTTCTTGTTCTGGATCAGAGAATCCAGAATTTTGCCGGGATCCAGATCAGACTTTGATATCTTGTAGAGCCAGTTGGAAATTTGTCCTGTATTTTTTGTCCTAATGTCCTGACTATTTTTGGTGGAGTAATATGCACAAATGCAGAAAATTGGTTTTATGTCGCAATGTTAAAGAATTCTTGAAAAACTCCTGGATCCAGACGGTGCTCCAGATCACTCCCAAAATCCAATCATTTGTTCCTTGTCCTAATCCTGAAATCCGTCCATAACTTTTTGAGTTATGTTACTAACAGACAGGCGGTAATAAAAATAATAATGATCGAGAAAGGAATGCCATGACTTGTTTCTGAAAGTATTCATGCATGTGTGGTCTCCATGTTTGTGTGTTTTTCAGGTTTCCACCTCAGTGCCACGGTGGTGTCCAGTCAGGCAGGGCAGTCTAAAGGGGCGTACAATGTGGCTGTCATGTTTGACCGCTGTCGCATCACTTCCTGTAGCTGCACCTGCGGGGCAGGGGCCAAGTGGTGCGCCCATGTGGTGGCGCTGTGTCTCTTCAGGATCCACAATGTGAGTTTGTGTTTGCATGTATGTGTGTGTGTCCTGTTTAAGACTTAATTAGCTGATAAAAACAGAGTGAGTCGCCTTGAATGTCCAAATGGACTTGAATTTGTATAGCACTTTTCTAGTCTTGTTGCTTTACACCTCAGGTCACACCCACTCATTCACACACATTCACTCACTGATGGTTCAGAGTTTCTGTGTTAGCTAACCATCAGTATCACAAACACAGTGGGAGCAACTTGGGGTTAAGTGTCTTGCCCAAGGACACATCACCATGTGCTGCTTGTTGCTGGGCTCAAACCAGCAACCTTGTGATGGCTGACCAAGCGCACTGTTCACTTCACCAACGCCTCTTTGTTTTGGTGAAGAACAAAGAGTCCATGATCCAGAGTAAAGGTCAATTACATTATAGGGCTGTCATCTTATATTTGATATTCAAATACCTGTTAAAATATGGGGATAAATATCCGAAAGCGAATAGTAAATAAATGTCAGAAGTAAACTACTGAGTGTAGCAGCACATCAGGATGCCTGGAGCAGTGGACCATTTCATCCAACAGATGGCGCTCTCAGTGCAGCTGGACCGTCAGACACATCTGCTGCTCTCTTGACCTCAGTAAACAAAGAGGTGCCACTCTGAGTGGACTTTAACAACACCAAATTACCTGAGGAGAGCTGTGTGGAAGTATCCTTGGTTCTACACTGTTCATGGCAACTTAAAAATCAAAGACCAGGTCGTGTGTTGTTATGTGCAAAGCAGTTTACTCATTCGTCCTCCACACCTAATTTGTGGGCTCAACCATTGACTTCTAATAAAGTTTAATCCCGTGTATCAGTGGCCGTTTTCGAATTTGCCTCCTACATGCTGCGTATGAAAGTAGTGTGTAGTAGGCACTACATACTGCCTACTACACTTGAATGTAGTATGCAGTCCGACTGTATGTTGGTTTATTTTGTAGTATGCTACGCTGGTTTCAAGTTTGAGCAAAGTGGAAGTAGACGACAACTTATTTATTTTCCAAACTTAATTTTAATTGTACAAAACAAACAAACCATGAGTACATGTTGACATTTCAGTTATTTATCTGCAGATATTGCCAGAAGCAGCATTTTATATGAAACAGTCAGTGGTGGAGAATAGGTATTATTTCAGAGAAGAATTATTTTATATATTTTTTTGTGATGGCGTACGACGGTGTATTGGGGCCACTAATAAGAAAAAAAAAACAGTTCAAGAATAAAAGTCGCACTTACAAAACAGTTTTAAGAATGAGGAGAAGCAGGAAAATTTAAGGTGGTGGAAATACAGAGGAGAAATACAGAACCTAACGGTAAAATGTCAGACTTGTCAGTGGTTTACACTCATAATGCTGCAGGTATGGGACTGACGTAACACCACCGTCCGGCCATGACGAACCGTTCATGGAAAAACAACAACAACTGACCTTTTTACAACTTATTACACACTATTACGTGTTGAAAAGGGAAAGATAACAAATAGTGGCTCATATATTTATTTTTGTGCGCTGCTCCGGTTGTTGAAGCTTCGCTCTTAATTATTTTCAATCAGCCACTTTGCATTGTGGGTAACAGTAGGCAAAGCAAACTGGTCCGATGCATACTGTGAATTTTTTCTTGAATCAGTACGTCGTGCAGGTATTTTTTGCATACTGCAACTTCGCTTTTGTTCGCATACTGTATACGACATACTACATTTTGGTCGAATCAGTATGCACTGCTAGTGTAGTAGGAGAATTTGAAAACGGCCTGTGTTTTTTTCAGCAGGGTCGAATAGGAGGGTCTCTGTCTCTTACTATGGGTGTATATCCAGATATCTTTGTTTATTTGGGTGTATGTTTAAAAACTGAGTTAGATTCTTAGGAAAAGTAACAGCCTGAATGTATTATACAGCTGATGAAACTGAGTGAGTCCTCCTGAATGTTTCTGTGTTTTGGTTGAGGATCTGCCCAAACTGCCCTACGATATGGTCCTGTTTTTGCTGGTGTTTTGCTGTCCTCTTGTAAACAGGATAACTCTAAAAGTTCACACAGATTTCGATGATGTTCTCAGTGAGCATGCTTCACGATGACAGGCTGAATCGATTAGAATTATGTGTTGATCTGATCAGGATGTGGATGCAGGAGGTTTTCTAAGGATTAACCTACACTGTGGAAGGAGGCAGGAAGAGTTGGTTGAGGGTTTACATGCACAGTTTTAGGGTATTTTCACACCAATCATATTTAGTGCACACCAAAGAAGTTTTGGCCCAGGGTTTGTACGTTAGTATCAATGTGAATGCAACCACCGCACTTTGGTGCGCGCCAAATCAGCCGGTCTGAGACCTCCATGAAGGGGTGGTCTCGATCCACTCCATCTCCCTACATTTGATGCGGTTTCACTGGTGTGAAACAAAGTGGTCCGAACTGATCTACTTTTGATGCATTATGGGTATTGGAAGCACTGAATTATGGGTAAAGTCCTTCATGATTTACTTCCTGTTAATCCCGTGGTTGGATCTTTTGCTTATTCAGTTTGTCAATTTGTTTATTCTGATTGAAGATTACGATGATTTACGAGGGTCCAGAAGGTCGCTGATGCCGTCTCAAACACAATAAAAAAACACATTTGAAGGAAAATGTGGTAAAATGTAGAAGAGAGCGAAACGTAAACATTGGTTGTTTAGTGTAGGAAATGGTTACCATGGTAGCCTCTTCTTCGTTCTCCTTCGTAGCAGGTTTGGTAACCGGTTACGTGCGTATCGCCCCCTGCTGTTTCAAACTGAGTAAATACACAAGTGGGTCCGGGCATGGTTCAGTTTTGCAAGTTTGAATGCAAGCCAGCGGGGGTGGGGGGGGGGGGACCGCGCCGCAGTACTGTTCGAAACAAGTGGACCTAATGTGAAAGTGCCCTAGTGTCTGTTTGTCCCCTTCATGTGACGGCTGGTCGGGCACGTCGGCTGTTAGCATGGTGACAGAAGAATGGTTCAAGTTTTAAGCTAACGTGACTTAAAGTTACCTCAGTCATTAACGGATGCTGAATGATGTGCTGAATGATTCTCCCTCACTGTGTGTGTGTGCAGGCCTCGGCGGTGTGCCTCAGGGCTCCGGTCTCAGAGTCTCTGTCTCGGCTGCAGAGGGACCAGCTGCAGAAGTTTGCCCAGTATCTGATCAGTGAGCTCCCTCAGCAGGTAACAACACCATGAGATCATATTGTGGACAATACGATGTCCTTATTTTCGTTGAACACTCGTTATGATGATTATAGTTAAGTTTTTGTTTTTGTGGTAATATTCACTGATTTTTAATTTGATGCCTGCAACATTGAAAAAACTGGATTGGGGCAACAAAAGACCGGGAAGGTTGAGGAATACTCAAAAACACCTGATTGGATCATTCAACAGGTTATTTGAAATAGGTGAGTGTCATGATTGGGTATCAAAGGAGCATCTTCATCACAAAGGATTTTAGGGATTTCATCATTTTACAGTCTGTAATATAACAACAGATTCAGAGAATCAAGAGAAGTCTCTGCACGTAAGGATGGAGATTCAGATTTATTGTCGTTATACATGCTCAAGTACAGAGTAAAGAAAAGTCGTTTAGCATTTAATCCAGAAGTGCAATGTAATAGACAGTGTTATACAGAAAGTGCTTAAGTTTATATCGACATATTTAAAGAAAAAAGTTGTTTTAGAACGTTTTTTTAACAGCCTGGAGGCAGTGGTTCAAATCATCCTACAGACATGTGGCCCTTCTCCATTAGCCCTACTCTACTCTACCCGGCTCTACTCTACTCGCCTTGTGCTGCTTTTCCATTAGCACCAGTCGCCTGCCCAACAGGGTGCAGTGTTGCTGTTAACAGCTGGCACTGTGGTGACGTCATTTTGAGCGCGACACAACAATCTGTGTCTTTTTGTCACAAACCGAGCTAAAAAGGAAAACAGAAGAAGGCTGCAGGTGGTAAGAAGAAATACCCCTTGAGAAGCACAGGAGAGTTTTGGAAGCTATACAACAGAATGAAGCCGAGGACGAGAGCGATCCAGCTGTAAAGAAAAGACGTAAGAGGTTAGCTAATGGTAGCTACTGCTAGCATGCTAGGTCGTCGCGGTCATGACTCATCGATGATGACATTGTCTGACCAATCAGTAGACGGCAGTCGGTGACGTCATCTTTTAGTATGGCCTCAGCTCGCTTGGAACCAGAGCGGAGTAGGTACTAAAACTAGCTTGTTTTAGGAGATACCAGGCTAGTGGAAACACGCTGCAAATCGAGTAGAGCCGAGTAGAGTAGGGCCAAGGCGTGCTAGTGGAAAAGGGCCAATAGGCATTGTGAATAGATTTACAGAGTTCCATCAACCTATGCACAGATTTACATATTCTGTGCAACCATCTTGGGCGCACTGGTGTACCAAGAAAAAATGTTAGGTGCACTCTTTACAGATTTAAGTTGACAAAAGTACATGCACAAGTACAAGGTGCTCATGTGTAGAGGTAAGGTCAGCAGGTCAGTCCAGATTGACAGCTGCTGTGGAGGAGGGTCTGTCACATTTCCATTTCTCATGCTGACTGTACACGACTGTACACGATTGGCAAGGCTGGTTTGATCTGCATGATATGGTGAGAAATGACAGTCATACTCGGACACACCCCACCATCAGTAATGCTTCTACAGAACTACTGCACTTCTAAAGCACTTCTATAATGCTTTGGGGGTGTTCGTCCCGCTTCAATTATGTCAATACAACAATACAGCGAGGATTCCATGAATTTCCATACTGCTTACACGACATCAGTCTGAAATGGCATGCATTACGTCATGACGTTGTCCGTGAGTTGAGGTGTTGTCGCAGTTTTCATCAGGACACCATGTATACAGTAATGACCCTGTTCACTCACACATATTTACGAGTTATTCCGAATGTTTCAGGACCGGAATATTGACTGCATGTAAACGTAGCCACTGAGGTTTGTTAAAGAAAAGGTGATGAAACAGAGTCAAACATGCCTCCGTCCCAGCTTTTATGAAAAGTGTTGCAGGCATCAAATATAAACCCAATAAATCAGTCAATCAATCAATTTTTATTTGTATAGCGCCAATTCATAACAAGCAACATAAAGTTTTTCAGGTTGGACTTTTAATAACATGTCTTTGTTGTGTATTCAATTAAATATAGCTCTAAAAGGATTTTACACAGACTTGACTGGAGCTGTGGTTTGTAATGGTGATGCAGAATGTGCGTTTAAAGTGTTTTTTTGTGTTTGTGTAGATTCTGCCCACAGCTCAGCGTCTGCTGGACGAGCTGCTGTCCTCCCAGTCGACAGCCATCAACACCGTCTGTGGAGCTCCAGGTACTAAAACAAGAATGAAACAATAATTAAAGAATGATAATAAAAGATAAATAATCAAATAATTAATAAATAAGAAGAATCAAAGCATGTTTTTTTTTTTTTTTTTTTACTTTTATTTAACTAGGAAAACCTCATTCACATTCGACAGTTTTGCACAAACACATGCAGCCATCAAACACATAAAACAAGAATTCAGTACATTAAGAAAGAGGAGTTACATTTTCAGACAGCTTATTTTGCTTGGATAGTCCACACAAGAAAGATAAAGTGCATCAGTCAAAACATCTGTAGGTAGATGTGTCCGCCTCCAAGTCGCTCAACATTATCTTTTAAGTGTCCAGTGGCATCAGATCTTTTAGTTTCAGGTCTTTTTGTAGATCATTCCAAAGATGTGGAGCTGCAAACCTGAACGCCTTTTTTCTCAGTTCAGTTCTTACTTTTGGAACAGACAATAAGAAAAGTTCGGTGGCGTATTGCATTCACTTGAAAATATTTAAAATCTGCCTGTTTTATGAGATGCTATCTTGTAAAACAGGAACTTATTTATTTATGAGTTTCCTGTTATTACGAGATACTATCTCCTAAAAACAGAAAGTGATTTATTTTCTAGTTTCCTGTTTTTATGAGATACTAAGGAATCTTAAAAGTAAGAACAGTAACATGCACGTCTTAGAGCACCGGGCTATAAGTAGAGATATATAGCCGGCTACAAAACTATGATGCTAAGTTTTCCGAAAATTGCTTCTTGTCACACATCAAAAACTACCGCTACGTAACTAGAAAGAGATACATTACCTCGTGGCTTTGCATCCTGTAAGTTGTTGAAAAAAGAAGTTGTAAAGCAATGCAGAGTTCTGAGGAAGGTCCGAGCTGCATTCATTAGCATCACAACAAACACAGGCTTTGGTTTGGGTCACGTCTTTACGACAGTCGCCGCACGTGCTCATGGGCAGCAGGGTCTTTATGTCGACAGAAATAGATTCTCCTCATAGCACCTTTAAAACCAGTTTTAATTCATAAAAATTTTGTTGCATAGCGTTAAAGTAAGTTGTAGTTCGGCAAGTGCTTGGACTGATGATGAAGCAGAAGTGTACATGAATGTGTCATCAGCATATAAATGAAATTTTGCATTTGAAATATTCCAATTTATATTATTGATGTGGAGAATGAACAAAAGCAGTCCCAGGACCTCTTTCAGTGACACAATAAGATGACACAATAGTGATTATATGAATAATAACTAAACAATGATAATCAAAGAATAAGAATCAAAGCCCTCCCCCACACACAAACTCTAACGTTATAAACAGTCAGAACTCTGTGGCTGTCTGCTGTGTTGAGTCCAGTCAGGCTGTTACCAGGCTGTGGAAATGCAGACTGAACTGGCTTTACCTGACCGAGGTGTGTTTGTGCGTAGACCCCACAGCCGGCCCCTCAGCGTCTGATCAGAGCACCTGGTACCTGGACGAGTCGACGCTCAGCGACAACATCAAGAAGACTCTGCACAAGTTCTGTGGACCTTCGCCCGTCGTCTTCAGGTAAACACCGCCCCCAACACCCTCAGCATCTGACTGAGAAGAGCCTCATTACAGGAGCCATGGTCATGGTCATGGATGTATGATAAGAACTGGATAGCGTGGCTCCGCCTTCCACAATGTTACGGATTTGAAGCCAGAATATCCCCCGTCAGGGCGCCGCCATTGTGCAGCCAGTAGAGAATCTGGGCCATAATCCAGACGCAGCTGTCGTAAACGGTCGCAACACTCCGCAGCATACGCCGTACACAATCATTGTGAAACTGCCGTAAACCGCGGTTATTTTTAAACTCTAATAACTGATGAAAAAGAAACTTTTCAGAAAAAAGAGGACTTGGAAAAAACACAGCCCAATAATACTTTCATATCACCACAGCATACAGATGGGAGAAATATTGCTACGAGGTGTAATAATTTTCTGAAGTTTCACTTCGGCCCATTCAGATGAATGGGGGAGACGGAGATTTGACCTATACTGCAGCCAGTCACCAGGGGGAGCAGTTTTTGTGGCGGCTTCAATTTAAGCCCAGCCATATGACGTCCACGTTTTTTACAGTCTGTGGTCATGGTCCTAATAACAGATGGGTAGGGATGGGAATCAAAAATCAACTCCATTTGGGAATCGTTAACAGCTCCACTAAAGAGTTGATATCATGAGTCTTTTTGCTAATCAACTCCCTTATCAATTTCTTCCAATGACAGCGTCAGAATTGTGGCGTAATTTGTTACAAAAGGCGCCCAATGCACAACCTTAGTGAGTGAAAATACCATCCACTTGCAGAAGCAGTTATCTATGCTGTGACATGTATTTGACATTGTTGGCACTGACAGGCCAACATTTGCCCATACGGAAAATCTGCAGGAATCAATAAGGGAATTATTAAAGAATTGGATCAGTTAACAAGATCGTTAATAGCATTGGTATCAATAAAATTTTAGCAATTCCCATCCCTATAGAAGGGCCTCATAATCATGGTCGATATATATATATATCTATATATATCTATCTATATATATATCTATATATATCTATCTATATATATATATATATATATATGTGTGTGTGTGTGTGTGTGTGTGTGTGTGTGTGTGTGTGTGTGTACTAGAGGAAATGGTCAACTCACAAAATGATACGAAATACGAAACAGGGCTCACGATACGAAATGTTCACGATACACAATAAAGATTGTAGAAAATCCCCAACAGTAGGAAGTTGTGCAAAAATCTCATTTTCTTTATTTTCTTCCTAATGCAGACATACAAAAATATTGCTGCATCAGTACAAAATAAATGCTCTTTGAAAAAAAACAAATTGTATTTTTTTCCCCCTTATTTAGACTACAGTGCAAATACAAACATAAAATCTCAATAAAAAGTGCTTTGTTGTTGTAACAATCAGGATAAGTACATTCTTGAATGAAAAGGAAAACAAATAGCAGTCCTCAGAGCTGCAGTTTAGACCTATAAATGTCTGAACTGTGAACTATAATATTTAGCCTATAACAGTGCATATACTTCTGATCTTCAAGTATGATCAAATTCTGTCAACTCAACAGTAGATGCAAAAATCAAATATTGTTTTTTATGCAGACTTACACAAACAAACAGTTGCTGCCTGTCTCCAGTTCAAAGTAGTTGGTAGATGTACTCGCTGCAGTATATGGTGAACTGTAGCGGCATATTTTACATACGGTTGTTGTTTTGTCCGCAATCTTCTCACCGTTCTCTCGTCTTTTACATGGGAAGCCAAAATAGGTCCACACAACCGATTTATTTGACGAAGGAGCGTCAGCTAATTCCTCGACCTCTTCTTCCTCCATTCTGAAGCGAGTGTTTTGCAACGGTAGGAGAGGAGGGTAAAAAATCACCAGCGCCCCTTCGTGTCTTTTATTTCGTGCGTCTTTGAATTTCGTCATTTTTTATTTCGTTACACCCCATATATATACACATGTATATGACCAGGTTCTTTGGTGTGTGTCCTGCAGTGACGTAAACTCGATGTACCTGTCATCCACGGAGCCTCCGGCCGCCGCTGAGTGGGCGTGTCTCCTGCGACCTCTGAGGGGAAGAGAGCCTGAGGGGATCTGGAACCTTCTGTCCATCGTCAGAGAAATGTTCAAGAGGAGGGACAGCAACGCCGCACCGCTGCTGGAGATCCTCACAGAGCAGTGTCTCACCTACGAACAGGTACGAGCTCGTGAGACAGCCCACGCGGGTCTGACAGCCGATGAACAGATAAACAAACACGAAAGAACAAGTACACAAACACATGATTAAACATAAACAAACACTTAAACCGACATAAACAAACACATAACATAAATATACCTGTGTGCTTGATCTTCACGTGTTTCAGATCATCAGCTGGTGGTACAGCGTTCGCACGTCGGCGTCTCACAGCAGTGCCAGCGGACACACGGGCCGCAGTAACGGCCAATCAGAGGTGGCGGCTCATGCGTGTGCGAGCATGTGTGACGAGATGGTGGTGCTCTGGCGGCTCGCAGTGCTGGACCCCACCATGAGCCCCTGCAGGTAAGAGCTCACCTGAACACACGGTGATGTGATTGAAGTCATTATCACTGATACGACACTGTACTGATATTCCATCAGGGCAAAGAATTTAGTTTGTAAAAAAAGGCTTGTTGCTTTTAATATGAAGAAATATACATTCAACAAAAAAAAAACAGCTTTTTGCTCTCGAGACTAATACTTGATTTTCACTGTGCCCATGCTGTGACCATGAGATGAAGCATCCTGGAACATTTCAACACTTTGCTGACTATGACAGACAATATATACAACATCAAATACAGTGGTATGCAAAAGTTTGGGCACCCCTGACAATTTCACAACAGTTTCATTTTGAAATATCACATAACTTTATTGAATCTCAAATCACAATCAACCATATATATTAGGGGTGTAACGGTACATGTATCCGTGCCGAACCGCTCGAAAAGGACGTTCAGTTCAGTGCAGTGCTGTACTCGAACAAGTACAGAAATGGCCCTTTTCCATTAGCCCTACCCGGCTCTACTTGCCTCTACCCGGCTCTACTTGACTCGCCTTGTGCTGTTTTTCCATTAGCCCCAGATCCCTGCCCAACGGGGTGCAGTTTCGCTTTAAACAGCTAAGCGGCATTGGCAGTGACCTCATTTTGAGCGCGACACAACAATCTGTGTCTTTTTGTCACAAACCGAGTAAAAAAGGAAAGCAGAAGAAGGCTGCAGGTGGTAAGAAGAAATACTCCTTGAGAAGCACAGGAGAGTTTTGGAAGCTATACAACAGAATGAGGCCGAGGACGAGAGCAATCCAGCTGCAAAGAAAAGACGGATGAGGGTAAGCTAACGGTAGCTACCGCTAGCATGCTAGGTCGTCGCACTCTTGACTCATCGATGACGACACTGCCTGACCAATCAATAACCGGCAGTCGGTAGACTCAGCTCGCTTGGAACCAGAGTGGAGTAGGTACTAAAACTAGCTTGTTTTAGGAGGTACCAGGCTAGTGGAAACACGCTGCAAATTGAGTAGGGCTGAGTAGAGTAGGGCCAAGGCGTGCTAGTGGAAAAGGGCCATTATCAATCTTTGTCAATCAATCTTTATTTGTATAGCGCCATTTCATAACAAGTGTTATCTCAAGACACTTTACAATAGAGCATAAAGCTCTTCATTTTATGGATACACATATATGCATAGATACATATGTACATATAAAGATACACATATACATATAGATACAAATATATACATCCAACACCCAACATGAATCCATATAGCCAATCATGAATCCCTCCATCATGGCTCAAGAAAAAACCTTCTGTTAAGCAGCAGGAAATCTTGAATGTGGATCCCAGTCTCATGATGAACAGCAAATCCACACCATGCTGTGTTGGTGTGAGGGTGAAGGAAGGGAAGTAAGAGGAGACAAGTGGACTCAAGTAAGAACTAAAGTTAGGGACAGATCCATGAACCATAAACTTGTCGTCTGATTTATTAGAGGTTAGCCTCTTGAGATGCTACATCTCATTTTCAGGAGGGTCCTCATGTCTGAATGGTTCTGGTGATCATTTTATAGAAGTATAATCAATGATATTCTTACTGAAAATTAGAATTTATGGTAGTGACGAACTCATGGTGCCCAGACCACAAGTACATCCCTACCATATTTGTCTCCATTAAGTATAAATGTGTTAAAGGCCTCTTGAGATGTGACATCCCATTTTCAGAGGGACCTCATGCCTATGTGGTGATAAAAGTAGATACTGTAGATGTATTGATCATGGATATGGAGATGTCTACATGAACAGCTATAATGATAATGGGAATGGAGTGTTCCTAATAAAATGGCCAACTATGTGTCATGTTTATAATTGTAGTTTTGAGGCTTCGTGACTCCACAGCAGCAGGCAGTCTCCACCAAGGATCCCAGGCCACCTACAAGACAAGAGCCAGAGACGAGTACAGGAGCAAACAAAAGGGGCAAAGCAGATGAGAGAGAGAGAGAGAGAGAGAGGGAGCGAGACAGAGAGCGAGAGAGAGAGAGAGGGAGAGAGAGGGAGCGGGAGAGAGAGAGAGAGAGAGAGAGAGAGAGCCCATTGTGCCATTAGTCAACTATCAAAATAGTCTTTTGTGGCAGCCCTACATGCTCACAGACCCTCCACCCATTTTGCTGTGAGCAGCAACTGTTCTTGGAGTGCAGTGCCCTTTTCCGTCATACAGATCATTGTGACCACATACCTCAGTCTGTTTCATCAGAGCTCAGCACTCTGCTCTAAATGAAGCTGGCTCATCCAAATGTGCTTTTGCACACCTGAGGCGACTGTATGTGGTGTGTGTGTAGAAAAGGCTTCTTCAGAATCTCTCTCCTGTTCTGCGTCTCTTTGTGTTGAATGATCTGCAGCAGACTGATGTTGTAGGTCTTTGTAGGTGGTCAGTGGGCTGAGTTTGACTGTTCTCACCATGCTTTGCCTCATCCTCTGACCTTAACAGAGCTGTACCTGTGGTTTCCATTTCCTCACTGTGCTCCTCACAGTGGAAGCTGATGGCCTTCCCCTAAACCATGATGTTAAACAGTCTTTGTTTCAGATCATTTGAGAGTTGTTTTGAGGCCACATGTAGCCACTGAATATGAGTCAGAGAGAAGAACATGTTAGCCTCCAGAAATATCTTTTCTTATGATCGGATGCACCTGTTCATGAAGTTTGAGATTCAATGAGCTCACTAAACCAGTTCTGTGTGCAGATTAATCCATGATCAGTGTTTACAAGAATTCAAATCAACAAAATGACTAGGGTGTCCAAATTTTTGCACAGCCTATTTTTCACATCTGATCAAATTTCATGCTAACTTCATATTGTCACATTGACAGTCTTTGTCCACGGTGCTCAGCTTTTATAGAGGATGGATGACATGCCACTGTGATTATTAAAGTCGGCGTCTGTAAAGATAGAAAAGATTATTATACAGCCTCAGAGGAGTGCCTAAACTTTAGCATACCACTGCCATCATATCAACCTGTACCTGTATATGCCATCATATAAACATGTTCATGCTATAATTTTAACCTGAACATACCACCATATGAACCTGAACCTGTACCTGCTATCATATTAACCTGTACCCGTATATGCCATCATATAAACCTGTACATGCCATCATATAAACCTGTACATGCCATCATATAGACCTGTACATGCCATCATATAAACTTGCACCTGCCATCTTATTAGCCTGTACCTGTTTCCATATTAACCTATACCTGTACATACCATCATGTAAACCTGTACCTGCTATCATATTAATGTACCTGTGCATGCCATCATATAAACCGGCACCTGCCATCATATTAACCTGTACCTGTACATACCATCATGTTAACCTATCCCTGCCCCTCTCTCCGGCAGGCGCCTGGAGCTGGCGGCTCAGCTGAAGCAGTGGCACCTGAAGGTGATCGAGATCGTGAAGCGGGGGCAGCACAGGAAGTCCCTGGATAAACTGTTTGTTGGTTTTAAGCCGGCGGTCGAGTCGTGCTACTTTAACTGGGAGGTCGCCTACCCGCTGGAAGGAATCACCTACTGCGGCGCCGACAAGAAGAGCGCCAACTTCTGCTGGTCCAGAGCGGTGCAGCTGCAGAGAGGAAACAGGGCGGCAGCAGGAGCAGGCGGGGAGACTTCTGAGGGAGGGGCCAGAGGAGAAGGCGGGGCTGATCATAAAGGCAGGGGGGGCTGTCACTCCTCCCAGCAGGAGGTGGCGGTGCGCCCCAAAGAGACCCTACTGACGAAGAGGAAGGGCCTCTCCGTGAGTGGGGGGGGCGGCATGCTGGTCAGACTGGGGGGCGCCGTGAGCCTGTCCCTGGAGGATGGAGGAGGGAAGTGCATGTACAAGGGCTCCGCCTCCTCTGCTGGGGGGAAGCTGAAGTTGACCCAGAGCGGAGGAAAGGCGGGGTCTGTGGGTGGAGCCGGGGGCGGGGGGCTCGGAAAGCACGGCAGCGCTAAACGAAGGACGAGCAGCGAGGACAGCTCCTTAGAGCCCGACCTGGCCGAGCTCAGCCTGGACGACGGCTGTAGCCTTGCCCTGGGCGCCGAAGCCAGCAACACGTTTGACTTCCTGCCCCCGCCCCCCGAGATGCTGCCCTCCCCCAGTCCGCTGCTCCGGGACTCCCGTAAGTACGGCGGAGGAGGGGGTAAGATGTTTGAATCAAAGCGTGTCAGCCACGTGTCAGCGGCGCCCCCTGCAGCCGAGCCTCCGCCACCTCACCTGCCCCCTAAAGACACTGTGCTGCTGGTTATGGACTCTTCAGAGAAGGAGGCGGAGCTACAGGCCGACCTGCAGGTGGACGCAGTCCAGGAAGCACAGGAAGTTGATCCTTGCAGCAGCAACCAGCCCTCAACCTCCTCCACTGCCACGGCAGCAAGAACTACGGCCGATATGCCTGCAAAGGCCCCCAAGGGCCAAAGGGAGGCAGAGGGCGGAGCATCAGGGGGCAGGGCAGCAGCAGCTGAGGCTGCAGGAGGCGGGGCTACAGCAGGTGGAGCTGTAGGTGAAGACGACTATCAGGCATACTACCTGGGGGCTGCGTCAGAAGAGGGAGCAGAAAGACAGCTCGCTGAAAACCACCAGGAGGAGGAGCCAGACATCTTTGCAGGGATCAAACCGCTGGAGCAGGAGGGCCGCATGGAGGTACCTGAAGAGGAGGGGGTGTGGTTTTACCTTTAAGGTGTCGGGCTGGGGGTTGAACACCAATGTCACCTGAGAAACAGTAACAAATAACTAAAGAGTTCCACACTACCGTCTTTTTGTTAAACAGTCAGATCAGTATCTCCCACCTAGATCTGTATTATAATATCAAGACTGTGGCTTTCACCACACTTAAAATGACCTCATTAACCACACTTACAGTGACCTCACTAACCCCACCTACAGTAACTTCATTTAGCACACCTACAAGAGAATCTTTAACAAGTTCGTAGCATAGCTCTTTTATGTCTTTTAGCGGCTGTGAACGGCTTCAAAATTTGCTACTTATCCTCCAGAGGGCCCGGTTTGTTTACGTGATTTTTGGTGCGTCCACTTCCGTCACAGGAATATCCGGCTCATCTACTGACGCTATGACGTTTCAAAAATGTCATTGTAGTGTCCGAAATGTCGTTTGGTCATTCCCTATGTAGTCCACTATTTCATTGACACTATGTAGGGAATAATGAGTGAATGAGTGGACCATTTCAAACACATCTACTGCCTGTCATGTCTGATGTTGACCCTTTACCGTCTGTCCCGTGTACAGGTGCTGTTTGCGTGTGCCGAGGCTCTCCACGCTCATGGTTACAGCAGTGAGGCGTGTCGGCTGGCCGTGGATCTGGCCACAGACCTGTTAGCCAACCCTCCAGACCTGAAGGTGGAGCAGCCGCAGACTAAGGTACAGAAACCACAGGTGTAGATGTGTTTGTGTTTAGGAGAAGATCAGTAAAGAGTTTTTTTTTTTCTTTTCAGGGGAAGAAGAGTAAGGTGTCGACCAGCCGTCAGACTCAGGTTGCCACCAACACGCTGTCCAAAGCTGCCTTCCTGCTAACGGTCCTCACAGAGCGGCTGGAGCTCCATAACCTGGCCTTCAGCACCGGCATGTTCTCCCTGGAGCTGCAGAGACCACCAGCGTCCACCAAAGCCCTGGAGGTCAGTGATATGATTATTTTTTTACTCTTGGCCGGAGCGATAAACGTGATGTTGGACCTGCTGCTTCTGTCCCTGACAGCCAGCCCTCTGCTCCTGTTAACACCTGTTACTCATCAATGAGGGGAGGAGCTTCATGAGATGTCGGTGATCTGACTGCAGGTCAGGCTTTTCATTCCAGAAAGATGGACGAGAGAAGTCCTCAGAGGCATCATGACCTTAAGGCTTTGGTTTATTTTAACCAGGATAGTGCTGGGCTCAGTGTGGTCTGTACACAGCTCTCTATTTTCTCAGTGTAGACCTGCAGGTACATCGTGCCAGCCTTCAAATGAGCACTTCATCATCACGTGTTGACTTTTCACACTTTAAACAAAATGCTGCACTCTCTGACATCATGTAAGTCCATCGTAAACAGGCTCTAAATCAACTTACTGACTGTTAGTGGGATTGTTAGTAGATAGGGATGTAACAAAATTTTGTGCCACAAAATTTCGCGAAATAAGAAATTACCTTCCTCGCCTACCGTAGCAAAACACTTGCTTTAGAATGGCGGAAAACGAGGTCGAGGAATTAGCTGATGCTCCTTCATCAAATAAATCGGTTGTGTGGACCTATTTTGGCTTCTCATGTAAAAGACGAGAGAACGGTGAGAAGATTGAGGACAAAACAACAACCTTGTGTAAAATATGCCGCTACAGTTCACCGTATACTGTGGCCACCAACTACTCTGAACTGGAGACAGGCAGCAACTGTATGTTTGTGTAAGTCTGCATAAAAAACAATATTTGATTTTTGCATCTACTGTTGAGTTGACAGAATTTGATCATACTTGAAGATCAGAAGTATATGCACTGTTATAGGCTAAATATTATAGTTCACAGTTCAGACATTTATAGGTCTAAACTGCAGCTCTGAGGACTGCTATTTGTTTTCCTTTTCATTCAAGAATGTACTTATCCTGATTGTTACAACAACAAAGCACTTTTTATTGAGATTTTATGTTTGTATTTGCACTGTAGTCTAAATAAGGGGAAAAACTACAATTTTGTTTTTTTTTTCAAAGAGCATTTATTTTGTATTGATGCAGCAATATTTTTTGTATGTCTGCATTAGGAAGAAAATAAAGAAAATTAGATTTTTGCACAACTTCCTACTATTGGGGATTTTCTATAATCTTTATTTTGTATCGTGAACCCTGTTTCGTGTTTCATATCGTTTCGTGAGTTGACCATTTCATTACACCCCTATTGTTAAACTACCCGTGTTAAAAGATTGATCTTTGGATTTTATGGATCAATTGTGAACCATTTAAAGGGAAATCGATTAAAATCGATTAAATGGATTTTTTTTAACCCAGCCCTAGTATCAACCATATGAAGACACTGTGCAGAGGCATGCATGTACAAAATATCCTCATAATCTAAAACAGGTAAAAAGGTTGCAGCAACAAGTCGCTTTTTAACATTAAAAGAAAAACACAACTTGTTTCTAAAATAAAAACCTATTTTCAGTATCAACTTTTTGACAAGATACAGTATTTGTGATTTAAAATTAAGGGAGTCATCAATCAGTATACCCAAATATTTATAGCAGTGCACAACATCAGTCTGCTTTCCATCAACAGTAGAGAGTGCCTCCCTGCAACTTAAAAGTTAAAAGCATTAGCTTGGTCTTATCCGGGTTTAACACAAGTTTCAGTTCATAAAGGGCATTTTGAAGGACAACAAAGGCATTTTGCAAACCTATATAAAAAAAAAAAAGTATTTTCTCATAGATTTGATTTCTGTGATGCAGGTGAAGCTGGCCTATCAGGAGTCAGAGGTGGTGTCCCTGCTGAAGAAGATCCCTCTGGGGCTGGTGGAGATGTCTGCAATCAGAGAGCGAGCCGAGCAGCTACGAGACGGGAACTTCTGTGACTACCGACCCGTGCTCCCGCTCATGTTAGCCAGCTTCATCTTTGACGTGCTCTGTACCCCAGGTAAGCACCAAGGCTCTGATCCTCGGGGGATACAATGTGTTTTACACCATGGATGTATTATAAGAACTGGATAGCGTGGCTCCGCCTTCTACCATGTAACATATTTGAAGCCTAAATATCCCCCGTCAGGGCGCCGCCATTGTGCAGCCAGTAGAGAATTTGGGCCATAATCCGGACGCAGCTGTCGTAAACGGTCGCAACACCGCAGCATACGCCGTACACAATCATTGTGAAGCTGCTGTAAACCGCGGTTATTTTTAAAGTCTAATAACTTATAAAAAAGAAACTTTTCAGAAAAAAGAGGACTTGGAAAACACGCAGCCCAATAATACTTTCATATCACCACAGCATACAGATGGGAGAAATATTTGTACGGGGTGTAATAATTTTTTGAAGTTTCACTTCGGCCCGTCCAGATGAATGGGGGAAACAGAAATTTGACCTATACTGCAGCCAGTCACCAGGGGGAGCAGTTTTCATGGAGGCTTCAATTTGAGCCCAGCGACATGGCGTCCATGTTTTTTACAGTCTATGTTTTACACCAGTGCAGGTACATCCAACATCTATAGAGGACACTAGAAAGTGACAAGCCAGAATCGTTGTTACGTTATAAACCGCAGTAAAATTTCTGATGGTTAGCCTTACTGTTTCCTATTTAAGTTACCAGTTTGCTGTGTTTGATTACCACACTGTTATAGATGACTAACGGTGAGGCTGCAAATTGCCTGGAAAAGCCAGAACTGTGTGTGTTTGTGCCTCAATAAAGCAGCTACAGTCCCACGCAGACGAAGGCACGCATGAGCAATTAGCATTATTTGGTCTCAGAGAGTGAAAGTATGGCTTCAGCAGTTGGTGCCTGCCCAGAAATTTTGCCTCCAAACGGAAATATTCTGATGTCTGGTCGAATTATGGATTTTGCAAGGATGCCAAGGGGAAAACTCACTGTAGACGGTCACAGAGAATCAGAATCAGAATGGCCTTTATTGTCATTATACAGAATGTACAACGAGATTGGAGAGCTTCTCCTTTCAGTGCAATAGGTAGTTAAGTTAAAAAAAAAAGTATACAAAAATAGTATAAGTAAAGTAGAAGAGTTAACAAGTTGCAGGGAGGCTTTAAATATACAAGATACTGTATATACAAGATGAGATGTGTGCACAGCACAATTGAGGCTCAGTGTACAATATGAGGTAGATGATAAATATTAATGAATGAAAATAGTCCAATTCCTAGTTCTCAGTATTTCTGTGTTGTTCACATAGTATTGCACAGGAGACAGATATGTATTGCAGGGACACCAGAATATGTCTTAATTTTTAGTGCAAATGGTGGATGGTACTGTATATACAGATGAGTAAATGTCATGTATAATTGTATTGCACATGATTTGTTAACTAAATATAAGTGTCAAGGTAGTGCTAAAAAAGTAGCAGCCACCGCAGTGGCAGTGATATAGATATTGCACATTTTGCATCACGCTAATGACCGGAGTCGTTGTATATCCGTTGTATATACCCTGTCTAAAACACAAAGCTGCAGCTTAAGAAAAAGACAATTGAAAATCATGTCACTCCCCAAGTGAGTGAGCTGACTGAGCCGGAGAGGAGAGAGGATTTCAGAGAGCCATACCTGAGTGAATGATAGGCACTTTATCGGGATTATCTGTCTAAATGTAATCTATAAATGTTGTAAATAACAGCATTTGGATCATTCTGGAGTGAGTTCTGCCGTTTATTCACCGTGTTTTGCCGTATAGTTCGTGCTTTATGGATTTCATCAGTCGCAATTCGGGAATAGCTCACTGTAGGAGGGAAAGTCTCAGAGATCTGCCAGGGAGAGGGGAGACCAGAGGAGAGTCATGGAGGGGGTGAACTGGACATGAGCTGCTTCAGGGACTATTGTCAGTAAAAAACTCCTGGACATGGTCTAATATAACGAGCTGTAACATGGACACTAATGCTGCAGGCAAACTAAAATGTGTGAGTGTTTGTAAAATAGGTTGAGTTCATTTTTGGTCGTCTCAAAACTTTGAACATGTTCATTTACATTTGTTCATGAAGAGAAACCTGTTAAAAGTTCAAACTCCTTTCTTTTCTTGTAGTTACTCACTGTTTAAGCATTAAGAACATAATAATGACAAATATGTGCCAGAATTGTTTCCTTCTATTTCTCATGAAAAAAGAGTGAAAATATTTATTCATAGGACATTTCCTGAAACATTTATTGACAAAAAGAAAAAAGGCCTGTTATAATTGTAAAATTAAAGGGGTTAAATGGTTTCAGGTGTGTGTACAAGTAATTTTTGAACATTTTGAGCACACTGCAACAATACCACCATAATAATGAAAACCGTGATCATTTTGGTCCGTGAACTTACATCCCTTCTGTCACCGTGTTATCCTCGTTTACTCCTAAACAGAGGCTTTGTTTTGTTGACCATTTTCCGTGATGATTTGCGCTAGAGATGTAAGTCTTTTGAGCAAGAACTAATTTTCAGTTGTTAGTAAGCCTTTTGTTTGCGAGCCGTTCTTAAATGCAAATTGTCCGTCTCTTCCTTGTTACTGCACACACAGTTGAAAGTTGGTGTGTTTCTGTTTATCATGGACTTGGGAGTGAGGCAAGACATGAAAAGGAAATAAGTTGCATATCCCTTTGAATGAAAAAATGAACTAAATTAATTAACATCCTTTTGATGTTCCTCCATGTTGTTTGTGCAGTTGTGTCTCCAACGGGCTCCCGTCCACCAAGCCGGAACCGGAACAACGAGATGCCGGGTGACGAGGAGCTCGGCTTCGAGGCCGCCGTCGCTGCTCTTGGTATGATCTTTGTAGAACATCAGACTTTACAGCAGAACCAGACAGACCACTGCTCACTGTTCCCTGTGTGCAGGTATGAAGACCACGGTGAGCGAGGCCGAGCACCCTCTGCTGTGTGAAGGCACCAGGAGGGTCAAAGGGGACCTGGCTCTGGCTCTGATGATCACCTACAAGGACGACCAGAGCAAGCTCAAGAAGGTAGAGACGGTCACATGACCCTGACCTTAATGAAACGGTGCAGGAATCAATCCAAAAACACGGAAGTGAGTTAGCATCCGAGCACTTCCTGCTCCCTTGTTCAAAGTGTGAGCTTGTAGAAGAGCCTTTAAGCTGATTACCTGTGGTACAGTCTTCAATGAACACTAGCATACAAGATTGGATGATGTTCAATCAATCAGTCAATCAAACTTTATTTATAGAGCACTTGTCATACAAAAATGTAGTCCAAAGTGCTTTACAAACTGAGGAAACGCCATCTCAAGGGTTAAAAATGAGAAAACACTCAAGGTTAGGTTAAAGTGCAAAATTAAATATATCATAAAATAAAATAATAATTATAAAAAAATAATTAAAAAAATAGTAATAATACTAGAAAACAAGTAATAAATTGAAATGAAGTAAAATAAAAACAGAAAAACCAGAAAGTAAAGTAAGAAAAGATAAAAAATAAAAGATTAGATAAATTAATAATAAAAGTGGGCTGTAATTAGAATGAATAAAAATGCTTAAAGGTAATGCAGGTAAAAGCTTGGCTAAAAAGGGCGGTTTTGAGTTTGTTTTTAAAGACATTAACATCAAGTGCAGCCCTCAGGTCTTCAGGTAGGCTGTTCCATCAGCGGGGGCCATAGTAGTAAAAAGATGCCTCATAGTAAGTTTTTGTTTGTGTTTTTTGTTGCCACCTTTCTCAATTTTAAAACGTTTTATTTTTTCAAAGGATAGTTGCTAACAAACTGCCAATGAGTGCTACATATATCGCCCTTTTTTATGAATGGTATCACAGTCATACAGCACAGCCGTGGGGACCAACCCGATCAGGTCTCTGGGTTTAAGAGCAAAGACTCAGACCAGAGCTCACAGCGTGATTCTGTGTGATGGAAGTGTGGCAGCTGCTTTGGGTAAAACTGCCATGTTGTATTTGGCACAGATAACAATTGACTCATGTCAGTTGTTAGTAAGAGTTTATCTGCATTTCGACTCGGGTCTGTAAATTTTTAAGAGGAACAAAAGTACAAAGTAAAGAAAACTGTGTCCACGTCTACCATGCTCTTTTCTGTTGTTTACATGGCTGTGCTTTGATATCTATGAGATGACATTAGCTTGATGCGCCCAAGGGAAAAAAAACCACCACGCAGCTCATTTGCTGCCGATGAGATCCGGGTCTACCAGCAGTGGAAAAAGAGTCACTTGCTGGTTGTTAGCAGGTTAACTGACGTTGAAAAACCTGCGTTTACCCACTAATTTTAGTGTGAAAGTGATACAAGACTCTTTGGCTTCATGGTAAAGCACCACAGACCAGATCAGGCAATCGTCTCCATTGCTGAGAGACATTTATTGAGACCTTCCTACAATTCTCTGTGCAGTGAGGACAGATCTGGGTTTGTAGATGTTCACCAGGCTCTGGGACACCCACACTAAAACAGTTTTGACTGCTCAGAATTAAACCCTGATCTCACATCACACTTTGCAGGCAGAGGGTGAAACACCACTGAAAGGGTAGTGCTCCTTCAATTCAGAGGTCAGGTGTCAGTTTGTTTATGCAACAATAGTGAAATTGAGTCAGAAACATTGGGTCAATCAAGTTCATCCCAGCACCGTAAATTATGTTTCATCCTGTGGTGATCCTGATCCAGACCTATAGAGACTCCACTGTCTCTGATTTTCCTGAATCAGCCCTGATTCATGTTTGGGTTTGACCTGGTCGGGGTGTAGACTGACTCCTGTGTTTGGCCTCCAGCTGATGCTTCCACATCACTGTAGACCAGTGGTCACCAACCTTTCTCAGCTGAAGATCACCGATGATGCTAATTGAGATGACGCGATCTACTCACCTAAATCCACGGAGAACCATAAACAAAACTTGAAAATTTGAATGACCAACATCTAACTTCACAATCAAAGATGCATCTTCAATCCATAAATGTGATAAAGGGCAGGAATTAAAAATAAAGATTCTGTGGTTTTAAAATCACATTAGCTCTTTACAATGAGTGCAGCCTAATACAAAACAAAACTCGTCACTAAGGACTGGGACAGTGTTAGCATAAAACACAAGTTAACATCTTTCTAACAATAAAAACTAACGAGGCAGAGAGAAACCAGTCAGTTTATCTTGCAAAGCAGCTGGATTCACCAGATGTGTCATGGGTGAGCAAAAAGGTCGACCTGTGTGTCAGATAAAGGGTGAAGCATCTAGTCTTAGAGATCTACTTAAATTATCTAAAAGATCTATAAGTAGATCAGGGTCTACAGGTTGGGAACCCCTGCTGTAGACAATAGTGTTTGAATAGTCAGAGTGAGAGGTCTGTCTGTGTCAGGATCTTTGTGATCAGCTGATCCCCCCCCCCCACAGATCCTGGACAAACTGTTGGACCGAGAGAGTCAGACCCACAAACCTCAGACCCTGAGCTCCTTCTACTCCAGTAAACCCGCCGCAGGAAGTCAGCGCAGCCCCTCCAAACACACCGCCTCCAGCAGCCACGCCGGGGTGGGCGGGGCCACAGGTGGGGTCACCAAACACGCCCCCTCCTCCTCATCTGCAGCTCCTGTCGCCGCCTCCTCTTCCTCCTCTTCGGCCACCACTGTGACGCTGACGGGAGAGGACGTCCCACACCAGGAGCTGAACCCCGTACAGAGACAAGAGACGGAGGGGGTGACGGAGACAGGTGAGACACATGCAGGTGTACTGATATACACTTGAGAGACACCCACACTAATGGCCCTTTTCCATTAGCCCTACTCTATTCTACTCGACTCTACTCTACTCGCCTTGTGCTGCTTTTCCATTAGCCCCAGTCGCCTGCCCAACGGGGTGCAGTGTGGCTGTAAACAGCTGAGCAGCACTGCAGTGACGTCATTTTGAGCGCAACACAACAATCTGTGGCTTTTTGTCACAAACCGAGTAAAAAAGGAAAGCAGAAGAAGGCTGCAGGTGGTAAGAAGAAATACCCCTTGAGAATAGAGGTAAGATCTTAAGCCCGAGCCCGACCCGGCCTGAATTTTGGGCCGGGTCGGGCCCAAAGTGTCAATTATTACGTTCGGGTCGGGTTGGGTCGGGCCCGGCCTTCCCTCTCGCCAACTTTTTTTTAATAAATATGTATTTATATATTATCTATTCTTCTCCTCCTGTCCCTTTACCTTCCCGACCGTACACAAAAGCATGCTAGGAAGCTTTAGGGCTCCGCTTTTTCAACCAGAGGCAGTGGCACCTGTTTCACGAGCCATTGCTGACTGAAGTCTGTAATAACCAAACACGGCTTGGGACACGCGCGCGCTTTGCGCAGCGCTCAATGCCAGATGTTCAAGAGGACGAGACCCGAGACTGAACTCCCGCACAGTACTCACTTTACACCGAGATGACTGCCCTGGACCACCTACCTCAGCAGGTCTGACTTCTGCAAACAGCAGCCAGTCCAGAAACATGTATGAATGGATTCATCCGTGCGCGCAGTCTCCAGCGGAGGATTTTTAAAGTCTGTTTGTTTCCGCCTTTGGTAACCAAGACTTTAGTGAAACTGCTGCGCTCTGGAGGCTTTACCCCGTGTATCTCAGATGCCCTTCCTTGTGATCTACAATGAAGCCCAGAGACCTGCTCCTGCTGCTGTTCCTCTTCTTGTCAGAGAGGCGCGTGAATGTGAGCACAATATCACACACAGAAATATTTTTAACAAACTTGTCCAGCGTTATTTCATTGTGTAAATGCATTTATAATGATCATAAAAATATTCAGATTATTTTAACATTAAGAAAACTTGCGTTTTTTTCTGCCAACTCGAAGAAATTAAAATAAATGTCAAATGGGCTGCTGCATTTTGCCAACGAAATGAAGCATGAACTATCACACCTGATAGAACAGACACACAAATATAAAAGATATAAATGTTTATTGAATATGCATCTTACAGTCTTGTTTAACTGGGAGAATTCGTTACAAAAGACAGGCTTTAATTTGATATCATTATGCACAGGCATCGTCACAAACGTGATCGCCAGAGCAGTGCTCTGTCCGGGACTGACTGACGCATCCCCTCCCTTTCCTCTTCCTCCTGAGTCCTCACAAATATAAAATTTCGGGTTTTTTCGGGCTCGGGCCTGCAAATCGAGTTTATTGATCGGGCTCGGGGGCTGGATTTTTAGGCCGTATCCATATACCTCTACTTGAGAAGCACAGGAGAGTTTTGGAAGCTATACAACTGAATGAAGCCGAGGACGAGAGCAATCCAGCTGCAAAGAAAAGACGGATGAGGGTAAGCTAATGGTAGCTACTGCTAGCATGCTCGGTCGTCGCGCTCATGACTCATCGGTCGACATTGTCTGACCAATCAGTAGCCGGCAGTCGGTGACATCATCTTTTAGTATGGACTCAGCTCGCTTGGAACCAGAGCGGAGTAGATACTAATACTAGCTTGTTTTAGGAGATACCAGGCTAGTGGAAACACGCTGCTAATTGAGGAGGGCTAAGGCGTGCTAGTGGAAAAGGGCCATTAGGCAGTCCATGGTTGTGATTGGTTGTTGCTAAATTAATGAAACTGGCTTCATGTCATCATGATAAAGCTGCACCTATGAGCCGTTGAAAACATGCTGTAGAGCAGTGGTTCCCAACCTTTTTTGTCTTGTGTACCCCCTGAACTTTTTTGTCATTCCATGAGGACCCCCTCACTCATACATGTTGATGATTCTTTAAAAGTAGAACGTAACAACAATAATTATTAAATGGAAATCATTTTATTTTATTTCCACAATTTGAACATTTAATTATCTGGCATTTTCTTCTTTTTAACTCAAAATAAATATAAAAATAAATAATGTGTTGCCTTGAAAATAAATAAGTCATATAAATAAATAAACAAATAATCAAAATAAATCAACCTATCTTTATAAGTCTTGAAACATTTACCTCAAAAACTTGAGCTCCTTTTGAATAAGTCCCCTTTAAACATTTTAAATTTCAAAAACTGGGAACAAACCACTTAACAAAATAACATTCAAACAAAGTATAGCACTTCTTACTTTCTTTGCATCAGTCATCTGACCTTTAATGAGACACTTGAGCTTGCTTGTCTTTCATAAGCTTTGATAGTTCTGGGGGCAGTGTGGAAACAGCTGTTACCAGGCTGTTCTCCACATCCAGTCTATTCCTCTGTTTGGATTTGATTTGTGTCAAAGCTGAGAAGGTCACCTCACACATATAAGTAGAACCAAAAGGCAAAAGTTCAATCATTGCACGTTTCCCCAGTTCAGGACATTCCTTCTCCACCTCACACCAAAACTCAGTCAATGTCTTCTGAGCATATGCCATTTTCAGCCCACTGTCAGATGATAAATCCATCAGATACTCCTGCAGCCTTGCAGGAAGGTTGTTGCTGCTCTCACTCACAATAAATGGGTTCCTCACCCAATCCAGTCTTTGTGATTTTTCTTCAATGTCCTGGAAATACAGGCTGAAATCAGTGCTCAGTTTGGACAGATGTGCTTGCACCAGTTTTACCACTGGACCCCGGCAACATCAGAAGTGGCAAGGTGGGCACTGAGTAGTGGGAAACAGCTCACATCCCCCTCATCACATTTCGCCTCCCAAAGTTTGAGTTTTTTTGTGAATCCTTTAACTTTGTCATACATTTTCAGAATGTGTGACTCCTTCCCCTGAAGTGATAGGTTGAGGTCGTTAAGTTTGGTAAACACATCAGCGAGATATGCCAGACGCCCCACCCACTTTGCATCCTCAAACACCACAGCAAGAGGATGCAGATGCTCCGTCAAAAACACAAAAACTTCACTGCGAAGTTCATAAAGTCTCAGTAGCGTCTTCCCCCGAGATACTCAGCGGACGTCTGTGTGAAGCAATAGCTGTTCGTGCTCTTGCCGCTCTCATGGCAAAGAGTTTCAAACAGTCTGTGATTCAATGGCCGGGATTGGATAAAGTTTATGATTTTAACAGCATCATCCATAACGGCGCTTAAATCAGGGCTCAGTCTCTTACTTGCCAGTGCTTCACGATGAATAATACAATGCATCCATTTAATGTCGGGATTTACCTTTTTTACGTGTCCAAACAGCCCCTTCACGCTTCCCGTCATCGCAGCTGCGCCATCAGTACAGATGTGTCTGCAGGTTTTCCAAAGCAGATCATGCTCTTTAAAGAAGCTGTCTATAACCTGGAACATTTCTTCCCTGGTTGTCTTTGTTGGCAGTCTTTTGCAAAATAAAATATGCTCTTTTATGTCCGACACGTCTTTGTAACGAGCGAAGGCCAGGAGCTGAGCATCTCCGCTCACATCTGTTATTTCATCCAGCTGCAAAGCAAACTGACCGGCTTGTTTTATTTTGTTCACCACTTGCCCAATAATATTATCAGACATATCGTTGATCCGACGGGACACGGTGTTGTTTGAAAGGGGAACTCTTTTGAGAGCGTCGGCAGCTTTTTTACAAATCATAATTTCAGCCATAACAGTCGCTGCAGGTAGAATGAGCTCTTCAACTATTCAGTGAGGCTTTTTGGATTTAGCCACAAGCAGCGACACGGCGTAAGATGCCTCCAGAGCTTTGTTTGACACACTCGTGGCTTTCATCATTACAGTCTGACCCGACTTAAATTCCGACAGCTTTTGTTTGTAAAATTCTTCACTTTTGCCGACACTTCCCGGGTGTTTGGTGCTCTGATGTCGATGTAAATGTGCGGGCTTCATTGAATTATTTGCCAGGACTTCACCACAAAAGTAGCACTGGGGCTGCGGTGGGTTCGCCGATGTAGACGTAAATCCATATAAAGTGTAGTTTTCATGGTACTGCCTCGGTTTAGTTTTGGCATCTTTCTTGTGTTTCTCAGCGGGCTCCTCTGAACCCTCTCCTGAATCACGAGCAACTGGACGTTTCAGCCATTTGTCAATGTTGCCTAGCTGCAGGTGAGCAGATTTTGGCTCGATTGTGCCACAGTTAATTGCCTCCCCGGGGAAACAAGTTGTAGTGCACACGTACCATTTTATTGACAGACTTATCGAAGTACTTATAAGTTGGAAATAAATTTAATAAATGCTTCCACGTACCCCTTGCAATATGTAGGGGTACGCGTACCCCTGGTTGGGAATCACTGCTGTAGAGGTTTAAATGTGGAATTTGTCCTGCTGTGTCCTAGGCCTGTGCTCAAAATATCGATACGGCAAAATATCGTATCGCAGTCCTTCGGGATACTTGTATCGATACGGCCTAAATATTTTGACAGTTGTTGTAAATACACTTTGGGTAATGTTAACAGTGGCACAGTTCAAGGTAGAAGACGAGCTACACAATGAAGTATATGTTCTAAATTTGATTTTAGGTCTACCATCTTTGAGGATCTGAATTTTTTTCTCAAGTTGTAGAACCACTTAAAACTCATCCTTGTTCTTTTTCTTATAAGAAAAAACTAAACTTGTCAAGAATTTTGCTTAAAGCATAGTCAATGTTCACAATTGACGTGTACCGTATCGTATCGTGAAGTTGCTGGAAATACCCAGCCCTACCGTGTCCTTTCAGAGACATGAAACAGCCTTGCAGGTCAGTTAGCAACGCTGCTGTTTTAAAGAAGTCACCTGTGAGTCTCTACAGCCAATCAAATTCCAGTGAAATGAGAGAGCATTATGCTGCGTTCCATTAACCTCAGAAATGGGAACTGGGAAATGGGAGTGACATCATCTCCGACTTATCGGCGTTCCAGTTGAAGTCTGAAAAAAACATGCCGATCTACCAGGCTATAGTTAGCTGCTGTTAGCACGCCCTGCATTGTTGTTGACAAATATCACATGAAGAATGTGATTATCACGATGGCAGCATTTTTGTAAATATAAGTCTAACAATACTATGTATACAGCTGATCTAGAGCGACACACCCCAGTCAGAAGTGCAAATAAATGGATTATTACAGGAGCTAAATAACTGTTCACACTGGGGGCATCCATCTTCCATTGTCAACTCGGGGGTGGCGAGGTTTCCCCGAGTTCCTACGAGGAATTTCCAACCTCAGGGGGCGTTCCAGATAAAATTTCCTACTTGGAACTGGGAAATTCCGACTTCCGACTACAACTGGAATGCACCATTAGCCACATGGTGGACCATCAAACTAGACGAGGTTAGACTTTAAATGATTCCAGGACAGGTTTGGACAAAGGCATCTGCTACATGAAACTGTAACACTGAAACTTTAGTCAGAGTAAGACCTCCTGTTTCTCTTCCTATCTCTGCAGTATCAGACGGAGCTCCGCCCAGCGAGCAGCCCAACGAATCAGCTCCCTTCAAATTAGAAACCACGGTGCCGAGCCGCCTCGCCCTGGGAGCTCGCTGTGGCTACAGTCAGCGCTGCTGGGGCTCGCCAGTACGCCAGAAAAAGAAGCACACGGGTGAGTTTCATTTTAGCATATTTATGTTTATGATATTAAAGACACACCTACAATATCACAACACCAGAAGAAGAAACACACGTATCAGTTCCATTTGACCAGAGTTATATTTATTATGTTACATACACATCTACAAAAAAAACACCAGAAAAAGAGGCACTCAGCTAGTTTTATTTGATAGTGTTTATAATGTTTTATACACACCTCCAATACAACTACACCACAAGAAAGAGAAGCACACAAGTGAGTGTTATTTTATCATATTTACACGTCATGTTAAAGGTAAAGGCTATAAGACCATCTCCAAGCAGCTTGATGTTCCTGTGACTACAGCTGCACAGATTATTCAGAAGTTTAAGGTCCACAGGACTGTAGCCAACCTCCCTGGACGTGGCTGCAGGAGGAAACTGATGACAAATTGAAGAGACGGATAATACGAATGGAAACCAAAGAGCCCAGAACAACTTCAGAGAGATTAGAGGAGAACTCCAAGGTCAAGGTACATCAGAATCAGATCACACCATCTATCACTGTTTGAGCCAAAGTGGACTTAATGGAGGACATTACTGTTGAAAGCAAATCATAAAAAGTGAGACTGGAATTTGCCAAAATGAAGATTGACAAGCCACAAAGCTTCTGGGAGAATGTCCTTTGGATGAGACAAAACTGGAGCTTTTTGGTAAGCCACATCAGCTCTATGTTCACAAATGAAGCATACAAAGAAAAGAATACTGTACCTACTGTGAAACATGGAGGAGGCTCAGTTATGTTCTGGGGCTGCTTTGCTGCATCTGACACAGGGTGTGTTGAATCTGTGCAGGTACAATGAAATCTCAAGACTATCAAGACATTCTGGAGTGAAATGTGCTGCCCAGTGTCAGAAAGCTTGGTCTCAGTCACAGGTCATGGGTCCTCCAACAGGATAATGAGCCAAAACACACAGCTAAAAACACCCAAGAATGGCTCAGAACAAAACACTGGACTATTCTGAAGTGGTCTTCTATGATCCCTGATCTAAATCCTGTTGAACATTTGTGGAAGGAGCTGAAACATGCAGTCTGGAGAAGACAGCCTTCAAACCTGAGACAGCTGGAGCAGTTTGCTCATGAGGAGTGGGCCAAAAGCTTGTGCAACAAAATATCAAGTCAAGGGTACCATTATTTTTGCCCAGGCCAGTGTATTTTGTTTTTTATAATTCTGTTGAACCCCAATTCAGAAGCAAAGTCTGATTTTCATGAGTTAATCTTTAGTAAATTTTTATATAACATCTGTCCATTTCATTTTATTTCTTTCTTTAACAGAAGGGTACCAACAATTTTTGCCATGTCTGTAAATCGATTCCATGAAATACACACCTACAATACAACAACACCAGAAGAAGAAACACAGGGGGTGAAGGTTATTTTAACTTGTTTATATTTATAGTATTTAATACACATATACAATAAAACACCAGTGAAAGAAGCATGGGGGTTAGTGCCAAATTATCAAATTTAAATCTATAACATTTAATACTCATCTACAATACAACAACACGAGGTGGAAGTAGCATAAAGGACAGTATTATTTTATCATATTTATATTTTTTATATAATACACATCTACAATACAACTACACCAGGAGAAGCAGCACCTGATTAGAAGGACAACGTCCACATAAATATGACTTCAATTATTATTCACTTTACAACATTATTGACACATGTGAGGACCCCACTGTGAAAAGCTGATATCCCACCGTGTGAGATGATCGTGTGATGTTTTGTGTGTTCAGGTATGGCGAGTATCGACAGCAGCGCTCCAGAGACGACCTCCGACAGCTCGCCTACTCTCAGCCGACGCCCACTCAGAGGGGGCTGGGCCGCGACATCTTGGGGGCGGGGCCAGGACAGTGACAGCATCAGCAGCTCATCTTCTGATTCGCTAGGCTCCTCCTCCTCAAGTGGCTCTCGCCGGGCAGGGGGCGGAGCCAGAGCCAAAAGCACTGACACCAGCAGGTAGGAGACACAATCCAAATTAATGCAGTTTAGCTGCAGTTCCTCTAGTGTCCACCAGGGGAGGCCTCCTGTAGTGATTCGATCCTGATAGAGCTCCATGTTAAAATACCTGACTGCAGATCACGAGTTTGAAGATACCTTAATTAAGCTTTCATCTCACCTATAACAGGACCTATTAAATAATGAAAAGCCTTTATTACAGACGTTACCTTAACTGATTGGATGTTTGAGTGTCCACACAGAGCTGACTTTAAAACATGTCGTCTCTGTAGAGAAACACGGCTCTGTAGGAAACAAACATTTTGACTTCTATTTGACTGGAGAAAGACGTTTAAGACCTGCAGCTCCTGCTCTGCCTTAGAACTACTCTGGTCCTTCCCTTCACCTACGTTTGCTTACATTCGCTCTTGTGAACAGTCGTTAGCATGTTCCCGAGCACACGGCTACACAACACCTGTTTTCATGATACAACATCAGAAGACTGTGAAACGATCAGCACAGCCTGGACACACAGCAGGAGAGCTTGTGTGGCTACAAGGACCGTAGAACAAAACGCAAGCATCTGCTGCATGTAGCTGCTGTTAGCCTCAGAAGAGCCACAAATGGCATCCTACATGAATGACTGTTAATAATCCACAATCGAAGCACCCTCAGAAAGGACGCAGCTCACATCTCCTCTGGAAGCACTGCCAACTCGTGGTCCTGCTTCAGGCTGATGCCTTTGCACAGCCGTACTAAAAGCTGGGGTTGGCGATTTTGAAAAACTGGCATGAATTTGAAAGAAGCATCTCCTCAGGGCTCCGCCTAACCGGTCCCCCCTCCCCCCGCTCACATGCACGCCCGCGGCTGATATATCCAGAAGACTGATTCAACTCCAAACCCTCAGCACAACGTGCCAAACATCTGTAGTTTAAACTGCTATAATCCAACACAGCTGTATGCTAAAAATTGACAGGACTCCTCCATTTATGGCGAGTCAGGAGGCGGAGCCTCTTTGAGTGACAGGGTAAAGCAGCTCAGTTATCTTTGAAACAAAAACATGTGATGTAATCATTTCTTCCTGTTCAATATTTTCAGGTATAAGGGCCGTCGCCCTGAATGCCACGCTCCTCATGTGCCTAACCAGCCGTCTGAGGCGGCGGCTCATTTTTACTTTGAGCTGGCGAAGACCGTTTTAATCAAAGCTGGAGGAAACTCGTCAACGTCCATCTTTACTCAGCCATCGGCGAGCGGGGGCCACCAGGGGCCGCACAGGAACCTTCACCTCTGCGCCTTCGAGATTGGGCTGTACGCGCTCGGCCTGCACAACTTTGTGTCTCCGAACTGGCTGAGCAGGACGTACTCGTCTCACGTCTCCTGGATCACAGGTAAGGAGGGAAGGAGCCTGAGGGCCGCACAGCGACAGAATTATTCAAATCAAATCATGATAAACACATCACATTGACTTTAGTATTAAAAACAGAAAAGACTGTCACTCAGGGAGTGTCTGTTTTACCCCAGCACTAGAGGATGACATTATTCGGGAATTCCCGTGGGTCACGTGATTCCCAGGGGAATCCCACAGGATTGGAATCATTTTTTAATTAATCCCGTGATCGGTACGGGACGGGAAAAAAAGCAACGGGAGCGAGAATGACATTAATAGATGATCATTTTTTATTGCGTTCATTTTTGTAGTCATCTCTTAGTGAGAGCCAACACTCTTGACCATGCTAGCAACACAAAAGAACTACAAAAGTGGTTTGACTTCCTGTCACCACCAGAAGTGAAAAGCGACTGCCGGCGACTCACATAACAAAACAACATGGAGGGAGAAGACGACACATCGAAAAGAGAGCTGTTTACAACGACTGAATGTCAGGCATGTGAAACTTAAAGGCAAGGCCTTTAATATGCACTGAACTTTTACCTAAAATAAAAAATGCGACATTTTTTCAACATGTTTGGTTTTATTCAAACAGGAACGGGACAGGAGTGGGAGTCATTTTTGAGTGGGAGCGGGATGGGAGTGGGAGTCATTCTATGGGAGTGGGACAGGACAGGAGTAAAAATCCGCTCCCGTGTCATGCTCTACTCAGGACCAAACAGGCATCATTGATTTTGATACAAACTTCCATCGTCGATGTGGCAGTTTAGTCTGAATTTAAATTCTGCTTCAGGAAAAACAATGACATCTTTTTCCCAATGACCACTCGGCATGTTTTACCTCACGATTCCAAATAAATGATTATCAAACTGAAGCAAACACAGATTCGATTAACACAAAAGAAAAGTAGACAGACACAAAGATGAGCAGTAGTCATGTCTGTGAGCTGCCATTGAACGCATCATAATGTGACCACGTGTCAGCTTATTTAGTGAATTGAGGAGAATTTATCAGAATGGAGAGACGACCCTCTCTTGTGCGGCCAAAGTCTGTTGCTTGTTTACTAACCCAGCATCCTGACTCCGCCCCCTCAGGTCAGGCGATGGAGATTGGCAGCGCTGCTCTGAACATCCTGGTGGAGTGCTGGGATGGTCACCTGACCCCGCCTGAAGTGGCGTCTTTGGCAGATCGAGCGTCCCGGGCCAGAGACCCCAACATGGTGCGAGCAGCCGCCGAGCTGGCCCTCAGCTGCCTCCCCCACGCCCATGCCCTGAACCCCAACGAGATCCAGAGGGCGCTGGTGCAGTGCAAGGAGCAGGTAGGAGGGTGGGGTGGAGGGGGGAGGGGCTCTGGTTTGTTCCAGTCCTTAAAAGGACGTCAGCAACATTAGTGATGCACACACTCATGACCTGTGCCGATTCTGTCTTTTACTAACCCCCCCAGGACAACGTGATGCTGGAGAAGGCGTGCATGGCCGTGGAGGAGGCAGCCAAAGGGGGCGGAGTCTACCCTGAGGTTCTGTTTGAGGTGGCCCATCAGTGGTACTGGCTCTATGAACAGTCCATGGGGGGGGGCTCGGGCCAGCAGAGGGAGACCTCTGGGCGCTGCGGGGCCAACGGCGGCCCCGGCAGGAGGCCCGTGGAGTCCAGCTGTGGGGTCCTGGATGGGGGATCCAGCATGGAGTCGGGGGGTCTGGCTGCAGTGACGGCGTCGGTCACGGCGGCAGCGGTCGTCCCTGTCATCTCGGTGGGCTCCACCATCTATCAATCCCACCCCCTCCCAGGTCAGGCCATGGCCCACCCCCACAGCCAGGGCCTCCACCCCTACACCACCATCCAGACCCACCTCCCCACAGTCTGCACCCCCCAGTACCTGGGACACCCGCTCCAACACGTCCCCCGCCCCGCCGTCTTCCCTGTGACGGGCGCCGCCTACCCACAGGTTAGAGCTCACCCCCAGGGGATTATGGGTCTTATCTGAAGTGACCTGTTCTGTTGGTTTGAGGTCAGAGTGTTGTTAGAAAGCTTAAATCATGTCTCAGGTGGATCATCAGAACATGCTGAGCGGGTGAGTCTGTTTCTCTGTCACATGTTGTGCTCTGTGTTGATCAGGGGATGCACCCGGCCTTCATCGGCGCTCAGTACCCCTTCTCCGTGGCGGCCGGTCCTCAGCCCCCTCTGGCAGCCACAGCCGTGACGTTCCCCGGCGTCCCTGTCCCGTCCATGACGCAAATCGCCGTCCACCCGTACCACACGGAGACGGGGCTGCCGCTCAGCACCACGGTGGCAGGTTTGTGAAAACAAACATGTAACTGACGTGATCTGAACAAACACGGGATCAGTGTGATGTTACAGCATGACCATGGACCCCCTCTTCACACTGAAGCATGTTAGTCACATATCACAGTCACATGTTACAGTAACATGATATAGTCACATGTAAGGTTCATGTGTTATAGTCACATATCACAGTCACGTTACGGTGTGATAGAGTCACGTGTTAAAGTCCTTTGTAACTGTCACATGTCTAAGGCCCCATCCACACGAAGACAAAACGCTTAACAGTTTCAAAAACGGTCGTCATAAAGATGAAGGCGTCTTAGAAAATGTGTGCATCTATATGATTGCACTCGATACGTATGAAAACGCTGTAAAACACGTGCCAGACCTCTAGGGGCGCTGTAACGATATGACTGAAACAAGTGGAAACAGATGAAAAAACAGTGGGCATGCGCACTTGCAGCAAAAGTTGTAAACAGAGATTGTGATAAAGTGATCATAAAGTGGCGTAATGTGTCCTCGATAATTGTTTGTTCAACTTGGTGGTGATTGAGAAGAAGGAGATTTTGCTGCAACGGGGATAGTAGGGTCACTAGCTTCATCAGCACATATGCTACACCGTACGCCGCCATTGTTGTTGTTGTTGTTGCTGTGTGTGGCGCATGTGTGTCAATGAAGATATGAAACTATGACGTAAGCATATCTGAAAAGTTGAGGAGAGCCAGTAATCACGGAGCTGCGTATACGGCATTTCAAAATATTTCCACTCTGGAACCTGGTTTCAAAATGATCGTTTACAGACCCCCAAAACGCCGTCTTCATATGGATGATACACAGATTCAGCAAAAAATGTATGCGTTTAGACCTCGGTTTGGCTTTGTGTGGATGGGGCCTTAGTCCAATGTTACAGAAATATGCTACAGTCACATGTGACAGTCACAAGTTGCAGTCACAACTTATGGTTACATCACAGTCACATGTTTAGGTCACATGTAATGGTCATATTTAAAAGTCACATGTTATGGTCACATTACAGTCCTGCGTAACTGTCACATGTCATAGTCCAATGTTACAGTCACATGTGACAGTAATGTAACAGTCGTTCAAGGTTATGTGTTACAGTAACATGTTAAGGTCACATGTAATGGTCATGAGTTACAGTCAAATGTTAGTGTGGGTTGTTTTGGTCACGTTGTTGTCAAAAGTTACGGTCATGTAACAGGCAGGTGATAAATTCATATGTTACAGTCATGTGTCATGGTAATGTGTTACGATCAAGTGTTATGTTCACATTGTATGGTTTCATGTTACAGTCCCGTGACTGTAACATGTTATAGTCAAGTTATGTTTATGTGTTACGGACACATGGTATAGTCACATGTTATGGTATTTACGTTACAGTCTCACACATGTATGCTACAGTGACGTGTTACAGTTAAATATTATAGTCACATGTTATAGTCAAATGTCAGGGTCCTATGTAACAGTCAATTGTTAACAGACACATGTAATAGACACATGTTGATTTAAAACCATGATGATGTCATGTCCTCCAGTGGGCAGCGTGCACTCTGGCCCCGCCCTCCAGGCCCTGCAGGGGGCGTCTTTGCCCTCGCTCTCCTCTCAGCCTGCCTCATTGGTCAGCACGGCTTTCCCCTCAGAGGACGAGCAGCACAGCCAGCCAATCAGCCAGCAGGGATTACACTACCTGCACTCGGCGTACAGAGTCGGTGAGTACACACATACATACACACACACACGCACACACACAAACCCTGAACCACATGCACTGTTCTCCACCCTCTTCATGCTGGTGTGTCAGAGCACACGTATGAGGCCGAGCACACGTCTGCCCTGGTCGGTGGGGAAGAGTCCTTGATGCCTGTGACCTCTGCAGGACGCTGGTGGGTCATGACAAAGGCAGGAAGCAGCTCAGGGTGGACCTCCTGTAGCAGCAGGTTGATCCGAGGTTCAGTTTTAAAGCCTCAGTTTACCAAACGGCTCACGCTCTGGTCTTCAGGCCTCGGCAGAGGGGCCACTCACTGCACCGTCTGATTGACAGAATGATGGTTCAGGAACAGCAGGGTATTTTTGAAGGTCCTGCTTCACGTTCTAGAGCAGGGGTGGGCAAATGGTGGCCTGGGGGCCACATGCGGCCCTCCACCTCACTAAATGTGGCCCGCCAGTCATTTTCAAAACACCAGCAATTGTAAATATGAATAAGACTCAGTTATCTTATTCAAATGATTATATACAATCTATTCTTGTTGGCTCTTGCAAGTTATGGAAGAACTATGATGGTGTCTCTAAATCTCTTTCATGAAGCACTAGAACATTCTATTAGGTATTATATAATTATATATATAGTATTATGGGAAGGATTTTGAATGGGGGGGTGGAGGGGGGGTGGGGACTGTTTTTAACATGTATAGCACTTTGTGCTGCATTCTTAATGTATGAAAAGTGCTTTATAAATAAAATTTAATTTGATTGGTTTGATTATTATATCAATACTATATTTACAAATGACAGCAATAAAGTATTTGAGCTTTAAAAACTTGGAAACACTCATCATTTCATTGATTTGAAAATAGCCGTATTAGCTTTAATTCCATGTGCATTAGCTAAATTAGCTTGAATTCTGTGTCAAGTTCATTTGATTATGCATAATAACTTGTATTTTTGTTGTAATATATGAATATTGGTATACTCATTTTAAGACTAATTTATATTCTCATGTTGTTTATCCAACAGTCTTTATCCCCAATGTTGAAAATTTGTAACAATGCGGCCCTCGGGCTGGGAAAGACAGTTTTATGTGGCCCTCTTGGTAAATAAAGTTGCCCACCCCTGTTGTAGAGGGAGATGAACATGTCCACAGATCTGGTCCACCCAGCCTGTAGGTCTGCTGCAGACCAGAAAGTGTCTCTGAGTGCAGAGGCTGGTCCTTGACCGTCTGTACTCAGTGTTGGACAATAACAAACAACGCTGTCATTGAATGGATCCAAACGTAATGTGTTTTTATCAAGTGGATGAATCAGTTTATCATTTTATCAATCCATCTTTAATTGAGTGGCACCAAAACAAAAATCAAAGTTTATCTAAAGAGGCTTTATGAGACAAAGGCTCTGTGCCATAGTCTCTAATTTTGTTTATTCTATTTTTATTTATTCATTTATTATTATATAACTCCCAACCTTATGTATGTGAGTGTTTTATTTAACTGTGACCTTTAATGTCATATTCATCATCACAGGTCTGATGATTTTAATGCCATTTTGCTAAAACGTGCCTGTTTTATTGATTTTTATTGTTTTTATTTACTTGATTTTTTCTGTAATGACTCAAAAAAAGGTGTCTCCACCAAGGTTATAATAGTTAACTAAACAAAACTAAAAAAACATTGAACTGTTTTACTCTGACGTATGTGACGATGAGCATCACCCGATGACGTCACACCTGCGCGGCCCTGACTCCTAACCATTTATTATCATGTGACTGTGTGTGCAGGCATGTTGGCGTTGGAGATGTTGGGACGGAGAGCTCACAACGATCACCCCAACAACTTCTCGAGAAGCCCGCCGTACACCGAGGACGTCAAATGGCTGTTAGGACTCGCCGCCCGACTTGGTGAGACTGGACTCTATGGATGATCGATTTGTTAACGAGTTAACTCTTCTGTATTATCTCAGAGAGACTGCTGTCTGATAGGCTCCGCTCGCTCTGTCGCCCCCTGCAGGTGTCAATTACGTGTATCAGTTCTGTGTGGGGGCAGCAAAAGGCGTCCTGAGCCCGTTCGTCCTGCAGGAGATCATCATGGAGGCTCTGCAGAGGTTAAATCCCGCCCACATCCACGCCCACCTCAGAACTCCTGCTTTCCATCAGCTGGTGCAGCGCTGCCAACAGGCCTACCTGCAGGTAACACCTACATGAAATAACTCACTGACTTAATCTAAATACTTGTCTGTGGCTCAAACTCTGATCTAAATACCTGTCTGTGACAATTCTGTATTTTCCGGACTATAAGTCGCACTTATTACAGTTCTCCTGGTCTTGCAGCTTACAGTCAGGTGCAACTTGTATATGAAAATATACATCATTTGACAAACTGACCGACATGAACCAAGAAGTAAACATTACCGTCTACAGCTGTAGACGCGCTGATGATGTCATCTATGTAATGACATCATCTTGATGCGCCAGAGGAAACAAACAGCCATGCAGCTCGTCTGCTGCTGAGTCTGCCATCAGTGGAAAAAGAGCCACTTGCTGATTGGCAGCTGATTAACTCGCATTCAGAAAACCTGTTTTTGTTGACCCGCTAATGTTAGTGTGAAAGCGTTTTTAGTTTACAAATTACAAACATCTGTATGATGTTACTTTGCTTGGACACCAGGACAAGCGAATGCAAATAAAAACCAGCAGTGAGGAGATTGGAGAGTAATTAAAAATCAGTTGGTCTGTAGCAAAGGAGGAGTGGAGGTCTGTGTGAGACAGATTTTTTGGAGCCCCCCCATTGGATGTTTTGGTTAACAGCAATTCCAGCGGAAAGGACGCAGTGGGTCTTCTTATGGCCCTTTTCCACTAGCACGCCTTGGCCCTACTCTACTTGGCCCTTATTGTTGCTTCATACAAGGCAGCCACCTCTCTATCAAAACACTAAATACATGCGACTTATGGCCCTTTTCCATTAGCCCTACTCGACTGTACGCGACTCTACTCGGCTCTACCCGGCTCTACTCTACTCCCCTTGTGCTGCTTTTCCATTAGCCCCAGTCGCCTGCCTGGGTGCAGTTTCGCTGTAAACAGCTGAGCGGCACTGCGGTGAAGTTGCTTTGAGTGCGACACAACAATCTGTGACTTTTTGTCACGAACTGAGTAAAAAAGGAAAGCAGAAGAAGGCTGCAGGTGGTAAGAAGAAATACCCCTTGAGAAGCACAGGAGAGTTTTGGAAGCTATACAACAGAATGAAGCCGAGGACGAGAGCAATCCAGCTGCAAAGAAAAGACGGATGAGGGTAAGCTAACGGTAGCTACCACTAGCATGCTAGGTCGTCGCGCTCATGACTCATCGATGACGACATTGTCTGACCAATCAGTAGCCAGCAGTCGGTGACGTCATCTTTTAGTATGGACTCAGCTCGTTTAGAACCAGAGCGGAGTAGGTACTAAAACTAGCTTGTTTTAGGAGGTACCAGGCTAGTGGAAACACGCTGCAAATCGAGTCGGGCCGAGTAGAGTAGGGCCAAGGCGTGCTAGTGGAAAAGGGCCATAATAGTCCAGTGTAACTTATATGTTTTTTTTCTCTTCATGATGCTTTTGACTGATGTGATTTATATTCCAGAAGATGTGGTAGACACTGAGGTTATTCCTGTCCATGACATTTAACACTGAGCATGTTTAAACTTTCTTCTTAAACAGACAAGTAATCTTTTTAACTCTTACCTTTGCACGTTTGGACGGAGCTCTTCCACCTTCCTCAGACTTTTCCTCAACACTGCGGTTATACCCGTCCATGACTTTTAACATGAGAGGTGGTTTTTGGTCCAGCAGCTTTAATCTGATCCACTCTTCTCGTCCTCAGTACATCCACCACCGCCTGATCCACCTGACCCCCGCGGACTACGACGACTTCGTGAACATCATCCGCAGCGCCCGGGGGGCCTTCTGCCTCACGCCCGTGGGGATGATGCAGTTCAACGACGTCCTGCAGAACCTGAAGAGGGGGAAGCAGACCAAGGAGCTGTGGCAGAGGATCAGCCTGGAGATGGCCACCTTCTCTCCGTGAGGGGGCGGGGCTAATGAGGACCATCCTGAGGAGAACTGTTTGGACCCCCTTAGATCCTGAACACATGTGGCGGATCCATCAGGGAGCTGACCCTGATCTAGACCGCACACAGGAAGTACAATCAGACCCCCCACCCCCACCCCTGTGTCTGTGTTTGTTAGTCTGAGGGCCGTCCTCATCCTCCTCCTTCATCCTCCTCCTCCTCCTCGTCCTGTCTCTCTTTGAATCCGTCTGCAGCTAGTCCTTGTCTTTGTTTTGTCTCTGTGGACTTTTGTTTTGAAACTGGGCGAACTGAGGACTTCCTGTCTCTGTGGATCTGCATACCCAGAGCTTTATTTTGAAACTCTACAGACTTCCTGTGTAATATTTTGATACTTAAAAGAACCTGAAGAAAAGGAGGAGGAGGATGAAGGTGTGTTTATTAATTTTGTTGTCTTTTCATTGTTTTGGATCCGATTTGACATTTCAGTCTAAAACCAGCCGACCCCTCTGGATCCAGGACTCCGTGAATCCTCCGGGGACCAGGATCAGTCTCAGACCTCCTGAGGACAGACATGGACGATCTTCTGTCTCCATGTTACAAAAACATCTGCATAGGAAACCTCAGCCAGAGAGAACGTCCTGATTTAGTCCGAGCTTTTATTTTGAAAGGACAAAAGTCTGATTATTGACCCAGAGAGAGGGAGACCTGATCAGCTGATGGAAAGACCTCCTCCAAACCAAAAAACTCTTGGAACTGGAGATTCGGTCAAACATGGCCGACACTGAAACAGAGAGGTGGACTTGGTGTGAGGAGGTCTTTTATTCTGGCGGGTGTTTCCTGTTGTTTTGAGATCAGATGGGAGACTTGATCCTGACCCCTGACCCCCCCTCCCACCCCCCAGTGTGGTTATCAACCATCTTGGTGCTGTTTTTCAACACGTCAACGCTCCATCCATCCTGGCAGCTCAATGGATTTAGACTCTGATTGGACGTCCCAGGCTGTGATCTGGCCTCTGATTGGACGTCCCAGGCTTTGATCTGGCCTCTGATTGGACGTCCCGGGCTGTGATCCGGCCTCTGATTGGACGTCCCAGGTGAAGGTGTGAGTGTGTAGTAAATAAAGTTGAGTGATATTTTTATATTCTTTCCAGTGTAGCTCCATAAAGTTCTATATGTGATGACAAAGTTCTTATTTAGAGAGAAAAGAATAAAAAATCAGAGCAATACTGACGTGTAGACTTTAATTAATAAAGATTGTTCAAAAGAGGCGGGCTCTGACTCATCTGTCAATCATTCATCACCTGTTCTACCTGCTCAGAGCTCCACCTCTGACTGCACAGGATCCCAGCGCTCCTGCCTGGTCGCCATCAGACCGTCTTGGAGACGTCTGAGGTGTTTTTGATCCGGACTGAAGCTCAGAGTTTTGTTTTTGATCTGGATCCTGACCAATTTACTGCACACAACTCAAAAATGGCTGGGACGCCATCTAGAGACAGAACCATGTACTGCAACAGTAATATTCCAACTGCTTAAATCAGTGTTGATGTTGACAGCACTTTTTAATTTATATTTAATTTTCGGCCCCATCCACATGAAGAAAAACCGAGGTTTAAATGCAAAAGTGTTTTGCCAAATCTGCGTATCATCCATATGAAGACGGCATTTTGAGGGTCTGTAAACGATCATTTTTGAAACCAGGTTCCAGAGTGGAAAGATTTTGAAATGCCATATACGCAGCTCCGTGATTACTGGCTCTCCGCAACTTTTCAGATATGCTTACGTCATAGTTTCATATCTTCATTGACACGCATGCGCAACACATGACAACAACAATGGCGGCGTACGTGAAGCATATGTGCTGATGAAGCTAGTGACCCTTCTATCCCTGTTGCAGCAAAATCTCCTTCTTCTTAATCACCACCGAGTTGAACAAACAATTATCGAGGACACATTACGGCACTTTATGATCACTTTATCACAATCTCTGTTTACAACTTTGGCCACAAGTGCGCATGCCCACTGTTTTTTTGTCTGTTTCCACTTGTTTCCGTCATATCGTTACAGCGCCCCTAGAGGTCTGGCATGACGCGCACATTTTCGGAGACGCCTTCGTCTTTATGACGATCGTTTTTTAAACTGTTAAGCGTTTAAGCTCAAATGTCTTAGTTTTATTTGTTTTATTATTTAGTCTCTAAATTGTTTTGATTTCAGTCTAGTTTTAGTCGATGAAATCTACAGTACATTTAGTCGACTAAAATCTGAAGTGTAAAGGGTAAGGCATTTTTTATGTTTCCTTGAATTTCTGAAGTCCTGTTTTCCTCTGTGATAAAATCAAACATCTACTAAGCCTTTATTGAATGTTAGTAAAGTCTGAATGTCTAAATGAACAGAAACAAATGTTCCTTTGTGTGAAATGCAGTCACCTTTATTTAGGCTACCTGGCAGAGCATCTCAGTTACAATACCAGAGCTGACAACAAACAGTGAACCTGCTCTACATGAATATATCAATTCATAAAGAGAGCAGCTCTGATTGGATCGCTCCACAACTTATCCCACCACCACCAAGCTAAGGCAGCTGTGATTGGATGTCCCTGTGAACTCATCCAACCTTTAACACAACCAAAGTAGCTGTGATTGGATAGATTCATCACTTGTCTCTACTTCCTACATGACCATATTAGGTCTGATTGGATTAAGTCTGTCAGACATTTTAGTTTTTATTTAGAACAGTGATGCTCCTCTGTGTAAAAGCCTCCTCTCACCTGTAGAGGGCAGTACATCAATCAGATCCGGTCACACTGCCGGAATTTCTAAAGAAGAAGAAGAAAAAGTTCCGGTGTCAGAAGGCGGTACTTCCGTGTTTAAGCACGTGTGGTAAACACATGAAGCCGTGCTGAAGATGGACCCGGGTAAAAAGTGGACTAACTTACAGACTGGGCCGAGTCTGAAGAATCTGACCCGAGGCAGGTTCGGTCACCTGGAGGACCGGCAGCGCGAGACCATCCAAGATCTAACCCGGGCCCACATCGAGTCCTTTAACCAGGCTGTGACCGAGGGGCTATCCCGGGTTATACAGGTAACTAACCCGGGTTACATTTATGTATTCAGTCCATTATATCAATAACCAACCTGGGTTATACTTCTACGGGTTACCTGTCTTATGTGTCTATGATTAACCCGGGTTATACCCCCAATCCAGTTTATATACCTAAAACTTACCCGGGTTACATTCAAGCATCTAATCCAGTTCATGTGTCTATGATAAACCTGGGTTATATTTATAAATGTAACTCAGTTTATATTTCAATAACAAACCCGGGCTGTATTGACACATGTAACTCAGTAGGGATGTAACAGTATGAATATTTCATATCACAGTTATTGTGACCAAAATGATCACGGTTATCATTATTATCACAGTGTTGTTGCAGTGTGCTCAAAATGTTCAAAAAGTACTTAAACACAGTCTTAAAATCATTTAACCCCTTTCATATTAGGATCATAACACTTCTTTTGTCTTTTTGTCAATAACTTTGTCAGGAAATGTCCATAAGTAAAATTTTTACAACTTTTTTCATTAGGAATAAAAGTAAACAATTCTGGCAAGTATTTGTCATTATTATGTAACCAGTGCTTGAACAGTGTGGAAGTTGCTTACAAGAATAGAAAAAAAACAGATGTGTACTTTAAACAGGATTGTCTTTATAAACAATTGTAAATGAACATGTTCAAAGTTTGGGACAGCCAAAAATAAATGTAACCTCTTTTATAAACACTCATACATGTTAGTTTGCCTGCAGCATTAGTGTCCATGTTACAGCTCGTTATATTAGACCATGTCCAGGACTTTTTATTTATTTATTTTTGTTTTACTGATGATAGTCCCTGAAGCAGTTAGCCCCCTTCATGACTCTCCGCTGGTCTCTCCTTTCCATGGCAGATCTCCTCCACATCTCCTTCTTTAATATTTCCAAATTATGATTGACTAAATCCATAAAACATGAACTATGATGGAAACAGACGACCCCCCTGACACGCATTTTTGTCTTTAACTGCAGCTTGGTGTTTTAAACAGGGTGACTGGAGTCACTCAGTTTCCTCTCAGCATCATTGTAAAATCCAAACTTCAACCAGACTTCAGTCGTTTGAGTAGGAAAACCTGTAAGTGTGAGCGAAGCTCCAACTGCTGAGGCCAAACATTGCAAACTGCACATGCACGCCTCTGTTTGAGAGAGACAGCTTCATCGAGGAGCAGACACACATAGTTCAGGCTTTACAGTCAAAGAGCAGCATCACCGTGAGTTACTGACACAGTGTGGTGATCAAACACGGTATAACGGTAATTTTAATAGGACATGGTAATCATTACCGAGGGAAATATTACCGCGGTTTACCATTTTACTGGTAACCTTTACATCCCTATAACTCAGTTTATATTCTTTAACAAACCCAGGTTATATTTTTTCATGTAACTCAGTTTATATTTCTATAACAAACTCGGGTTATATTTGTTTAAGTAACCCTGTTTACATACACACCTCTTACCCAGGTGTTATATCTAGTTTCCAGTTTATGGATCTTTAGTTAGTGTTTTGTGAATGTTGGTCCTGATGGTTGAAGGGGGATCTGATCAGGCTTTGGTTTTCCTCATGGTTGGAGATGGCAGAGGACATATTTTAGGGTCATCTAGAACAGGTCAGGTTGTAAACCCAGGTTTCAGTCTCAGGTTTGCCCGTCTGCCTCATGGATGTATTATAAGAACTGGATAGCGTGGCTCCGCCTTCTACCATTTAACGGTTTTGAAGCCATAATATCCCCCGTCAGGGCGCCGCCATTGTGCAGCCAGTAGAGAATCTGGACCATAACCTGGACGCAGCTGTCGTAAACGGTCGCAAAACTCCGCAGCATACAGCGTACACAATCATTGTGAAACTGCTGTAAACCGCAGTTATTTTTTAAACTCTAATAACTGATGAAAAAGAAACTTTTCAGAAAAAAGAGGACTTGGAAACAACACAGCCCAATAATACTTTCATATCACCACAGCATACAGATGAGAGAAATATTTCTACGAGGTGTATTAATGTTTTGAAGTTTCACTACGGCCCGTTCAGATGAATGGGGGAGACGGAGAGTTGACCTATACTGCAGCCAGTCACCAGGGGGAGCAGTTTTTGTGGCGGCTTCAATTTGAGCCCAGCGACATGACATCTATGTTTTTTACAGTCTATGATCAGCCTGTAAAGATTTTTGTTTGTGCTCAGTTCTGTTGTTGTTGTAACAGACTGTCTGTCCAACATCTGTGTTTGTTTGTTTATGTTTTCTTTCTCCGTGTTTCCAGGCCATCCCTCCTCTGGAGTTCTCAGTCAAAAATGAACGCATCAGCCTGGCGTTTGTTGAAGCCACCATCTACAGCCCCCTGGTGGCCAAAGGCAGCATCTGCACAGAGATGAAGGTGTTTCCTGCTGAGTGCCGAGGGAGGAGGTGTTCGTACAGAGGCAAACTCGTGGTACGTTTAATCATGTCAAACTGAAATAATACAAATATCAAATTAAACTGCACTGACTGATCAGACTAACCTGATCACACTTACCTGTGTTTCCTACCTGATCATTTTCACCTTTGTTTCCTTACCTGTTTATATTTACCTGTGTTTCCTTACCTGCTCATATTTATGAAATGATGTCAGGCTGACGTCAGCTGGTCGGTGAACGGTGTTCCTAAAGGAATCATCAAACAGTCTCTGGGTCAGCTGCCCATCATGGTGAAGTCCAAACTGTGTAACCTATACGGACTGAATCCACGAGAGCTGGTGGAGCACCACGAGGAGGCCGAGGTAACAGACACACACCTGTACACTTACATAAACAGACACACACCTGTACACTAACAAAAACAAACACACCTGTAAACTAACAAAAACAAACACACACCTGCACACTAACAAAAACAGACACACACCTGTACACTAACAAAAACAAACACACCTGTAAACTAACAAAAACAAACACACACCTGCACACTAACAAAAACAGACACACACCTGTACACTAACAAAAACAAACACACCTGTAAACTAACAAAAACAAACACACACCTGCACACTAACAAAAACAGACACACACCTGTACACTAACAAAAACAAACACACACCTGTACACTAACAAAAACAAACACACACCTGTAAACTAACAAAAACAAACACACACCTGTACACTAACAAAAACAAACACACACCTGTACACTAACAAAAACAAACACACACCTGTAAACTAACAAAAACAAACACACACCTGTACACTAACAAAAACAAACACACACCTGTACACTAACAAAAACAAACACACACCTGTACACTAACAAAAACAGACACACACCTGTAAACTAACAAAAACAAACACACACCTGTACACTAACAAAAACAAACACACACCTGTACACTTACATGAACAGACACACACCTGTACACTAACAAAAACAGACACACACCTGTACACTAACAAAAACAAACACACACCTGTACACTAACAAAAACAAACACACACCTGTACACTAACAAAAACAGACACACACCTGTACACTAACATAAACAGACACACACCTGTACACTAACAAAAACAAACACACACCTGCAAACTAACAAAAACAGACACACCTGTACACTAACAAAAACAAACACACACCTGTAAACTAACAAAAACAGACACACTCCTGTACACTAACAAAAACAAACACACACCTGTACACTAACAAAAACAAACACACACCTGTACACTAACAAAAACAGACACACACCTGTACACTAACATAAACAGACACACACCTGTAAACTAACAAAAACACACACCTGTAAACTAACAAAAACAGACACACTCCTGTACACTAACAAAAACAAACACACACCTGTAAACTAACAAAAACAGACACACTCCTGTACACTAACAAAAACAAACACACACCTGTACACTAACAAAAACAAACACACACCTGTACACAAACAAAAACAGACACACACCTGTACACTAACATAAACAGACACACACCTGTACACTAACAAAAACAAACACACACCTGTACACTAACAAAAACAGACACACACACCTGTAAACTAACAAAAACAAACACACACCTGCACACTAACAAAAACAGACACACCTGTACACTAACAAAAACAAACACACACCTGCACACTAACAAAAACAGACACACCTGTACACTAACAAAAACAAACACACACCTGTAAACTAACAAAAACAGACACACTCCTGTACACTAACAAAAACAAACACACACCTGTACACTAACAAAAACAAACACACACCTGTACACTAACAAAAACAGACACACACCTGTACACTAACATAAACAGACACACACCTGTAAACTAACAAAAACAAACACACACCTGTAAACTAACAAAAACAAACACACACCTGTACACTAACAAAAACAAACACACACCTGTAAACTAACAAAAACAGACACACACCTGTAAACTAACAAAAACAAACACACACCTGTAAACTAACAAAAACAAACACACACCTGTACACTAACAAAAACAAACACACACCTGTACACTAACAAAAACAAACACACACCTGTTAACTAACAAAAACAAACACACACCTGTACACTAACAAAAACAAACACACACCTGTACACAAACAAAAACAGACACACACCTGTACACTAACATAAACAGACACACACCTGTACACTAACAAAAACAAACACACACCTGTACACTAACAAAAACAGACACACACCTGCACACTAACAAAAACAAACACACACCTGTACACTAACAAAAACAGACACACACCTGCACACTAACAAAAACAAACACACACCTGTACACTAACAAAAACAATCACACACCTGTACACTTACATAAACAGACACACACCTGTACACTAACAAAAACAAACACACACCTGTACACTAACAAAAACAAACACACACCTGTACACTAACAAAAACAACCACACACCTGTACACTAACAAAAACAAACACACACCTGTACACTAACAAAAAGAAACACACACCTCTTAACTAACAAAAACAAACACACACCTGTACACTAACAAAAACAAACACACACCTGTACACTAACAAAAACAAACACACACCTGTACACTAACAAAAACAAACACACACCTGTACACTAACAAAAACAAACACACACCTGTACACAAACAAAAACAAACACACACCTGTACACTAACAAAAACAAACACACACCTGTACACTAACAAAAACAAACACACACCTGTAAACTAACAAAAACAAACACACACCTGTACACAAACAAAAACAAACACACACCTGTACACTAACAAAAACAAACACACACCTGTACACTAACAAAAACAAACACACACCTGTACACTAACAAAAACAAACACACACCTGTACACTAACAAAAACAGACACACACCTGTACACTAACATAAACAGACACACACCTGTACACTAACAAAAACAAACACACACCTGCACACTAACAAAAACAGACACACACCTGTACACTAACAAAAACAAACACACACCTGTACACTAACAAAAACAGACACACTCCTGTACACTAACAAAAACAAACACACACCTGTACACTAACAAAAACAAACACACACCTGTACACTAACAAAACAGACACACACCTGTACACTAACAAAACAAACACACACCTGTACACTAACAAAACCAAACACACACCTGTACACTAACAAAAACAAACACACCTGTACACTAACAAAAACAAACACACACCTGTACACTAACAAAAACAAACACACACCTGTACACTAACAAAAACAAACACACACCTGTACACTAACAAAAACAAACACACACCTGTACACTAACAAAAACAAACACACACCTGTACACTAACAAAACAAACACACACCTGTACACTAACAAAAACAAACACACACCTGTAAACTAACAAAAACAAACACACACCTGCACACTAACAAAAACAGACAGACACCTGTACATTAACAAAAACAAACACACACACCTGTACACAAAAAAACAAACACACACCTGTACACTAACAAAAACAAACACACACCTGTACACAAACAAAACAAACACACACCTGTACACTAACAAAACAAACACACACCTGTACACTAACAAAAACAAACACACACCTGCACACTAACAAAAACAAACACACACCTGTACACTAACAAAAACAAACACACACCTGTACACTAACAAAAACAAACACACACCTGCACACTAACAAAAACAAACACACACCTGTACACAAACAAAAACAGACACACACCTGTACACTAACAAAAACAAACACACACCTGTACACAAACAAAAACAAACACACACCTGTACACTAACAAAAACAAACACACACCTGTACACAAACAAAAACAAACACACACACCTGTACACAAACAAAAACAAACACACACCTGTACACTAACAAAAACAAACACACACCTGTACACTAACAAAAACAAACACACACCTGTACACTAACAAAAACAAACACACACCTGTACACTAACAAAAACAAACACACACCTGTACACTAACAAAAACAAACACACACCTGTACACTAACACAAACAATCACACACCTGTACACTAACAAAAACAAACACACACCTGTACACTAACAAAAACAAACACACACCTGCACACTAACAAAAACAGACACACACCTGTACACTAACAAAAACAAACACACACCTGTACACAAACAAAAACAAACACACACCTGTACACAAACAAAAACAAACACACACCTGTACACAAACAAAAACAAACACACACCTGTACACAAACAAAAACAAACACACACCTGTACACAAACAAAAACAAACACACACCTGTACACAACAAAAACAAACACACACCTGTACACAAACAAAAACAGACACACACCTGTACACTAACAAAAACAAACACACACCTGTACACAAACAAAAACAAACACACACCTGTACACAAAACAAAACAAACACACACCTGTACACAAACAAAAACAAACACACACCTGTACACAAACAAAAACAAACACACACCTGTACACAAACAAAAACAAACACACACCTGTACACTAACAAAAACAAACACACACCTGCACACTAACAAAAACAGACACACACCTGTACACTAACAAAAACAAACACACCTGTAAACTAACAAAAACAAACACACACCTGCACACTAACAAAAACAGACACACACCTGTACACTAACAAAAACAAACACACACCTGTACACTAACAAAAACAAACACACACCTGTAAACTAACAAAAACAAACACACACCTGTACACTAACAAAAACAAACACACACCTGTACACTAACAAAAACAAACACACACCTGTACACTAACAAAAACAAACACACACCTGTAAACTAACAAAAACAAACACACACCTGTACACTAACAAAAACAAACACACACCTGTACACTAACAAAAACAAACACACACCTGTAAACTAACAAAAACAAACACACACCTGTACACTAACAAAAACAAACACACACCTGTACACTAACAAAAACAAACACACCTGTAAACTAACAAAAACAGACACACACCTGTACACTAACAAAAACAAACACACACCTGTAAACTAACAAAAACAGACACACTCCTGTACACTAACAAAAACAAACACACACACACCAGGGGCCTGTACTACGAAGCTGGATTAAGTCATCCAGGATAACTCTGCGACATCTCGTTAAACTTCACTGGATCTCCGTCATCCAGATCTGCTGTACTACGAGGTTCGTTATCAACTCGATAAGTGAATCCGGCTGGGATCTGTGCGCGCTCACATAAAATGGGCGTGGTTAGCGGCCCCAGAGCATTTTCCACAATGGAGAAGAGAGCAGCCTACTTCACGGAGGAGCAGCAAATAATCCTGCAAAAGTCTGAGGAGTACTGCAGTATTATCCAGGCCAGGAGCAACACGACTGTAGCCGCCAGAAGCCGGAGGGATTGCCGGCACATTTTCCACATTTTCCTACATTTTCCAGATACACAAATCGCTTAAAATGTAATAAAGAACTCGTCCACATTAAACCAAAATTATGTAATTAAATAGTCTTTTAAATGGTGATGAATAATTACCTTTTTTTAATTTTAAATGTAATATAATTAGCCTAAATATAATATCTAATTTCACTTTTAGTGTACTTTGGATCTAAAACAACATTTGTCCCATTGTCATGATCCACCGCTATTGGACAGTGTAAAACATTTCCTCTTTTTTGTTAATTAAAATAATAAATGGACAGTGTTGATAACACTGGGATAAATCTGTGAATGAAATTAAACGTAAATTAGATATTTAAAAATATTTCTTCAAACTAAATTATGTCCCTCAGTTTCATGGTGTTGGTACCAAAATTTGGAGATCATATTACATTAGACAACATTTAAGATATGATGATTACTTATGTAATTGAACTTTAAACCAAAATTATTGTTACTTGACTTTATCCATAATTATCTTATCTTATCTTATAAAGTTCAGTACAATTATCAGCATGTGTTGTCTTTTCTCAGAAGTAAACATCCTCGGATCAAACGTTATCACTGACATTGAGAAATAAATTCAAATAGTTTGAATTAAACAAGTTACTGTTTTATTTCATGGAGTTTTGTCAGCAGTCTTCAGATGTTGTGATATGTGCCTTTAGATTAATTTTATTGCATTCACGAATCTTGTGATTGTAACCTAAAATATGTTAACACCAATGACAGAAATAACATAAAAATACTGACAAGAACGATTTTTCTATGTGTCCATTATTGTTTCTAAAACATCATGGTCAACATACTAATAAATACTCTACATTTGTCTAAACGCAATTAATTTTTTCACTTGTTTGACCAGGAAAATCACATTCATATTTTCAAAATGACCTTAGTGCATCGGACCGGGTTTGGCGTTCAACATCAGTTACGAGAGCAACATGTCTGGATAAAAAGAGATCCACATTCATAGTGCGGAAAATCCAAAACTTATCCAGGAAGTTATCTCTCTAAGAGCTAATCCAGCTTCGTAGTACAGGCCCCTGTACACTAACAAAAACAGACACACACCTGTACACTTACACAAACAGACACACATGTAAACTAACAAAAACAAACACACACCTGTACACTAACAAAAACAAACACACACCTGTGCACTAACAAAAAGAAACAGAACCCCACACACCTGTACACTAAACAAAAACAAAACACACACCTGTACACTTACGTAAAAACAGACACACACACACTGTACACTAACAAAACAAACACACACCTACCTGTACACTTACGTAAACAAAACAGACTTTTACCTGTACACTTAACAAAAACGAACCACTACACCTGTAAGCTAACACAAACAAACACACACCTGCACACTAACAAAAACAGACCACACACATACACTAACAAAACAAACTCACACCAGCACTAACAAAACAGACACACACCTGTACACTTACACAAACAGACACACATGTAAACTAACAAAAACAAACACACACCTGTACACTAACAAAAACAAACACACACCTGTGCACTAACAAAAACAGACACACCTGTACACTAACAAAAACAAACACACACCTGTACACTTACGTAAACAGACACACACCTGTACACTAACAAAAACAAACACACACCTGTACACTTACGTAAACAAACACACACCTGTACACTTACATAAACAGACACGCACCTGTACACTAACACAAACAGACACACACCTGTACACTAACAAAAACAAACACACACCTGTACACTAACAAAAACAATCACACACCTGTACACTTACGTAAACAAACACACACCTGTACACTTACATAAACAGACACGCACCTGTACACTTACATAAACAGACACGTACCTGTACACTAACACAAACAGACACACACCTGTACACTAACAAAAACAGACACACACCTGTACACTAACACAAACAGACACACATGTAAACTAACAAAAACAAACACACACCTGTACACTAACAAAAACAAACACACACCTGTACACTAACAAAAACAGACACACACCTGTACACTTACATAAACAGACACACACCTGTACACTTACATAAACAGACACGCACCTGTACACTAACATAAACAGACACACACCTGTACAACAAAACACAAACGGACACACACCTGTACACTAACAAAAACAAACACACACCTGTACACTAACAAAAACAGACACACATCTGTACACTAACACAAACAGACACACACCTGTAAACTAACAAAAACAAACACACACCTGTACACTAACATAAACAGACACACACCTGTACACTAACACAAACAGACACACACCTGTACACTAACAAAAACAAACACACACCTGTACACTAACAAAAACAGACACACACCTGTACACTAACACAAACAGACACACACCTGTTATCTAACAAAAACAAACACACACCTGTACACTAACAAAAACAAACACACACCTGTACACTAACATAAACAGACACACACCTGTACACTAACAAAAACAGACACACACCTGTGGACTAACAAAAACAAACACACACCTGTAAACTAACAAAAACAAACACACACCTGTACACTAACAAAAACAGACACACACCTGTACACTAACAAAAACAGACACACACCTGTGGACTAACAAAAACAAACACACACCTGTAAACTAACAAAAACAAACACACACCTGTACACTTACATAAACAGACACACACCTGTACACTAACAAAAACAAACACACACCTGTACACTAACAAAAACAGACACACACCTGTACACTTACATAAACAGACACACACCTGTACACTAACAAAAACACACACCTGTACACTTACATAAACAGACACGCACCTGTACACTAACAAAAACAGACACACACCTGTACACTTACATAAACAGACACGCACCTGTACACTAACAAAAACAATCACACACCTGTACACTAACAAAAACAGACACACACCTGTACACTAACAAAAACAAACACACACCTGTAAACTAACAAAAACAGACACACACCTGTACACTAACAAAAACAAACACACAGCTGTACACTTACATAAACAGACACACACCTGTACACTTACATAAACAGACACACACCTGTACACTAACAAAAACAATCACACACCTGTACACTAACAAAAACAGACACACACCTGTACACTAACAAAAACAAACACACACCTGTAAACTAACAAAAACAGACACACACCTGTACACTAACAAAAACAATCACACACCTGTACACTTACATAAACAGACACGCACCTGTACACTAACAAAAACAGACACACACCTGTACACTAACAAAAACAGACACACACCTGTACACTAACAAAAACAAACACACACCTGTAAACTAACAAAAACAAACACACACCTGTAAACTAACAAAAACAGACACACACCTGTACACTAACAAAAACAAACACACACCTGTACACTAACAAAAACAGACACACACCTGTAAACTAACAAAAACAGACACACACCTGTACACTAACAAAAACAGACACACACCTGTACACTACATAAACAGACACACACCTGTACACTAACAAAAACACACACCTGTACACTTACATAAACAGACACACACCTGTACACTAACAAAACAGACACACACCTGTACACTTACATAAACAGACACACACCTGTACACTAACAAAAACAATCACACACCTGTACACTAACAAAAACAGACACACACCTGTACACTAACAAAAACAAACACACACCTGTAAACTAACAAAAACAGACACACACCTGTACACTAACAAAAACAAACACACACCTGTACACTTACATAAACAGACACGCACCTGTACACTAACAAAAACAGACACACACCTGTACACTAACAAAAACAAACACACACCTGTAAACTAACAAAAACAAACACACACCTGTAAACTAACAAAAACAAACACACACCTGTACACTAACAAAAACAAACACACACCTGTTAACTAACAAAAACAAACACACACCTGTACACTTACATAAACAGACACACACCTGTAGACTAACAAAAACAGACACACACCTGTACACTAACAAAAACAAACACACACCTGTAAACTAACAAAAACAAACACACACCTGTAAACTAACAAAAACAAACACACACCTGTACACTAACAAAAACAAACACACACCTGTTAACTAACAAAAACAAACACACACCTGTACACTAACAAAAACAACCACACACCTGTACACTTACATAAACAGACACACACCTGTACACTAACAAAAACAAACACACACCTGTTAACTAACAAAAACAAACACACACCTGTAAACTAACAAAAACAAACACACACCTGTACACTAACAAAAACACACACCTGTACACTAACAAAAACAGACACACACCTGTACACTAACAAAAACAATCACACACCTGTACACTAACAAAAACAAACACACACCTGTACACTAACAAAAACAAACACACACCTGTACACTAACAAAAACAATCACACACATGTACACTTATACAAACAGACACACACCTGTAAACTAACAAAAACAAACACACACCTGTAAACTAACAAAAACAAACACACACCTGTACACTAACAAAAACAAACACACACCTGTACACTAAGAAAAACAAACACACACCTGTACACTAACAAAAACAAACACACACCTGTACACTAACAAAAACAATCACACACCTGTACACTAACAAAAACAAACACACACCTGTACACTAACAAAAACAATCACACACATGTACACTTATACAAACAGACACACACCTGTACACTAACAAAAACAAACACACACATGTACACTAACAAAAACAAACACACATCTGTAAACTAACAAAAATAAACACACACCTGTACACTAACAAAAATAAACACACACCTGTAAACTAACAAAAACAGACACACACCTGTACACTAACAAAAACAAACACACACCTGTACACTAACAAAAACAAACACACACCTGTACACTAACAAATACAAACACACACCTGTACACTAACAAAAACAAACACACACCTGTACACTAACAAAAACAGACACACACCTGTACACTAACAAAAACAATCACACACCTGTACACTAACAAAAACAGACACACACCTGTACACTAACAAAAACAATCACACACCTGTACACTAACAAAAACAGACACACACCTGTACACTAACAAAAACAATCACACACCTGTACACTAACAAAAACAGACACACACCTGTACACTAACAAAAACAATCACACATCTGTACACTGACAAAAACAGACAGAAACCTGTAAACTAACAAAAACAGACACACACCTGTACACTAACAAAAACAATCACACACCTGTACACTAACAAAAACAGACACACACCTGTACACTAACAAAAACAAACACACACCTGTAAACTAACAAAAACAGACAGAAACCTGTAAACTAACAAAAACAAACACACACCTGTACACTAACAAAGACAAACACACACCTGTACACTTATACAAACAAACACACCTGTACACTTACAAAAACAAACACACACCTGTAAACTAACAAAAACAATCACACACTTGTACACTAACAAAAACAATCACACACATGTACACTTATACAAACAGACACACACCTGTACACTAACAAAAACAAACACACACCTGTACACTAACAAAAGCAAACACACACCTGTAAACTAACAAAAACAATCACACACCTGTAAACTAACAAAAACAATCACACACATGTACACTTATACAAACAAACACACACATGTACACTTATACAAACAAACACACACCTGTACACTAACAAAAACAGACACACACATGTACACTTATATAAACAAACACACACCTGTACACTAACAAAAACAAACACACACATGTACACTTATATAAACAAACACACCTGTACACTAAATTTAAATGTTTTATTTTGGCGTTGGCAGGAAATGGGCGGGTACTTCATCATAAACGGGATCGAGAAGGTGATCAGGATGTTGATCATGCCGCGGAGGAATTATCCCATCGCCATGGCGCGACCAAAGTGGAAGAGCCGAGGACAGGGGTACACACAATACGGTAATATGACCTTAAATATTAAACCCACTGCTGTAATTCCACCTTAAACAATTCACCTATTAGGTAAAACAACTTAATTAATACAAACCATAGTGTATTTCCACCTTTAATAATTCACCCATTAGGTAAAACTACCTAAATAGTTTGACCCACAGAGTAATTCCACCTTATCTACAAAGTCTGTATCTACCTTAAGTGGCTGATGAAGGCTCAGCTGTTTGAGGCTCTCAGTCCTCAGAGGTGGACCCACTGGATTTGTACTTAAACAGGATTCTCTTCATAAACAATGTTGATGAACATGTTCAAAGTTTTGAGACGGCCAAAAATAAATGTAACCTGGTTTACATACACTCACACATTTTAGTTCACCTGCAGCATTAGTGTCCATGTTACAGCTCGTTATATTAGACCATGTCCAGGACTTTTATTTTTTTTATTTTTTATTTTTTTTAGTAACGATAGTCCCTGAAGCAGTTAGCCCCCTTCATGACTCTCCTCTGGTCTCTCCTTTCCATGGCAGATCTCCACATCTCCTTCTTTAATATTTCCAAATTATGATTGATGAAATCCATAAAACACGAACTATGATGGCAAAAGACGATGTATTGCAACGAAACACGGTGAATAAACTTCTAGAGAACGGCAAGAACACACTCCACATTGACACTAATGTATGCTGTTATGTACAACCTTTATTTATTATTTACACTAAATATCCTGATAAACCTCCTATAATGTACTCAAGTATGGCTCTCTGAATTTTACTGGTTAAAAGCGTTAAAGGTGCAGTGTGTAGAATGTGGCATTTTATACGTCCACCGCATTTCACCAAACAGAAACGGTGAATATAGGAGATGTATGTTTCTATTTGTATGTAAAGTCCATCAAAATAGGAGTACAATCATCCCCATAAAACGTTTGTTTTATTTTTATTTAGTTAGAAAAATCTTTTTAAAAAATTACATTACTGCGGGCCGCTGTTTCGTGTAGGCCGACATATTGATCCGCCGTGTTGTCTCCGGGTGGTTTTTAAGGACAAAAAGAACAAAATGCGAATCTGTCCCCTGGTTCTGAAATCTACCTGGAATGCAGGTGAAGAAGAGGAGAGGATGGTGGTGGATGTATAGAAAGTTGTTACTCTGTCCGAGGGATTCAAACTGTGTGCATAAACACACACACAACATAAACTGTGTGCTGTGTTCACAATCCTTTTTGGTCTTCCCAGGATTCCGTTGCTCAGCGACGTGACGTTTTGGTTACGGTTAGGTTCATTCTAGTATCTGACCGCTAGATGTCGCTAAAATGTCAAGTTCTACACACTGCACCTTTAAATCCCTACTGTGACGGTTCCAGTTGGGATACTTTAGTCGCTCTTTTGTAAAAGTTGATGTGGGAATTTGCTGTCTTAAAGTTCCTTAAAGGAAATGAGTTCACCCCCGTAAAATATAATTTATTTATTGATATCTGAATGAACAAAAGAACTATTCCAAAGCTTTGACCATGCTGACTTTAAATAACAGTTTTTACCATAAGATGAAACAGGGTGTCCACGGGGTCTTAAAAAGTATTAAAAGTTGATAAATCAATTATGGGAAAATTAAGGCCCTTAAAAAGTATTAAGAAGTCTTAATCCAGATTTTATGAGGTATTACATTTTATTGGTATTGAGGCTTTGACCAGGGCTTGAAGACCTCCGGCACGGTGCCCGAAATCCGGTGTATGAATATTTTGGTGATTTTTTATTATTATTATATATTTTTTTTATCTGTAACCAGTCGTTTAATGTGATAGTTCCAACTACCAATGGTATTCAAGGTAACCAAGGCGTTCTAGCCAATCAGGGGCAGAGTAGGGCGGGCCTTAAGTTTTCATCTTTTCAATGTTAAACTGGCATGGAAACCTCAAGATGGGAAGCAGGAGGGAAAAAAAAAAAAAACAGGTGGCGCTGGGGTTGGATAGAGTAGGCCAGAACAAGAGCCAGGAGAAAAAAAGTGTCCGTGTGTGCTCTCTCCCACACATCGACCTCACCAGGAGCGACAGCTACAGGTACCACACAGCATCATCGATCCAGGGGTTAAAGCTGGCCGGAGCCCTCCGGCTTAGTCAAATAAATTAATTAACTCATTCAAGTAGCACCACGGGCGACAGACCATTTTATCCTGAACAGCCTGCATGGCTCTCTCATAAGCGCCGAGATGCTTAATAAAACAGAGTGCATCATAGACATAGACAGGGTGAAGGGTATGAACGGGAAATAGGGAGGACCCTAAGGAGCCTTAACTTCAATAAAAACGTTTACAAGCACGAGAGCATGGAGATATGAGCGCGAAGAGCTCCTCACGATGCCGGTGAGCGTAAAGACGCACGGGGCATCGGTCCTGAATCACTTTGTGTATACCGTAAAACTCAACTGTCCTGAGCAGTCCAGCTCTGTTTTCACTTTTATAAATAATAAACTCATCCTGCGGTTTCCTGCGTCGCTTATTCTCCGTGATATCAGAGCAATCTGAAGGATCAAGCTCCAAATGCAGTCTGTTAGTGCAGTGGCTCTCAACCTGTGGGTCGAGGCCCAACAGTGGGTCTCAGAGCTGTTTTCAGTGGACGGTGTATAAATCAGATAAAAATGTGGCAAAATGTCTTCAGTGTTCAGAGGCCCAAGCAGACGAACTTCCATACAGGTTATTTTACTCTGTTGTGCTGTATCAAGTAAATATGAGCCGTTCTCTCAGGATCTTGACATGTCTTGTTATCTTAGCAGATAAATTGGGGGTTGTCCTATGATGAACATTTGATTTGAGTTATCTAGAAAACAACTTACATGTTATGATGGGAAACATTGCGTTAAGATTTATGGATGTGTGATCTCCCAGTGCTCTTATTATTTGATGTTTAAAACATTTTTTCTCCAGTCTCTCTTTGCACAAAAAAATATTTTCTATGTTATTTTACTAAGCAAATTAAAGTGGTTAATATTTCTGAGATCTTGGTCATAATGACTTAACATGGTGAATGTTACTCAGGACAGAGCTGTAGAGATCCACCACTTCACTGTATGTTTTATCTAAAAAGTGAAAATATCAACATTGTGAAGGGCCCTTTTCTTCCAATTCCCAAAGTCATTATGTGACCAGAATGTGATCATGCATAGATAGATACTTTATTATACAGTCATGCAGTCCTGTAATTCTGCTTCATGTTTCTCTCAAAATGCATCAGATTGATGCTCTTAAATATGAAATATTCCAAATTTTCTTACAGGGGAGCATGCCCCTGGACCCCCCAAGAGGGGTCATACCCTCCTCACCTTTTTTAACCCGACCCATTTTCATGCCAGATATTTTCTCCTTATGAAGCCTTTGTAGTTGGTTTAACTGTCTGTGTTTCCTCTGCCTTATTTGATCTCATGTGTTTCACTCACCTGTGTGTCTGCACAGGTGTGGTTTTCACTTAAGGCCTTGAGTCTCTGTGTTAGGCTGTTGGTTTGCTGTGTTTCTCTGTGTTAGTTAGCCATGTTGGATTGGTATGTGTGTGTGTTGCCTGTTAATGTGGCCTGTATTTTTCTGTTGATAATAAGGCTATACAACTTTTTGCAGTAATTTACACAATTTTTCCCACTGCACTGCAACACCATATTTAAGCCCCCCCCCACCTATCAAGTCCCACTCTGTGAACAGAAAATTTGTATGACTGTGTTTATAGCTGAACTTGTTCATAGTGTCAATCGGAGGCAATGCAAGAATGTTAGCTTTTCAGTTCTATACCAAATGATTTTTTTAAAATTCTGCAAATCAGCTACAACTTTATAGTAACTGATCATTTTTTATTGAATTTGTTTTGGTGTATTCTCATATTTCATTACCATTTAAGATATTAAAGATCGGTTGCCAACAACAGCTTAAAGTCGCAATGAGATCTTAAAAGTTTTTGAAAGGGTTTTTAAAAAGTCTTAAAAAGGTATTGAATTTAACCACAGGATTCCAGCATATACCCTGTGAAAATAAAGGTTATTCATGTATCCTGATCGTACATCAACTTTAATAACAAACCCAGTGACCCGTGGGAGAAGAGCCCCCTGTTTAAGACCCTCCTCCTGTTTCAGGTATCTCCATCAGGTGTGTCAGGGAGGAGCACTCAGCTGTGAACATGAACCTTCATTACCTGGACAACGGGACGGTCATGCTGAACTTCATCTACAACAAAGAGCTCTTCTTCCTCCCCCTCGGCTTCGCTCTGAAGGTGAGTAACACCTGATCCAAGTCTTTATGCCCCTCTTAGGCCCTGCTGGACGAGAACAAAGTCCTGATCCATGTGTTTTTGCCCCCTTAGGCCCTGGTGGACTAGAACAAAGTCCTGATCCATGTGTTTTTGCCCCCCTTAGGCCCTGGTGGACTAGAACAAAGTGCTGATCCATGTGTTTTTGTCCCCCTTAGGCCCTTGTGGACTAGAACAAAGTCCTGATCCGCATGTTTTTGCCCCCTTAGGCCCTGGTGGACTAGAACAAAGTGCTGATCCATGTGTTTTTGCCCCCCTTAGGCCCTTGTGGACTAGAACAAAGTCCTGATCCGCATGTTTTTGCCCCCTTAGGCCCTGGTGAACTAGAACAAAGTGCTGATCCATGTGTTTTTGGCCCCTTAGGCCCTGGTGGACCAGAACAAAGTCCTGATCCGCATGTTTTTGTCCCCTTAGGCCCTGGTGGACTGGTCGGACGTCCAGGTGCAGCAGGAGCTGGTCCGGGGTCTTGAGGAGAACTCGTTCTTCAGGTCCTGTGTGTGTGAGATGCTGCGGATGGTGATGGAGGAGGGCTGCTGCACCCAAAGCTCCGCCCTCTCTTACCTGGGACAGAGGTTCAGGGTGAAGATGGGTCTCCCTGAGTGGTACTCGCATGAGCAGTGTGCTCGATACCTGATTGAGTGAGTCTGACACACAGACACTGAAGACCTACACCACACAGTCCACAACACTACACACTGACCTCTGCCATTAGCCGCTACAGCTCAAGGCCATGAACTGTTGTTTGCACTTGTTAGTTGCTAGCTGTTAGCTGTAGCGGCTAATGCCCGTTAGCCGATAGCTTAACTACCTTAAGACTTTCATTTCACATATATTATACCACATAGATGTGTCATTTAACTCTTATATGTGACATGAACCTTGCTAAAGACAATCCCAACAAAGTAAACTTATGAGGAGAGCAGATTTTACCAAGTTCTACTGAGTAACCATGGTGACCACAGGCTAACAGGCATTAGCCATCATTATTTGTACAACAGGAAGTGACTTCACTTCCTGTCAAGTCACTTGCTATTGTCACGCCCGCAGCGCCCGCCTCTCTTCCCTGATTGGGCTGTTAAGCATTTAGCAGAGTGAAACTGTTGGACAGTGGAGGCTGGCAAGACGGAGATGCATGATTTCAGAATCAGGCAGGTCCGTCTGCTCTGTAAGGCTCGGGAGTATACGTCTGTCTCGATCTCTGTAAGTGATGGTGAACTTTCTGTTTTAATCCGAGCCAGTACAGCAGGGCTATTCAATTAGGAATTCAGCTGGCTAAATTTTCAGACTTGGTACATGAGCTGGGCCGGACATTTTTAGTAAACAGTGAGCAAAGTTAACCAATTAAAAGAAACACAGAAAATTAACACTGGATATTTTTTTACTTATTACTTAAACTAAACTTCTGCTGAAATACTGTTTCTTTAAATTTTACACTTCAAACAGATACATTTAACACGTACTGACAGGTAAATACAGGCACATATTAAGGTGTGTATGAAGAAGTGCAGACTAAAAACTCCATCTTTTGGTCACATTTGAAAGTGCATTAAAACTAACTTGATCAACAGCAACCTTTCAGAACGTGTTGCATTCAATGTCTGTTATAATGTTGGAATTTTTGTAAGACCTTGACAGCGTTTGTAAAAGTTTTTCCTGTTTTTCTCACCGGACCAAAGTCCCAATCACGTTGATTTCGGACCACTGGAGGGTTGTTTTTGGGCCGCATGCAGCCTGCGGGCCGCTAATTGAATAGAGCTGCAGCACGGTTTCTCTAGATGCCTGTAGTTCATCTCTCAGCACGTGTTGAGACAGAGAAGCCTCAGGTGTTGTTTCTGTAGCACCTGCCATCTTCAGCTTGTCCTGGGTGAATGAAGTTATGGATCTTTGGGTTTGGGCTGTGATTTGTTTTCACAAATCTATCGTGATAATCAGAACTAGGCTGCTCCTTAATTTATCAGTTGTTTGAGGAGCTCTTTTCTTCTCTTGCTAACTCCATCTAGCAGAAACAGTAAACCCCAGTAATGCTGGTTTGGTTTGAAGAGTTAGAGTTTCAGGTTTCAGAAGAGCAGGTAAACAGATTTAAGTAAAACATCACCCAGCTGAAGAGAAATGTCATGCCAACTATCATCCTGTTAAAACACAGCGGAGAATATTGATCCTTCATCTGCGAATGAGTGTCTAACATGTTTGTGTTTGTTTCAGTGAGTGTATCCTGATCCACCTGCGCTCAGACCTGGAGAAGTTTCACCTGCTCTGCATGATGACCAGGAAGCTGTTCGCCTTCGCCAAACAGGAGTGTTTGGAGGAGAACCCCGACAGCATCATGTGCCAGGAAGTGATGACTCCAGGACAGCTCTACCTCATGTTCCTAAAGGTGAGCCAAGTCTAACCTGGTTAATGTTTAACCTGGTCTATTTATAACCAGGACAGCTCTACCTCATGTTCCTAAAGGTGGGCCACGTCTTACCTGGTTAGATTTTAACCTGGTTTATTTATAACCAGGACAGCTCTACCTCATGTTCCTAAAGGTGAGCCAAGTCTAACCTGGTTAATGTTTAACCTGGTTTATTTATAACCAGGACAGCTCTACCTCATGTTCCTAAAGGTGAGACCAGTCTTACCTGGTTAGATTTTAACCTGGTTTATTTATAACCAGGACAGCTCTACCTGATGTTAGTGAAGGTGAGACAAGTCTAACCTGGTTAGTGTTTAACCTGGTTTATTATTTTATTTAATGTATTTTTGGGGCATTTTGTGCCTTTATTGATAGGAGAGAGACAGTGGATAGGCTTGTGAAAGGGGGAGAGAGAGTTGGGGAGGACACTCTGCAAACTGGTCACAGGCGGGATTTGAACCTGGACCGGCAGAAGCACGTACATGGGGTGCTAACCACTACGCCAAACCAGCACCCCAACCAAGTTTATTTTTAACCGGGACAGCTCTACCTGATGTTCCTGAAGGTAAGACCAGTCTAACCTGGTTAGTGTTTAACCTGGTGTATTTTTAACCAGGACAGCTCTACCTCATGTTACTAAAGGTGGGCCAAGTCTCACCTGGTTAGTGTTCAACCAGGTTTATTTTTAACCAGGACAGTTTTTAGACATGACTGGTTAACTTTTAAAACAGGTCAATCCTGTAGAACCAGGACAGCTCCACTCAGCTTTTAAAAGATTTGTACCTGGTATATCTTAGTGAATATTTCAGCCTCAAGTGGTCAGTGCTAACAGCTAAGCTGAACTGACCCGGTTAAAGTAGTAAACCAGGGCTGATTTGCCTCGTGTTTCAAAGGGCAGACACCAGTGTCAACACTGACCTTCAGGATCAGTTTACCATAATTTCTCAAATTTAATACATACTCAACTATAATAAGCACCCCATTTTTCAGGCTTAAAATAAACCGGGGAGTATTACTAAATCATTACACAAAGGAAACAGAGTAAAATCCAAAATATTGGATTAGAACAGTTTAACAGTCAGTTCATAAGAATTACAAAAGTTTGGCGGTAGTGTTTCGCAGAGCACCTGAAAATTAGACCTTTTCTAAGAGGAAAAAAATGTGTTATATTACGGTATAATATCTGTACTGCTGTGACCTTGAATGGTAAATGGACTTGAGCTTCTAAAGTTCTTTTCTAGTCTTAGATTCAAAGCTGCTTCACACCTCAGGTGCACATTCACTCTGATGGTTCAGAGTTTCTGTGTCAGTCGTCCATCAGCATCACTAACACACTCGTTCCCGTTCACACGACACTGAGGCTGCAGTGGGAGTAGCTCTGGGTTAGTGTTTTGCTTCATGTGTCTCCTGGAGCTGGGCTCACACCTAAAACCTCCAGATTACTGACCTTCAGACTGCTCCACTGGTGCACCATGAGGATCAACAGTCCCTGTGTTTGTCCCTCAGGAGCGCATGGCTGCGTGGTTGGTGTCCGTGAAACTGTCCTTCGACAAACGAGGCAGCAGACTGGGCGGAGGATGGACGGCGGAGAACATGATGAAGATCTTCAACACTGGCTCGGACCTCACCAAAGCCTTCGAGTACCTGCTGGCCACGGGGAACCTGAACACCAAAACTGGTACTGTAGTTCCTCTTTAAAGAATGAAGGTCCAATAAATCAAAACCTCACACGAGATGATGAACTGATCTCAGATTGTTCATGTATAACATAACATAACATTAGCCATTAAAAGGTAAAGATCAGACAAACCAAGTGCTGGATTATCTCCAGTTAGCAAGAGTCAGACTACATCAGCAGGTTCAGGTGTTTAAGCTGATTATTGCCCCCCATCAAAGATAAAACAAACATGGAGATGATTCCTCAGAAACAGCCCTGCAGGTCTGTGCACCAGTGCAGCTGCTGGTCCCCCAGGTCATTTTAATCCACATACTGATTTAAGTCCATGTAATAATCATCATGTTGGTAACAAGGACCAGGTTAATATACTCATCATGTTAGTAGGGGTGTGTATTGGCAAGAGCCTCACGATATGATACGTATCACGATACTCTGGTCACGATACGATAATATCACGATGTCACAATATTGTGATATATTGCGATATTATACAGTAAACTAGGTAAAACCTAGAGACAATGAAAATGTAACCTTTCCATTTTATTGTAATTGAAATATGTCAAATGCAGTGTTACATTAATACACTTAACCTGAAACACAGAGTGGATCAAGTCACTTAAATTAATGTTGCAAAGAAGTTATTCCTGTTTTCTCCTGAAAGTATTGAAAGCATCCTAACCTGCAGTGCAGCTCAAACTGTTTCTGAACACATGAAGAACAAAGTGCTTTGAATTACTGACAGAACAGTAAGTAAAAGTAAAAAAATCATATATTTCTTGTCACTGTCTGAACTGACACCTGTGCACCTGTGCATACATATTTATAAGTTGTATTTTATTTCAAACTCTGATAAAATATGAGTTTTTGCTTTTACAAATATATCGATACTAAGATTTGAAATATTGATATTGTATCGGGAGTCAAAATATTGCGATATATTGCGATACCGATATTTTTTCACACCTCTACATGTTAGTAAGAAGGACCAGGTTAATATAATTATCATGTTGGTAACAAGGACTAGGGATGGGAATTGATAAGATTTTAACGATATCGATACTGTTATCGATTCTGCCTATATCCAATTCTTAAACGATTCCCTCGATGCCTTTCTTCAATATAAAAACAAAAAAAGACTGTAGGTTTTTACTGGTCACTCATGCATGCATATTTTTCTTTGGTAACAGAAAAATATGCATGCATGCCACTTTCAATGAGAGCCAGTGACAAGCAGCGATTACATGCTATAATGAACTGTTTGATAAAATCCTGGATCTCTGGACTATGCTCTGAAATCTTGTAAAAAAAAAAATTGCAGTTCTTGTGCAAAAATAATAGCATGTCTGCTTTCTGTGGGAGGATCCTGGATCTTTCACAGGGCTGATTGTGTCCCCAGCTGTGGAAAACACCCTTTCAGAGGCAGTGGAGGACGCTTGAACACACAAATATTTGGATGCAAGAGCATGTAGAAGGGGCAGTGTGTCCTTTTTCTGCCACCACCAGAGAGCTGGGTTAGCTGACACAGGTACCGGGGGAAGACCTCTGTACACCTGAACCTCACGTTCCACTCTGTCCTCAGTGGACTGTCTGGTCTGCAGCTGGTGGTCCTCAGCTGCAAATAGCTCCTCCACAGTGGGGCTAGCAACATTACCTGGAGAGCTAACGCTACTAGCAGTAGCTGCAGAGGTGCTCGGTCCACCGTTGCTATCTTCTAAAAATAATCCAACGACAAACTATTGGTACAGCATTTATTTCGGTCGATATTAAGTCAAAACGTGACATGCTGTTAAGTCTGGCATGCACTGCGTTTATGTTAACACAGAACATACGTACCTTCCATGCCATACTGAGACGGAGCAGCAGCGGCTGCGACTCTCTGTACCTGATGCCGTGCCCCGATGATAAATGCTTTAGCGTGTTGCTGGTATTTCCACCTTTGCATGTTATCAGTGCTTTATAGACGTTTCACGTCGCGCTATTGTCATCTTTTTTCGTAAAATAAAGCCGCGCTTTGGACTGCTTCTGCCTACTCTTTGTAGCGTCCGCCATTATTTCTCAGAGTATCAGTTCTCGTCATGTTTCCTGGCTCTCGCGAGACCGTTTTTCAAGGCACCCAGAAGAAAGGAATCGTTAAGGGAATCGTTAACATAAAATGTAAACGATGTTGATGGATTGAACCATTTGGAACCGGTTCTCAACAAGAACTGGTTCTCGATTTCCGTCCCTAAGAAGGACCAGGCTGAAACGCTTCCCCGCTTGGTAACGACCTTGTCTTGTCCTTCAGGTCTTGGCATGCTGCAGAACACGGGTCTGTGCGTGGTAGCTGACAAACTGAACTTCATCCGTTACCTCTCTCACTTCCGCTGTATACACCGAGGCGCCGCCTTCGCCAAGATGAGGACGACGACTGTCCGGAAGCTTCTGCCCGAGTCCTGGGGCTTCCTGTGTCCGGTCCACACGCCTGACGGGGAGCCATGCGGCCTGATGAACCACATGACTGCGAGCTGTGAGATCGTAGCTCATAGTCTGTCTACAGTCTCTTTGCCTGCGCTGCTCTGCTCGCTGGGTAAGTTTATCTGATCCAGACATGTCACATGGAAAAGATCTAAATACTGATGAAGACATAGATGAATCATAAAGTCATCGATAAATGTTAAATCAGTGAAGTCAGATCATATCACTGAGGGTTGATTCAACTGCTGATTAAATCAATGGTGGTCATAATAAGTTACTGAAGGATGATTAAGTCATTGATGATTACCTGTCCGTCCTCACATGTGTAGTTTTGTTTTTAACCATGAAGCTTTACCTGTCCTCCCTCACAGTTGTAGTTTTGTTTTTAACCGTGAAGCTTTACCTGTCCGTCCTCACAGGTGTGACCCCTGTGGACGGTTCACCTGGTCGCCCGTTCTCCGACTGTTACCTGGTGGTGCTGGATGGTGCCGTGATGGGCTGGGTGGAGCCTGAGCTGGCTCAGGTGGTGGTGGACTCCATCCGCAGGTTTAAGGTAGGTCATCTGACTTGGGTTGGATCAAACTGTCACCTGTGCAGGTAGCTGACCTTTGAACTTTGACGCTGAAGGTGCTGGGGGAGAAGAGGATCCCTCCATGGACGGAGGCGGTCCTGGTGCCTAAGACTGGAAAGGCGAGTCTGTACCCTGGTCTGTTCCTGTTCACCACGCCGTGCAGGATGGTCCGCCCGGTCAGGAACCTTCTGCTGGGCAGGGAGGAGCTTATCGGCACCTTTGAACAGGTAGGTCAACACCTACAGCTGTTTACATACACTGGTAAAGAACATAATGTCATGGCTCTCTTGAGTTTCCAGTTATTTCTACAACTCTGATTTTTCTCTGATAGAGTGATTAGAACAGATACTTTGTCACAAAAAACATTCATGAAGTTTGGTTCTTTTATGACTTTATTATTCATTAACAAAAAAAGGGACCAAACCTGCTGGGTCAAAAATATACATACAGCAATGCTAATATTTGGTTACATGTCCCTTGGCCATTTTCACTTCAATTAGGCACTTTTGGTAGCCATCCACGAGCTTCTGGTTAAATCTTTGACCACTCCTCTTCACAGAATTGCTGCAGTTCTGTTAAATTTGTCGACTTTCTGACATGAAACTCAAGAGAGCCATGACATTATATTCTTTGACCACAGCTGTACATGCAGCCTTTGACTCCAGGTTACTGATTACTGATCATTGATGTCCGACGTGTCTCCTGCCCAGCTGTACATCAACGTGGCCGTGATGGAGAGCGAGGTGGAGGCCGGCATTACGTCTCATCAGGAGCTGTTTCCTCACAGCATGCTCAGTGTGGTCGCCAACTTCATCCCGTACTCCGACCACAACCAGAGTCCCAGGAACATGTACCAGTGTCAGATGGGTCAGTCCACAACACTCTGAGCTGCTCTAATGTTTACTGTGTGAATCAGGTCAGACCAGTCCTGGACCTGGAGCAGGAAAAACTAAATCTACCTGATGTTCACCAGAGAGGACTGAGCTTTTTCTGAGACATGTCCTTCTGTCCAAACTTCAGAGCTTTAGGTGTCGTGTGTGCTCTCTTCCTCTGAGATCTTACCGACTGAGACGTGTCTTCTTTTCCAGGTAAACAGACGATGGGGTTTCCTCTTCACTCCTTCATGGACCGCTCAGATAACAAACTCTACCGCCTTCAGACGCCCCAGAGCCCGCTTGTCAGGCCCACCATGTACGACCGCTACGACCTGGATAACTACCCGAGTGGCACCAACGCCATTGTGGCGGTCATCTCCTACACGGGCTACGACATGGAGGACGCCATGGTAAGGCATCCTGCAGCTCAGACCTGGACCCCGACAGATCCTGTCCTTAAAGTCCTACAGGGCTCCAGACTAACTTTTGCTTTGGTGGCAACGGTGTACCTAATTTTTTGCACAAAAATCAGGTGCACCCAAATTTTTCATAGTGTCACCTTTAACACCATAAGGTCACCATTTTATCACTCTCCGTAACTTTTGTATGATGTAAATGATTTTGAAACAAGAAGATGCAAAGAAATACTTGTCTTAATTCAAAGCAAAATTATATATTAAAAGATAAACAGAGCGTTTACTGAATTAAATTTACAAAGTCAAACTAAAACATGAAGCAAAATAAAACATCTCCAAATAAAAGTGTTTAAATTGCTTTACTGAACTGACATTTAACATTTCAAACTCAAAAACCATAAGTTAAATAAAATATTTTAAAGTTAAAATAACTAATGTTAAAGGTGCTATACTGAACTGAAAAATGAAATAAATATCCAGATTTTAACATCAGAACATTTAACTGGATGGTCTTATTCTCCAATAAATTTGAACCCAGAATAAGACTTCACACACTGTACTCAATATTTACAAAACTGAAACTGAGGTAAAAAATAAAAACAATCTGCAAACTAATTTTTTACAAAACGACATATAGGTCAGAACATTTAGTGACTTTTTTTCTTTTTTTTTTTCTCTTTTTGTGTTTTTTTTTCCTAACAGCTTTATGTGCAGTTCAGGTCAGTCAGTCAGCTCATTTATCCTCAGTGGACGTGAACACTCATCTCTGTGCCTGTGTGACTAAGAACTTCCCCTTTACAGGAGAAGGACTGAACAATAATAGATGTTATAGCTGACTTTACTTTGTTTTACTTGTTTTTGTTGTTAATTGTTAATTATCTGACAGTCACTGAGATGAATTTGGCAGAGCGTCAATGCTTCTGCAGAGTTACCGCTCCATGTTAAAACCTGACATCACAGTCAGGCTCCGTCTGGGCTCATTTGCATACTAACAGCTGACTGGATGATTATGCACTGTGTGCGTGCATGTGTTGGATGGGCCTGTGTTTTGTCCGTTTTCCACTACCTCAGTCACTTTTGTGAACTTAAATTTGTAAGAGTGCACCTAACATTTTTTTCTTGGCGCACCAGTGCGCCCAAGAAAAAAATGTTAGGTGCACTTTCACAAATTTTGGGTGCATGTGCGCCCATAGTGGTTGCACTCTGGAGCCCTGTCCTGAGCCTTTCGTTTTAACCTTCAGGCAGTAAAAACTGCCAGAGTCTGACTTCCACCTTCAGGAGGGTTGGATAAACTGGCTCCTCCCTCTCAGTATAAAATGATACAGGTCCAGAAAACTTTTCAGACCTCACCTTGGTTTTGAAATGTACCTGCTGTTCTGACAGGACTTCAGAGATCTGAAGAGTTCTGGTCTGATTTTTAGCTTTTACAGTTCTATGAAGTGGAGCTCCATGTCTGATGCTGATGTTTCTCCTCAGATCGTGAACAAGTCATCGTGGGAGCGTGGTTTTGCCCACGGCAGCATCTACAAGACCGAGCTGGTGGACCTGGCAGACAAAGTCCGGGGGGATGACGGCGTTGTGTTCGGGGTCAAACCCGGAGACCCCAAAGTGTCAGACAAGCTGGACGCCGATGGTTTACCGCACATCGGCGCCACACTGCAGTACGGAGACCCGTTCTACAGTTACATTAACCTGAACACGGGGCAGAGCTTCATCACCTACTACAAGTAAGAATTGTGTTTTTAATGTTCCTTAAGGTCTTCAGTAAAGACCACCTACAGTGAAGACCACCTGCATGTGCCTGCACCCATCTTTACTTCAAATATGAAGAAACAAAACAGTTCATTGTTTCCTTTATTCTCTTCCTTTAGCTTAGGAAACACTGGACCATCTCTTTTGGGGTTACTACCAGATAATATCTATCTCTATTAGGGGTGCAACAAAACATGTATCTGTATTGATACAGTGGCCTCGGTTTGGTACACCCTATGAACCGAACAATACGCAGTTTTGTATTTATTTATTTGATCAACTTCTGACTAGTTACTATGCGCTGAAAGTTCGACTACTCCGGGCTGCATTGTTGAGCAAAGATCCGCTGAGGTGCGCGCAGCTCCTCCCCTTTAATTCAGCCAAGCTGCAGAGACAGAAGAAGCTACATACGCTAGGGCGCTGCAACATGGCGAGTGCTTTACCTTCAGCTGAAATTGAAGACCCTCCACCAGTGTTGTGTGCAATGAAACTACAGTACCCAAAACCAGTGAAGTAGGCACGTTGTGTAAATCGTAAAAAAAAACAGAATACAATGATTTGCAAATCCCTTTCAACATATATTCAATTGAATACACTGCAAAGACAAGATACTTAATGTTCAAACTGAGAAACTTTATTTTCTTTTGCAAATAATCATCAACTTAGAATTTAATGGCAGCAACACGTTGCAAAAAAGTTGTCACAGGGTCATTTTTACCACTGTGTTACATCGCCTTTCCTTTTAACAACACTCAGTAAACGTTTGGGAACTGAGGAGACCAATTTTTGAAGCTTTTCAGGTGGAATTCTTTCCCATTCTTGCTTGATGTACAGCTTAAGTTGTTCAACAGTCCGGGGTCTCCGTTGTTGTATTTCACCCTTCATAATGCGCCACACATTTTCAATGGGGGACAGGTCTGGACTACAGGCAGGCCAGTCTAGTACCCGCACTCTTTTACTACGAAGCCACGCTGTTGTAACACGTGCAGAATGTGGCTTGGCATTGTCTTGCTGAAATAAGCAGGGGCGACCATGAAAAAGACGTTGCTTGGATGGCAACATATGTTGCTCCAAAACCTGTATGTACCTTTCAGCATTAATGGTGCCTTCACAGATGTGTAAGTTACCCATGCCTTGGGCACTAATACACCCCCATACCATCACAGATGCTGGCTTTTGAACTTTGTGCCTATAACAGTCCGGATGGTTCTTTTCCTCTTTGGTCCGGAGGACACGACGACCACAGTTTCCAAAAACAATTGTAAATGTGGACTGGTCAGACCACAGAACACTTTTCCACTTTGCATCAGTCCATCTTAGATGAGCTCGGCCCAGTGAAGCCGGCGGCGTTTCTGGGTGTTGTTGATAAATGGCTTTGGCTTTGCATAGTAGAGTTTTAACTTGCACTTACAGATGTAGACGAACTGTAGTTACTGACAGTGGTTTTCTGAAGTGTTCCTGAGCCCATGTGGTGATATCCTTTACACAGTGATGCCGGTTTTTGATGCAGTACCGCCTGAGGGATCGAAGGTCACGGGCATTCAGTGCTGGTTTTGGGCCTTGCCGCTTCCGTGCAGTAATTTCTCCAGATTCTCTGAACCTTTTGATGATATTACGGACCGTAGATGATGAAATCCCTAAATTCCTTGCAATAGCTGGTTGAGAAATGTTGTTCTTAAACTGTTGGACAATTTGCTCACGCATTTGTTCACAAAGTGGTGACCCTCGCCCCATCCTTGTTTGTGAATGACTGAGCATTTCAGGGAAGCTGCTTTTATACCCAGTCATGGCACCCACCTGTTCCCAATTAGCCTGTTCACCTGTGGGATGTTCCAAATAAGTGTTTGATGAGCATTCCTCAACTTTCTCAGTCTTTTTTGACACTTGTGCCAGCTTTTTTGAAACATGTTGCAGGCATCAAATTCCAAATGAGCTAATATTTGCAAAAAATAACAAAGTTTACAAGTTCTAACGTTAAGTATCTTGTCTTTGCTGTGTATTCAATTGAATATAGGTTGAAAGGGATTTGGAAATCATTGTATTCTGTTTTTATTTACAATTTACACAACGTGCCAACTTCACTGGTTTTAGGTTTTGTACTTTTTCAGGTAAAAAGCAGCTTCTGTGTCAGATCTGACACTGAAGCTGCCTTCTCAGCTACTCGCACAGACACAAGCAGCGTTGCCAAGTCAGCTTGTTATAAGCGTCTATGGGCCGCACATCTTGTGAGTCACGGCTTTTCGGGCTTGTTTCTAAACGTGAAGTTTCTTCTTGGGGCTCTTCTGTCTGTGTGAATCCCCCTGATTATCTTCCAGCTCCTAACAATAAAGACAAACTGCAGTAGATAGTTTGTCCACTTCCTCATTTCCAAAGTTGCCAGGTCTGCCTATTATAAGCGACTTTCTTTTCTTGAATAGATGCTTGGCACTGTGATATTGAAATGTAATGTCGATGAACATTAACACACTTTATGTAGATTTCTCTTTTTAAAAAGTAATGTATCACATTAGGAAAGGAAAAAGCTGGAGGTTGCTTATTTTGGGCTTGTTTTTATTGACCTGGAAACACTGGACAGGAGCTCTTATTCCACAGGGTATGTGGAACAGTATGTAACTGTTATGTTCTCTGTAGTAGAACTTTTTGTTGGCCTTCACATTTTGGAACAGATATGAGGTCCTGTCCAAAGTCGAGTAATGTAAAAGTAATCATTTAAATCATTTAAAATGTACTCTGAGTTGAAACAAATGTAGGTTATTTTGATAAACCACAAGTACAAAAGGCATTGAAATTTCTCATATTTTGTATCGAAAAAGTACCGAACCGTGACAGAAACGTATCGAACCGAACTGAACTGTGAATTATGTGTATCGTTGCACCCCTAATCTCTCTCTATTTATATATTTATAAATTGCAGTGTCGTTTAGCTATGATAACAGGGTGCAGGATAACTTTACGCCACAGGAAATCTCTGACCTTGTCCACTTTTAAGGAGTAGATAGAAGCTCTGAGCTCAATGGCAGGCTGTGAGTGGGACACTTATAGAGTGACTGGCAGCAAAGATTCATTTAATGAAATGTGCGGCCCCTTCCTAGCTCGATTGCTAATGTGAAAGAATGATTTGTATATTTGTATATACTATGTAGACTTCCTAGGGTTTTAGATTATTATTATTATTATTTTTTCTTTCTTTGTTTTGTTTCTGTATTTTTTTTGTTTTGTTTTGTGACTTATGTTTTGTGGTGTAGGTCTGGCTATTTGTGCGTTGTTACTGGCCTGCAGAGTCTTACGTTTTCTATTCAGATTTTATTTTCCTACTTGTAAAAGAAAAGGAAAGAAAAAAAGACGAGATAGAATCTTGGGGAAAAAAAAGAGACACAGTGTATTTTATTGTTGTGTGACTGTAATAAGTTTACAGGCTTCTCTCTGTATGTCTGACCAAAATATTAATAAAAAAAGGAAACACATGGCCATCCTTTACAAAAGAAAGGAGATAGGAGTGCCCCATAATGCAATGTGGCAGCAACGTATATAAAATAGGGCACCTGCGAAATGTTTCCAGAAAGTTGCAAAGGAGATATGTAGGCAGATGTAGAGAAAAAGATATGTTTAAATTAGTGCTTTCAGAAATATGACCTTTAGTTAATTTCTTTTTTAATCATTTTTAGATTGTGGACAGATGTTATCTTTTATAAAGCACTTTATAGCATTTCTTTTTCTCTGTAACCGCCTTCAGTGTTGATGAACATTAAACATACAATTGAGGTCCTTGTTTCCTATAGTAATATGTATTAATATATATTAATTACCACATTTCCATCTATCTTTACTTATGAAGTAAATTGTAGCAATAGGAAGACACAATAATGGGGTCTCTAATAATGTTTATTTTAAGATAATGAAGGAACAATGAGACATTTACAATACTTGATATGTAACGACAAATTTAAACAGCATTCGCTGTGCAGTAAAGCAGATTATAAAGATGTTTCTTATATTTTCAGAACATTGTAGTTCATCATGGTTTACCTACATCACAAGAAATCATCATCACATAAATATATATGACACCAAAGTGAAAGTGTAAGGGAATTCCTCTTTTACTGCAGTTCTCCTTTCCTCTCCTCTTATTCCCTCCTCTCCTTTCCTCTCCTCTTATTCCCTCCTTTCCTTGGCCCTGTGGTGTTTTTCCATCGGGGTTAAGGTAAAGTGGTCACACCCTCCACGAGCTTCAGCACCTCCTCAGGTTTACACAGGGCAGTAATGTGCTTCAGTTTGGGTCTACAGACTCTGGTCTGTGATGATATATCTGCAGCTCTGTAACTCTGTCAGTCTCTCAGTAAGAAGTCCATCAAACTGTCCTCATGTACGTTTGAAAAGTCCTTCCTAACTCTTTTCCTATCCACTTCCCCTTAACCCTGATGGAAAATGTAACAAGGTCGATTACTTACGTCACGATTTCTTGTGACGTAAGTAAACCATGATGAACTACAATGTTCTGAAAATGAACTACAAGAAACATCTTTATAAACTGCTTTACCGCACATAGTTGTTTTGTGTCGACTTCACCTGTCAACTAGGGGCGTAACGAAATTTCGTGGCACGAAATTTCACGAAATAAAAAATGACGAAATAAAATTCAAAGACGCACGAAATAATAGCGCGGAATAAAAAACGCAAAGGGGCGCTGTGCACCACTGAGAGTTTTTTACCCCACTTGCCTACCGTAGCAAAACACTCGCTTCAGAATGGAGGAAGAAGAGGTCGAGGAATTAGCTGACACTCCTTCGTCAAATAAATCGGTTGTGTGGACCTATTTTGGCTTCCCGTGTAAAAGACGAGAGAACGGTGAGAAGATTGCGGACAAAACAACAACTGTGTGCAAGATATGCTGCTTCAGTTCACCGTATACTGCAGCGAGTACAACTACCAACTACTCTGAACTGGAGACAGGCAGCAACTGTATGTTTGTGTAAGTCTGCATAAAAAACAATATTTGATTTTTGCATCTACTGTTGAGTTTGATCATACTTGAAGATCAGAAGTATATGCACTGTTATAGGCTAAATATTATAGTTCACAGTTCAGACATTTATAGGTCTAAACTGCAGCTCTGAGGACTGCTGTTTGTTTTCCTTTTCATTCAAGAATGTACTTATCCTGATTGTTACAACAACAAAGCACTTTTTATTGAGATTTTATGTTTGTATTTGCTCTGTAGTCTAAATAAGGGGAAAAAAATACAATTTTATTTCTTTTCAAAGAGCATTTATTTTGTACTGATGCAGCAATATTTTTGTATGTCTGCATTAGGAAGAAAATAAAGAAAATTAGATTTTTGCACTACTTCCTACTGTTGGGGATTTTCTATAATCTTTATTTTGTATCGTGAGTATTTCGTATTGTGAGCCCTGTTTTGTATTTCGTATCGTTTCGTGAGTTGAACATTTCGCTACACCCCTAGTTATTATATTTGAAGTTTTGTAAAAGGCCTCATTTGTCCTTCTTTTCTGATTTTTTTTTTAATAAACGTTATTAGACACCCATTGTGCTGCCTCGTTATTGGTATGATTTACTGCATAAATTAAAATAGATAGAAATGTGGTAATTATATATAATATAAATATGGGACACAAGTATCACAGTTGTCAATTGTTCATCAACACTGTTTGCAGGTATGGAGAAAAAGATTTGAACTAAGTGCTTTATAATTTATAACAAGTGATTGTTTATCCGTCCACAATTTCAAAGATGATTAATAAAGAAATTAACTTAAGGTTATATTTTTGAAAGCACTGACTGAAGCATTTATTTTCTCTATACCTGCAAAAAATGTTTACTTATTATTATATACATAGCTTCACAGTCTCACACAACTCATAGTCCCTTCTACTTAGCAAGTTTCTGTGAATATTCGGGGATACCGATTTTATACACGTCACCTTAAAGGATGCATGGTCCAGTGTTTCCTAAGCTAAAGGAGATAATAAAGGAAGCAAAGACCCTCCTTTCTTTAACTTTTGGAGAATTCGAACAGTTCTTGTCACAGCTGACGCTTAAATGCTTCCAGGTCATTTCAGTTAGGAAGGTTTCTTGTGACTAAAAAGGACTATTCAGAAGCACCCTTTGTTTTAGTCCGTCCTGCAGAAGTCTCCTTGGCGTGCTCGCTCATTCTCCGCCCCTCTTGTCTCTCCTCAGGAGCCAGGAGTCGTGCGTGGTGGACAACATAAAGATCTGCAGTAACGACTCGGGTTCAGGTCGGTTCAAAAGGATCTGCATCACCTTCAGGATCCCACGCAACCCGACCATCGGGGACAAGTTCGCCAGTCGCCACGGTCAGAAGGGCATCCTCAGCCGGCTGTGGCCCGCCGAGGACATGCCGTTCAGTGAGAGCGGCATGTGCCCAGACATCCTGTTCAACCCTCACGGCTTCCCCTCACGTATGACCATCGGCATGCTGATCGAGAGCATGGCGGGAAAATCTGGCGCCCTGCATGGCCTGAGCCACGACGCCACGCCTTTCACCTTCTCTGAGGACGCGTCAGCACTGAGCTACTTTGGCGAGATGCTGCGAGCGGGCGGGTACAACTACTACGGCACAGAGCGTCTGTACAGCGGGGTGAGCGGGCAGGAGCTGGAGGCTGACATCTTCATCGGAGTAGTCTATTATCAGCGCCTCCGGCACATGGTGTCCGATAAGTTCCAGGTGAGGACGACGGGTATCCGGGACAAAGTGACCAATCAGCCGGTGGGCGGGAGGAACATCCAGGGCGGGATTCGCTTTGGCGAGATGGAGCGCGACGCCCTGCTGGCTCATGGCTCATCCTTCCTGCTCCACGACCGACTGTTCAGCTGCTCGGATCGCTCCGTGGCTCAGGTGTGCGTGGACTGCGGCAGCCTGCTGTCCCCCCTCCTCGAGAAGCCCCCCCCTTACTGGTCGTCCATGAGGCAGCGACGCACCGTGTGCCAGCTGTGCGGCAAGAGCGACAGCATTGACTCCGTGTCCGTGCCTTACGTGTTCAGGTACTTTGTGGCCGAGCTCGCCGCCATGAACATCAAGGTGAAGCTGCAGGTCAGCTGAGTTTAATGTGGTCTGAAAGGACCAGTCCAGATCAGTCTGGATCAGCCCAGATCAATCTGGATCAATCTGGATCAATTCGGATTAGCCGGGATCAGTCTAGATCAATCTTGATCAATCCAGATCCGTCTGGATCGATGCGGATTAAGTCTGGATCGATCTGGAGCAGTCTGGATCAATGTGGATCAATCCAGATCGATCTGGATCAGTCTGGACATGCCTGTCATGGGACTGCTGCAGAGATCTTCAGACTGCTCAGATGTTTCTTCTCTTCTGTTGAAAATGTGAATAAATGAAAATAAAAGTTCTGAACGATCTCTGCTGGTTCTTAAATATGATCAAAGTGACTCTGTGGGTCTGCTTCAGGAGGAGACCTGGTCCTCAGCCTGTCGTGTCCTCGTTAGTCCTGGTTTATTATCAGTGAGTGAAGGAACGGGGCAGTCCAAACTTTACTGTGACGGCCACACAGTGACAGAGCCGCGGTTAGAGTGCTTTAATAGAGTTCACCTATAGTTGATCAGATTTAAGAATTTCAATAATAATAATAATACATTTTATTTTTAAAGCGCCTTTCATGACACCCAAGGACACTGTACAAATTAAAATGCCAAAAATACCGGAGAGCAGTGGTAACCAGTCGTGCTAGCACCCACTCACCCGGGGGTTGCAGAAAAGGAGACAGGAGAGAAGACGGGAACAAAACAATTCCAAACCAGGCACCTGTCAGGGCAGCACAGTGTGGGATTGGAAAAAACACCTCAGCATATGCGCAACATATTACAACAAACATACAGAGAAGCACATAGAGGCCCGGAAAGCATTTAGCTGTAGGGGAATGTCTGAATGTGTGTGCCATAGTGGATGTGTATGAGTAAGCCCGTGACCTTGACTCTGCCTCAGACCTGCTCATTGTCTCTCCGTCTGATAACTGATGACGTGCAGACGACCTTGGAGAGAGTTTTAATCCAGAGGAAAGTTTACACGGCCTCTGGAGGACACTCCAGGAACTACAGGGCCTTGTTGGCGCATCAGCCTTAAGCCCTTTGCACACCAGGGTCTGTATTCACAAAGCTTTTTGTCTTACCTCTAGGAGGACTCCTAAATGACACTAAAAGTTCCTTAATAAGATTTTTCTCTTCAAACCTATTGACAAAGCTGCTGAGACTAGTGATGTTCGATACCACCAATTTCATTTCCGATCCGATACTGAGTAAAATTCATGCTGGTATCGGCGATACCGATCCGATACCGATACTTTGTGCAATTACACCTGATATGTCTGGTAAATCTAAAAAAAATTAGGAATTTTAAATCATAACCTCACAAAAATACAAGAAATCCAAGTCATTTCTTATATATATTTCAAACTTGAGGCAGCAGCCTTCTTCTACAAGCCAACAGAAAAACAGAAAAAACGGAGGACTCATCTTCAAAGGAGACAAAATCACAGGGAAAAACAAATGAGGGAGCTACTCTGCAGTTAATGCTTGATCATATTTAGATTTAACTATGTATGTAGACTCTCTAAATAGCCTAACATAAGGGGATACAAACACTTGCTGTTTTATAATACTGGGTGTGAGATTATCTCAGTAATAGACAGCCTATTATTAATCAAAGATGAACTCATGCAGCTATTTTTTGAAGTGTGTATTTATTTTGTTACTTTTCATAACCATATTAATTTGAACAACTTCAACAGCAACAGTGCTTAGTACCGCTTAAGTTCCACATTTTTAATTGTTACCTGGAAAGTGCCTGCCTGCAGCACAGAAGGACTCGGCTAGAGACGTCTGTCTTGACTCTTACCCTACCAGCTGCAGCACCTGAAGCTGCGCTCTCCTCTTCTGTCCGACTTAAAGCATATGCCTCATATTCTGTGTTGTGGCATAACCTCAGGTGTTAAACAAGGTTTGTTGTGTTGCCACAACTTCTGACTTGGCTGTTTGTGGAGCTGAAATAGCTCCACACAGCACCCCACTTACGCTCTGCCATAGTGAGTGAGTGACCGAGCGAGAGCGAGAGCAAGCAGCCCGTGAGCGCTGCCGTGCTTCCACATTACGCTCTTACCCAGGCGGAAGAAAAAGTAGTTCCCACTAACTATGTCATTTATCCAAGAACTCGATAGTTTAAATATTTTCCACTCTGTTCCTGTTAATGACATATATAATCTCAAATGGCTGAAGTATCAAAAGGATCGATATTTTGATTTGAGAATCGATTTTAGAACCTAGAGATCTGGTATTGGGAGTATCGATATTTCTGTATCGATCCGCACATCACTAGCTGAGACTAGGGCTGTGTCTGAAATGGCATACTAATGTTCTACTCATACTAAGTGTGATGTCAAAATGAGTATGTAGTGCGTTCACATTAGATAGTATGAAAAGATTGAGTGTGCGAGAAATACCTGGATGTATACTATATCGGAAAGAATTTTATGTATGCGAGGTGGCCATACTAGTCACACTCAAACGCCCCATAATGCATTGCGAGCCGACCGGAAGTTTCTTCGATAGCATAATGGCGCGCATAACAGAATGTCCAAAATGCAGAAATGAAATTTTTATCCGTGCGTTTTATGGCTCAAATGACCACATTTTGGTATTCTATGTGGTGACTTTCTCGCCTAAAATGCTCTCTGAACGTTCAAATGTGGTGAATCAACAGAGATATTTGATAGCCTGGTGTGCTTCTGATTTTTGTCGTCAGAGGTTTGAAATGCATCATGGGAAACTTAGTAGTATACTACAGTGTGAACGGTTGGTATTCTAATCATACTTGTAGTATGTAGTAAACAGTATATGCACATGAGTATGTAGTACGTTAGTATGCAATTCTGGACACAGACTAACTCTTACTAAGGAATTCAGAGAGCTCTTAAGCTAAAAGAAAGGGGCGGAGCTGACCCTGTTGCTATGGATGATGTCATGTTTCAGGAACCACCTTACTTACAACGCCTACAGTGATTGGCTGACAGGGAATGAGTCTTTGTGAGAACTTTCTACATAGAAATCACTCAAGTTAGAGAAAGGTGTCATGTTGGCATATTTAAATAAATCCCCTCAAATAAAAAAATGTAGACTACTGATTAAACATTAAACCCAGAGTAACATACTGACTGGTCAAGTGTGTGTTGTGCTAATTTGAAGTATCTGGTTAAATGATTAGCAGATATACATATAAGCAGCCTCTTAATGACGGACTCTGGAATAACCATGGCAGAGAAAACAACAGGCACATAAAGCAAATTTCAAAAACAGCCTTTTTCATATTCATAACACCACTAACATCAGGACTATCCTGTCCCAGAGCGATTCTGAAAAGCTAGTCCATGCTTTTGTTACCTCTAGACTGGACTACTGTAATTCTCTTTTTTCAGGGTGTCCCAGCAAGTCGCTTAAGATTCCTCAGCTGGTCCAAAACGCTGCAGCACGTGTACTGACTAGAACTAGGAGAAGAGACCACATTACTCCTGTATTAGCTTCTCTGCCCTTGCTTCCCATAAAATCTAGAACAGAATTCAAAATTCTTCTCCTCACCTATAAAGCTCTCAGTGGACAGGCACCAGTCTATCTTAAAGAGCTTGTAGTGCCGTACAACCCCTCTAGAACATTACGCTCCCAAAATGCTGGCCTGCTCGTGGTACCATCAGTCTGTAGAAGTAGTATGAGAAGTAGAGCCTCCTCGTCTCTGGAACCATTTAACGACCACGGTTCAGGAGGCAGACTCCCTCTCTACCTTTCAGGCTAGACTGATAACATTCCTCAGTGATAGAGCTTTCAGTTAGGGACCAGCTCATAGTCCAGAGTTTAGACTCATAGTTAAGATGCAATAGGCCTAGACTGCTGGGGGGGATCTGGCACATTGGGCTCTCTCTCTCTCTCTCTCTCACTCTCCTTCCATATCTGCCTTACCCCTTTTGTTTGCTCCTGTACTCGTCTCTGGCTCTACTCTTGTAGGTGGTCTGGGATCCTTGGTGTAGACTGCCTGCTGCTGTGAAGTCACAAAGTCTCAAAAACTACAATTACAGACATGACACATATTTGGCCATTTCATTAGGAACATCCCAGTTCATTATCATAGCTGTTAATGTAGACATTAGAATGATCTCTCTCTATCCATGGTTGATACATTTATAGTATCTATTTTTATCACCACATAGGCATGAGGTCCCTCTGAAAATGAGATGTTGCATCTCAAGAGGCCTTTAACACATTTATACTTAACGAAGGCAAATATTGTAGGGATGCACTTGTGGTCTGGGCACCCATGAGTTCGTCACTACCATAAATTCTTATTTTCAGTAATAATACCATTGATTACCCTCCCCTGAGTCACCACCTTATCGTGGTGGGAGGGTTTGCGTGCCCCAGTGACTCCAGGAGCTATGTTGTCGGGGGCTTTATGCCCCTGGTAGGGTCACCCAAGGCAAACAGGTCCTGGGAGAGGGGCCAGACGAAGCGTGGCTCAAGGGCCACTATAATGAGGATCAAATATGGATCCAGGTTTCCCTTGCCGGGACGTGGGTCACCGGGGCCCCCCTGGAGCCGGGCCTGGGGGTGGGGCTCAGAGGCGAGCGCCTGGTGGCTGGGCCTACACCCATGGGGCCCGGCCGGGCCCAGCCCGAAGGAGAGATGTTGGACCCCCCTGACATGGACCCACCACCCATGAGAGGGGCCATAGTGGTCGGGTACTGTATGAGCTGGGCGGCAGTCGAAAGCGGGGACCGTGGCGGTCTGATCCCTGGTTAAAAAGTCTAGGGCTCTAGGGACGTGGAACGTCACCTCTCTATCGGGGAAGGAGCCAGAGCTTGTGCGTGAGGTTGAGCGTTCCGACTAGATATAGTTGGATTCACCTCGACGCATAGCTTGGGCTCTGGAACCAGTCCTCTTAAGAGGGGTTGGACTCTCTTCCACTCTGGAGTTGCAGATGGTGAGAAGCCTTGTGTGGGGTGGCAGTGCTTGTCTCCCCCTAGGCTCGAGGTGTGTACGTTGGGGTTTACCCCGGTGAACGAGAGGGTAGCCTTCCTCTGCCTTTGGGTGGGGGGACAGAACCTGACTGTTGTTTGTGCCTATGCACCAAAGAACAGTTCAGAGTTTCCACCCTTCCTGGATTCCCTGGAGGGGGTGCTGGAGAGTGCTCCTTCTGGGGACTCCTTCGTTCTACTGGGGGACTTCAACACTCACATCGGCAATGACGGTGAGACTTGGAGGGGTGTGATTGGGAGGATTGGCCCCCCCGATCTGAACCCCAGTGGTGTTCTGTTATTGGACTAATGTGCTCATCACAGACTGTCCATAACGAACACCATGTTCAAGCATAAGGGTGTCCATATGTGCTCCTGGCGCCAAGACACCCTAGGTCGCAGTTTGATGATCAACTTTGTAGTCGTATCAACGGACTTGCGGCCGTATGTTTTGGACACTTGGGTGAAGAGAGGGGCGGAGCTGTCAACTGATCACCACCTGGTGGTAAGTTGGCTCCGATGGTGGGGGAGGATGCCGATCAGACCTGGTAGACCCAAGCTTGTTGTGCGGGTCTACTGGAAACATCTGTCAGAGTCTCCCATCAGAAAGAGTTTCAACTCCCACTTCCGAGCGAAGTTCAACCATGTGGCGGGGGGAGGCAGGGGACATTGAGTCCGAGTGGGCCTTGTTCTGGGCCTCTATTGTGGAGGCGGCTAATCGGAGCTGTGGCCGTAAGGTAGTCGGTGCCTGTTGTGGCGGCAACACCTGAACCCACTGGTGGACACCAGAGGCGAGGGATGCCGTCAAGCTGAAGAAGGAGTCCTATCAGGCTTTTTTGGCCCATGGGACTCCAGAAGCAGCTGACGGGTACCGGCTGGCCAAGCGGAATGCGGCTTCGGTGGTCGCTAAAGCAAAAACCCGGGCATGGGAGGAGTTCGGAGAGGCCATGGAGAACAACTTCCGTACAGCTTCGAAGAGATTCTGGACTACCATCCAGCATCTCAGGAGGGGGAAGCAGTGTGCTGTCAACACTGTCTGTGGTGGGCAAGGTGCTCTGCTGACCTCAACTCGGGATGTTGTGGATCGGTGGAAAGAATACTTCGAAGACCTCCTCAATCCAACCAGCACGTCTTCCAGTGCGGAAGCAGACCTGGGGGACTCTGTGGTGGGCTCTTCTATCTCTGGAGCTGAGGTTGCCGAGGTGGTCAAGAAGCTCCTCGGTGGCAGAGCTCCGGGGGTTGATGAGATCCTCTCCGCTCTTCACCCTCCATGGGGCACTCGAGGGTGCATGGGAGTTTGCCCAACCAGTCCACATGTGTTTTGTGGACTTGGAGAAGGCATTCGACCGTGTTTCTCGTGGGGCTCCCTGTATGACCGGTGCCAGAGTCTGGTTCGCATTGCCGGCAGTACATCTGAGTCGTTCCCGGTGAGGGTTGGACTCCGCCAGGGCTGCCCTTTGTCACCGATTCTGTTCATCACTTTTATGGACAGAATTTCTAGCCGCAGCCAGGGTGTTGAGGGGTTCTGGTTTGGTGACCTCAGGATCAGGTCTCTGCTTTTTGCAGATGATGTGGTCCTGTTGGCTTCATCGGACCGTGACCTTCAGCTCTCACAGGATCAGTTCGCAGCTGAGTGTGAAGCGGCTGGGATGAGAATCAGCACCTCCAAATCCGAGTCCATGGTCCTCGCCTGGGAGATGGTGGAGTGCTCTCTCCGGGTCGGGGATGAGATCCTGCCCCAAGTGGAGGAGTTCAAGTACCTCGGGGTCTTGTTCACAGGCAGAGGAAGGGTGGATCGGGAGATCGATAGGCGGATCGATGCGGCGTCAGCAGTAATGCGGGCTCTGTACCGGTCTGTTGTGGTAAAAAGGGAACTGAGCCGAAAGGCGAAGCTCTCGATTTACCGGTCGATCTTCACCCCTATCCTCATATACAGTCACGAGCTGTGAGTCGTGACTGAGAAAACAAGATCGCGAGTACAAGCGGCCGAAATGGGCTTCCTTCGCAGGGTGGCTGGGCTCTCCCTTAGGGGCTTGGAGTAGAACCGCTACTCCTTCGCGTTGAGAGGAGCCAGATGAGGTGGCTTGGGCATCTAGTCCGGATGCCTCCCTGGTGAGGTGTTCCGGGCACTTCCCATCGGTAGGCAGCTCCGTGGAAGACCCAGGACATGCTGGAGAGACTAGGTCTCTCAGCTGGCCTGGGAACGCCTCGGGATCCCCCGGGAAGAGCTGGACAAGGTGGCCGGGGAGAGGGAAGTCTGGGCTTCCCTGCTTAGGCTGCTGCCCCCGCGACCCGACCACGGATAAGCGGGAGAAGACAGTACAGTATATCATTGATTATACTTCTATAAAATGATTACCACAACCATTCAGACACGATGACCTTCCTGAAAACCAGATGTAGCATCTGAAGAGGCTAACCTCTAATAAATCAGACGACAGGTCTATGGTTCATGGATCTGTCACTAACTTTAGTCCATTGTCTCCTCTTACCTTCCTTCCTTCACCCTCACACCCATCACAGCATGGTATGGATTTGCTGTTCATCATGAGACTGGGATCCACATTCAAGATTTCCTGCTGCTTAACAGGTTTTTTCTTGAGCCATGATGGAGGGATTCATGATTGGCTACATGGATTCATGTTGGTGTTGGACAGATATATTTATATATATATATGTATATGTGTATTTTATGTCTATATATATTTATGCATTTATGTGTATCCATAAAATGAAGAGCTTTAAGCTCTATTGTGAAGTGTCTTGAGATAACACTTATGAATTGGCGCTACACAAATAAAGATTGATTGATTGATTGAGAAGAAAGAGCAAACCAAACTGGATGCAAACCAGCTTTTTCTTCTTGCCCAACTTGTCCATGAAAGAAAGAACATTACCAAATGAAATACTGGATGTGGGATAACCTCGGAATTGAAAAAAGAAGCATGGGAACAAATTTGCTTTCAAATACAGTGTGGGAGTTAAGTATTTGATCCCCTGCTGAATTTGTAAGTTTGCCCACTTCCATTGAAATTAACACACTCTAATTTTGATGGTTGTTTACTGATTATAGGTATAGACATAATATCAGTCGAAAATGCATAAAAAACACAATTTAAAAGTTATAAATTGTGCATACAGTTCAAGCAGAAAAAGATTTTTTTTAGAAAAGTAAAGCATCAGTTACTTTACCTGGTAACTAATTACATTTATGAAGGAGTATTTCCGGTAGTAATTCAATTACTTTTTTGGGAAAGTAACTAGTAACTATAACATATTACGTTTTTAAAGTAACTTGCCCAACACTGCCTGTGTTAATTGAGACTGATGTCACAGTGGTTTGTGTTTACATTCACATCCTGTAACGCTCTTTAACAGAAACAGAGCGGGTCGAACATCTGATCATTGCTGACGGTGTCTCAGACTTTAGGTCAGAAGCTAAATATTCCATCACACCATGAAGCACACAGAGGTCTTCTGAAGGTTCATCTTAGTTTAATGAAACGAGTATATGATTAGTTAATTAGTGCTCTAAGTGTTCCAGCAGCAGATGGCCGTCCATGGTCTTCTCTCAGTCTGGACCTTCAGCCCTAGAACATTAATGTGATCTGTTACTGTAATTAAATGTATGAACTAAGAGTGAGGAAAGATGTCCTCGTGGTCAGGCTCTTCATCTTCTTCATGTCGTTCTGATCTGAGCGTAACGAATCTTTGACCTGGAGACACAAAGAGGGAGAGGGACGTTAAAGAGGACATATCATGCTTGTTTCTCCTTTTCACTATGCCAGACTAGGATGCCTGGAAAACATTTCTGCCCTCAGTACAAGTCATTTAGTTCCTTTATTGCCCCACAATAGCGTTCTCAATATCCTCATTTTAGGCCATTATCAAGCGCTTATTGAAATGCTTGGTCTCAAGGATGACCTAAAGTTACCTTGCAACATCACAGCCCTTTGTGCTCTGATTGGTCAGTTCTATCAGGGGTAGAGCCAGCCTGTCCTTCTTCTTCTACTGTATTTTCCAGCAGGCTCAAAGCAGCGACCGCGTATTGAGTCCCCCTACAGGCCAGAGCTGGTAATGAGGGAGTGTGAGCTAGGGATCTATATACTGCTGCTGCTGGTGGATGTGTTCCTCGGTGACGGTTTTGTGGCTAACGGACATCACAGAGGAGGAAGTGTTTTATCAGATTACTCCAATAAAAAGAAAGGTACCTCGTGTCGTCACAATGTTTGAAATCTCGTGGACATCTCGCAATGACCTATTTTCAGAGGCATCAAATCTCGTTCTAGGATATCAGAAAAAATACAATATCTCATTTTTTTTAAATTAAGGGGGTGTAAGGTCTTGTTTTCAAATTTATTATATTATATGTAAGTATTAAATCATGCATCAGCATTATATGTCTCCTTTAAGGAGTCTGATCCAGTCTTATCTCTGGACGCACCAACTGACCATCTGAAACGGTCACCAGCTCAGATCTGTCAGGGTGTCAGAAGAACATCAGAACCTCTGGTTTTAAAGGTACATGTTCTGGTGTCTATGATTGAAGTCTTGTCTCTGTAGAGAAGTCCTAGTCAATTAGCGGCCCGAAATTAAAGTGATTTGGACTTAGGACTGCCAAGAAAAACAGAAAAAACTTTTACAAACACCGACAGGTTTTGCAAAAATTCCAACATTATTACAGACATTGAATATAACACATTTTGAAAGGTTGCTATTAAGCAAGTTACTTTTAATGCACTTTCAAATGTGACCAAAAGATTGAGTTTTTAATCTGGACTTTTTTATGTTCATGCACACCTTAACGTGCTTTTATTTACCTGTCAAAACATGTTGAAGTTATCTGTTTGAAGTGTTACATCTAAAGAAACATTATTTCAGGAGAAGTTTAGTTTAGTCTTCATTGAGTTTTTGCCCTTTTGGATGTGGCAATAAATTAATAAACATCCAGTGTGTTTGTTATCTGTTTGTGTTTCTTTAACGTGGTTAAATTGTCCTATTTCTGGCAATCTGGCCTGACTGAATTTCTAATTGAATAGCCCTGCTGTAGAGGATCAACAGCAGCTTTTTGTCCCTCCCCTTTGGAAACGCTCTGATCTGAGGGGGGCGGGGCTACTGTAGGCTGTGTTATGAGCTCTGCGCTGATTGGCTGCCCAGACAAGTATGATGGGAGGAGGGGTCAGAGGCCGTGGTGAGCTGGACGTACAAATGTAGGTGGAGGCTGTACAGCTATGACATCACAAACCTCAGGAAGTAAAACCAGAGTGTTTCTCTGTGAGCTGACCAACAGGACATGGACCTACACGGACCTACATGGACTTACAGGGGTGTGTTCGTTACCTGGGAGTCTTCTCAGCGCTTTGTCTGCTCTGAGATGAACTCTTGAACTGAGCCTCCAGCCTGGAGAAGATCCCTCCAGAGGGCTGAAACACAAACACAGTGACAATCAAGATGGTCTCCATGGAGCAGCCAGGAGGTCAATGGTCATCAGCTCCAGTCAAAGATCCAACATCTCTAGCTCTAGGCTGTTACCTCCTTGTTGTCCTTGGCTCTGCTCTGCTCCAGATCTCCAAACCTCATCTTGGTCAGATGCCCGATGATCTCCACCATCCTCCTCTGATCTGAAACACAGAGATCGACCTTTGATGGCGACCTTGAGCTGTTCAGATCAACACTGCTCTTACAGGCTAATGATGTTTATAGGGGGAATTAAAAGTTCACGTCTTCATTTGTCCAAAATAAATGATTTAAATAAATCAAATATAATTATTATTTTTTCAATAGTATAATAAATAAATGCTGATTGATGTCTGAGGCAGCTGACCTCAGCCTCACCTTCTTCTCTCTGAGCGTCCTGATTAAACCTCAGAGAGCGAGAGCTGTCCCACTTACTCTTCTGAGCACTCAGCCTGAAACACACATTACAACATTAAAATCCGATTATAATTACTCATAAACACATGATATATATATAAAATAATACAATGATAATACCCTATCAGAACATTACACCTGATGACAGTAATACTTCTAACAACAGAGAATGAGAACCTGATTAATATAATCATAATAATAATGACTCACGTGAAAGGAGTGCTGTCTCTGCTCTGAGACTGAAATAAATATGTGAAAAATGATTTAATATATGTGCAAGATTAGTAACTAAAATTACACTCTAAATAATTAAAAACATACATTCATCAAGTTATTAAACAAACAAACCAAGAGTCTTAAATTATACAAATAAATTAACATAATAAATGAGTAAAAAAACTAAGTCTTGAATTAATGCAATACATTTATTAAGTTATTAAATTTAAAAAAAGAGTTTATAATTATTAAAAAATAATACTATCATTAATTGATATAGTCAATAAATAAAAAATGATTAGTAATATAATGAATAAATGAGGAGTGCATGGTTACTGGGATGCTGCTATTAACCTGCTCAACTCAAGTCTTTTTACAACCATCAACAGAAACGACTCCATTTAACACAAATTAATAATTTTGAACCAGTTAAATCAAATTTAACGGCACTTCAGCTCAACGCTGTGATATTTACCAACAACAATAGTCCACTACATTAAGAATCAATGTAGATGTTAATGTTAATACATTTATATTCAACTGAGACAAATATAGTACTATATGAATAAAGATTGAATTCATCTATATTCAGCAGAGAGCAATGTGATGAGGACAGATTTATGATCTGGGCATCCATGGGTTTGTCTCTATTTAATTATTTTTTTAATGTCCGCCTTGATGGATCCATACAACATATTTATTACATGTATCAGTATAAACATATGTATGTGTATCTACAAATGAAGAGTTTGTCTTCAGCCTGCTGTATTGTGAATGACTTTGAGAAAACATTTGTTATGTATTGGTGCTATACAAATGATCACTACAATCAATAAATAAATTGTCAATCATGGCGCCTTTAAATACTTAAATAAATAAAAAATGAGTAAATAAACACTGAGTCAGAACTTACTATAAATGAATGAATGAATGAATTAACAATCATAGAGTCCATGCTTACTATAATACATAAATATATAAACAATCAGAGTCTATTATAACTAACAATATATAGATAAATTAACAATCATGGAGTCTATAACTACTATAATATGAATAAAATAAACAATCATAGCATCTATAACTACTCTAACAAATACATTAAAATGTTTTAAGGACTATAACAGTGTCTATAATAAAGTAATTACAAACGGACCTTGTCAGGTTTTTCTTTGCGGTGGACGTTTGGGGAGGAAAGTTGTTTCTTCAGGGGTCGGTGAATCTTTTTGTTCTTTTTAGCCGCTGGAACACAAAAGCAAAATAAAACAGATTAAAAATACATTTCAACATTAATCTGAACACTCCTCAGCTGGTCATCAGAAACTTGACTTAAATTTTATTTAAAGGCGCTATGAGGAGAATTTATTTCTGGCGACATAAAGACTCTGCTACCCATGAGCACGCGCGGCGACTGTCGTAAAGACGTGACCCAAGCCAAAGCGTGTGTTTGTTGTGATGCTAATGAATGCAGCTCAGACCTTCCTCAGAACTCTGCATTGCTTTACAACTTCATTTTTCAACAACCTACAGGATGCAAAGTGACGAGGTAATGTATCTCTTTCTAGTTAGGTAGTGGTAGTTTTTGATGTGTGACAACAAGCAATTTTTGGAAAAACTTAGTATCGTAGTTTTGTAGCCGGCTATATATCTCTACTTACAGCCCGGTGCTCTAAGACGTGTCTGAATAATATAAATTTGCTCTAGTTTTAATTGTCTTGTTCCTGAAGTTGAGTATCCAGGCCAGTCCAGCCCTGTCCGACCCGACCGTGAAGCTAAGGAATAGCATTCATAGATAACCTATTTAGATGCTATAAAACTCATCTTAAAGTGTGTATTTCCATCAGGCATATATCTAAAAGGGAGACTTTTTTGTAATTACTTAGAAACTCCTCACAGCACCTTTAACTGCCATCACTGCACAGAAGCTTTGAGTCAGCTCATTCAGGATTTGCCAAGAAAAAAGACACTACAAGTTATATTATTGATAATTGGTTATTAATAAAGTTTGTTTACTTCGGTCCTTGTTAATTAATCAGTTATATAATTAATCTTGGATTAGGTTTCTTTACCTTGTTTCTTGTTGTGCTCCTCTTCATCTCCGACTTCGTCCTCAGTGACCTCTGACCCTGTGGTGTACTCCTCATCCTCTGACAGCAGAGACTGTTGTCTCTATCGGGGCAGATCAGTGACAGGGGTTTCCAACAGTAAGGACAGAACAATACCACAGTTATATAATAATTAAATAAACTGAATTAAAGACTGTGATGTCACTCTGGTAAAGTTAGCCTGAGACAGTCTGATGTCACAGACGTCCTGTGAACACGGCGTGTAAGGTAACTCCTGCACAAACTGTAAAATATAATGAACATTTATCACATCCCGGTCTCGAGCTCCAGCTCTCTGAAATATTCTGAGCTTTTTTCAATAACATGTCCAATTTCAGGTGTTCAGGACTTTTTGTTACCCAGAAGTCAAACAGGTATCAAGATGGCTTGATGAAAATGAGTAATGAAATTCTCCTTTAGTAAAATAAACTAAATAAAGACAACTCCATGTTTGAATCAACAAATTCTTGCTCAGACTGTGGCTCACTGCAGAGTAGGGATGTATACTGTAGTCCTTAATTGGGTCGGCACCAGAATACCATTAAGAATCTGGAAAAACGACACTGTTATCTGTACTTGAACGTCTCTTCAACTGTCATGTAGTTATGACACTACAGCTGTTGACGGCTTTAGATGCATCTGGCTCAAGCATGTCGGTGAGGGCTAAGAGCTCGAAGGTTGGAGCTCACTTTAGCAAAGTTAATTAAAACTCGGCCCGATGCAATCTTTGTCAGAGAGAAGTTGTGTCCAAAGGGGAAAATGCTAGAAACATCACCAAACACTTGGAGCGTGGGCATAGCATAAAGCTAAAGGAGTGCAGGCTGTTTGATTGCTATAGCAACACGAGTAAAGTTAGCAGCCCGGCTAACACTAAAGACTGCAGCACTGTGGCAGCGGCACTCGGTTTTGTTTCTGCTATGTCAAGTCACGGTAAGTTTTTTGTCTAGTTTGTAGTCATCATTACAACATCGATTTTAGCTCCACTGATATATGGGTCTGTCTGTACATGCAGTCTGTTTGGCGGCATGAAGGGGTTTTGCCATCTCCTTAGCTTTCTTTTTGCCTCTGAGTAGCATTTGTAATGCATTACTTCTATTCTGTAAAAGCTTTATTATCTCCTTGTAGTAATAAAAAAAGATTTAATCTTTTAATATCTTGTAAAGTCTTTATTTTTTACACAAAATTACGTGTTGTAGTATCGATAAGGAGTATCGCTATCTGTATCAGTATCAATAAAATCATAACGATATACATCCCTACTGCAGAGTAAATGAGATCACCTGAAAAACTGGACTTATTCTCCGTCCCTACATCAGAAACATACCAGCTGCAGGCTCCAGTTCTTCAGGAGAGAAAACTGAGGAGAGAGACAACAGGATCAGACCTGATCCAGAACAGCTTGTTCTTTATTTGTGTGTATAAATAAAGCTGTTATTCAGACTCTAACAGATGATTTTTATAAATATATAACAGATATATATATGAGGCTGATATTCAGACTCACTGCTCCTGTGTCTCCTCGCTGACGTCCCAGCAGAGTTGGCTCCAAAAGAAGATCTCCGTCCTGAACCTTCTCAATGTCACAGACACTGTCCTCACTGCACATGCATGAAGGACAAACACAGAGGTCATACAGATCATTAGCAGGACATGATATACAGTGCAGGCCAAAAGTTTGGACACACCTTCTCATTCAATGTGTTTTCTTTATTTTCATCACTATTAACATTGTAGATTCTCACTGAAGGTATCAAAACTATGAATGAACACATGTGGAATTATGTACTTAACAAAAAAGTGTGAAATAAATGACAACATGTCTTATATTCTAGTTTCTTCAAAGTATCACCTGAAATGGTTTTCTCTTCTCAGGTGAGCCTTTCCAGGGTTAATTAATAGAATTTCTTGCCTTATTAATGGGGTTGGGACCATCATTTGTGTGATGGTCTGCTGAGGAGAGGCAACAAGCATGAGAGATGTGTTTGGGTCAAGAAACACAAGGAATGGACATTAGACCAGTGGAAATCTGTGCTTTGGTCTGATGAGTCCAAATTTGAGATCTTTGGTTCCAACCGCCGTGTATTTGTGCCACGCAGAAAAGGTGAGCAGATGGATTTTGCATGCCTGGTTCCCATTGTGAAGCATGGAGTCTATGGTGTGATGGTGTGGGGCTGCTTTGCTGGTGACACTGTTGGGGATTTATTCAAAATTGAAGGCATACTGAAGCATGGCTACCACAGCAGCCTCCTGCGACATGCTGTCCCATCTGCATGTAGTTGGACCATCATTTATTTTTCAACAGGACAATGACCCCAAACCCACCTCCAGGCTGTTTAAGGGCTATTTGACCGAGAAGGAGTGTGATAGAGTGCTACTCCAGATGACTGGCCTCCACAGTCACCAGACCTGAGCCCAATCGAGATGGTTTGGGTGAGCTGGACCGCAGAGTGAAGGCATAAGGGCCAACAAGTGCTCAGCATCTCTGGGAACTCCTTTAAGACTGTTGGAAACCACTTCAGGTGACTACCTGTTGAAGCTCATAAAGAGAATGAAGAGTGTGCAAAGCAGTAATCAGAGCAAAGGGTGGATACTTTGAAGAAACTAGAATATAAGACATGTTTTCATTTATTTCACACCTTTTTGTTAAGAACATAATTCCACATGTGTTCATTCATAGTTTTGATACCTTCAGAGAGAATCTACAATGTAAACAGTGATGAAAATAAAGAAAACACATTGAATGAGGAGGTGTGTCCAAACTTCTGGCCTGTACTGTTCGTTAGGACATGATGCTGGAGTAAGAACAGTGGACAGGTTGAAGATGCTGCAGTCTGGAGGTCCATCATCTTCATCTCTCAGAGCTCGTGCTTACTGATAATCAGAGGGTCAATGTTATGACCTCTGACCTCACAGAATGACCTCTCAGGCCTTCTGAGGAGGCAGCAGCACCACGTGGACCTCAGGACTGCAGACCCCCTGATCCCTGTCCCTGGTTAGATCTTCTGGAGGGACACACGGACCTGTCTGCAGGACTGTGGGACACGCAGACGGCGTCCCGGTGCAGCAGCAGGTCGTTCAGCACTCTGATCTGCGCAGACGTCTCCTGGTCGCAGGTGTCTTCATCAGCTAGGTTCACGATGTGGTCCCTCATCCTGCAGCCCTGAGGACACAGACTCTGTCAGGACCTGGACTACAGGAGGGTCTCTGCTCCAGCAGAAGATCACTGCTATCCAACCGAGACAACTACGACCAGTAAGGTTCCTAATGGAGTGAAATTATCCAGAGGTAGTTCATGATCAGAGCTGTTTGAATCGTCTAAGTGCTTAGGAAAGGAGGCTCGATGCTTCCTTTAGCATCTCCTTTAGCATAGGATACACCGGACCATCCTTTAGGAAAGGAAAGGAGATTATTCTGACCCACAATTCTCCACGGAAACAGCATTTATAAACAGCGTTTCATCCAAATTCAACAGAATAATGACGAACAAATCCCACAGACCCTGGAGTCCCCTCCGCTGTTCATCCTTTCTAAAGTTTACCAAAACCTGCCTTAACTTTCCAGCAGTCTGATTCTCTGAAGAGAGCAGGATATGAGACATTTGATGTTGGTTCTGTTTTAAACTTGGTTCAATATGAATCATTTGTACTCTATTAGATTGTGGTCTTAACAGTTTGTGCCTTTCTTTCCTTCAGTTCATTTATTTTCCTGCACTGATTGGTGTTCATGTTGATAATGAGAGGACAGATTTATTTCAATCCTCACTTCAACATCGGTTATGCACACCTCATTTTTACTGTTGTTAATGTTCAAATTGTCTAAAGGAACAACATTGTCATGATACACCAGCTCTTCTAAGAGCCTTTTGTAGTCCATCTTCAGAAAATTGGAGTTTCACTGCAGCAGTAACATCCGCTGTCACATGATGACGTAGCGTAGTGAAAGTGTAGTCGGATTCTCTCTGCACGCCAGTTTTCCTTTCCTAAGTCCTTCTGAACTCTCCTTTCCTTAACCTCATGACTTTCTCCATTGGGGTCAAGGAAAAGTGGTTAGGAAAGGACTGAGGAGGCGACTATCAGACTGTAGTCATGGACTGTGGCGGTGACGGAGCAGCAGAGCATGCTGGGACAGGCATGGGCATGTTCACTGAGACTCGTCCCTGTATGGACTCATGTACCTGAGTCTGAGGACGTACCTTTGGGATCCCCGTGGGGTCAAAGCGGAGCACCCTCTGGTTGCAGCAGGGGTAGAGTCCGGCCCCGTGCCAGCCTCGCTCTGATCCAGCATAGACCACCGAGTCAGGGTGGTACTGACAGTGAGTGAGCTCCGAGCACACAAACACCTGCACACAATAAATATAAAAAAATAAATAAATATAATTATAAATATATGTCAGGATGCAGTCTGTTAAACACAGTCATTACACCTGCACTACACCTGCTGTCCAAAGGGGGGTGTGTTTCAAGGTATGACCACATATCAACATGGATTACTATATTTTAAGCAATATTCAACCATTGTTTTCATACTATTGAAAACCCAGACAATAATATGCACAAAGCATTTCTAGTCATTGTCCAGTATTTACAGCTCTGTCCCTGCAGCGTGGGTAAACTTTAGTGTTTGTCCTCATGACAGAAATACTCACAAGTGTTACAGAGACACCCAGATGCAAGAAAAATGTCTCAAATTTCAGTTTGTGATATAATAAGATAAATTACTGAGTCTGTATTGCACCACAGAATAAAAACATATTAGACGCCTCATAAAGGTTGGTACTTCCAAATCTCCAGTATTATCACTGGTCAGCTGATATTAGGGCTTTGCTGTTTTGGTGAGGGAGTGACATCACATCCTCCTCTTAATCTATCAATCAATTAATCAATATTTATTTGTATAGCGCCAATTCATCACAAGTGTTATCTCAATACACTTTACAATAGAGTATAAAGCTCTTCATTTTATGGATACACATATATGCATAGATACACATATACATACATAAAAATACACATCCTTTATCCACTGACCATCATTTGGTCAGTGGATAAAGGATGTAATGTGTCTTGTCCATTTAGAAAATAATAAATACAGAATCAGAGGGTGAAACAGAAAACTTCATACAACTTGGCAACCATTCACAACATTTGTCGAAAATACGTCACCTGGCAATCCAACCATGTAATATACAGATTTGATGTCTGAACGTCTTTTTTTAGATATACGTCTTTTTATAATTATGATAATCATGTATTTATCTATTGTTATATGACTTATAGCATATTTAGATTTCCTTCCTTTTTTTCTCTATATTGTTATATATCTTGTTGATTTTTACTTTTTAATAATTGACATTATTAATATTTATTTATCTGATTTATTGTATCTCTTATTATTAATCATTATATATATTGTATTGATGTGTATATATATGTATATATATATATATATATATATACACATACATACATATATATGTATATATGTATATACATATACATATATATATATGTATATATGTATATACATATATATATATATATATATATATATATATATATATATATATATATATATATATATATATATATATATATATATATATATATATATATATATATATATATATATATATATATATATGTATATATATATATATATATATATATATATACATGTATATATGTATATATATATATAACATTGCGTGTTCTGTGTTTTTTTTTTTTAATAATGAAAACTCCTTGTTAAAAAAGCCACCACAGAATACTGCAAAATGTTGGTCTAATATTTTCTGACATCCTGTTTTAATTGCATTTTCTCCATTTTGAACTGAATTTGAAAGAAAAAAAAACATTTAAAGGGACGGCCTGTGCTTTTGCATTGGGATTGTGTGACGTACATGATCCTGAACGTGTGCAACAGTGTTTCAGCTCAGTTCTCTCTCTGTTCAGAAATCTCAGGACAGAAAAAAAACAGACTTTCCCTTTAACTTATCCTCTGAGGTATTTATTATTAATATTATAAGAGCTGGAAAATTTGCTTCGTTTCATTGATGCTCACAGTCTAACTCGATTGGAGTCAGGTGAACCCATTAAAAATAATATTCATCTCCTCCATGCTCCTGAGTGCACTATTGTGTTACATCATAAATCAGGACACATCAGAGTGCCCTGCCCCACCTGTTGAAAACCACTCCTCTTACCTGTTGGCAGCGGGAGCAGGTGAGGTAGTTGATGGTTCCCCAGATCCTCCAGTAGACCAGGACCCAGGACTTTAACTCTTCATACAGGCCAGAGAGGTACTCATGGACATCCCAACACTTCTGTCTGAGCACAGAAACATAATTAACACTCATACAAGTAACTGACCCATAAAATTCTGTTTAAATCAGGGCATAACACTTTTAACACTTAAACATAAAAAAACTTATATAACAGGGTTTTAACATATGAACTCCTGTGACAACAGGTTATGAACATAGAAAACTGGTTTTAACTGGTAATTAAAGGTGCTATGAGGAGAATCTATTACCGGCGACATAAAGACTCTGCTACCCATGAGCACGCGTGGCGGCTGTCATAATGCTGCGTTCCAGTAACCTCGGAACTGGGAGTGACTTATCGGCGTTCCAGTTGAAGTCTGAAAAAAACATGCCGATCTACCAGGCTATTGTTAGCTGTTGTTAGCACGCCCTGTGTTGTTGTTCACAAATATCACACGAAGAATGTGATTATCACTATGGCAGCATTTTTGTAAATATAATTCTAACAATACTATGTATACAGCTGATCTAGAGCAACACACCCCAGTCAGAAGTGCAAATAAATGGATTATTACAGGAGCTAAATAACTGTTTTAGCATCCATCTTCCATTGTAACTCGGGGTGGCGAGGTTTCACCGAGTTCCCAGTAGGAAATTCAGACTTCGGAGGACGTTCCAGTTGCAGTTTCCTACTCAGAACCTGGAAATTCTTACTTCTGACTACAACTGGAATGCACCAAAAGACGTGACCCAAGTCAAAGCGTGTGTTTGTTGTGATGCTAATGAATGCAGCTCGGACCTTCCTCAGAACTCTGCATTGCTTTACAACTTCTTTTTTCAACAACTTACAGGATGCAAAGCCACAAGGTAATGTATCTCTTTCTAGTTACGTAGTGGTAGTTTTTGATGTGTGACAACAAGCAATTTTTGGAAAACTTAGTATTGTAGTTTTGTAGCCGGCTATATATGTCTACTTACAGCCTGATGCTCTAAGACGTGTCTGAATAATATAAATTTGCTCTAGTTCTAATTGTCTTGTTCCTGAAGTTGAGTATCCAGGCCAGTCCAGCCCTGTCCAACCCGACCATGAAGCTAAGGAATAGCATTTATAGATAACCTATTTTGATGCTATGAAACTCATCTTAAAGTGTGTATTTCTACCAGGCATATATCTAAAAGGGAGACTTTTTTGTAATTACTTAGAAACTCCTCACAGTCCCTTTAACAAATAAGCACTCATTTAGTAAATTAAGAGAAGAGAACAGACAGTATGTCTATGTGCTGTGTGTGTTTACCTGGTGTGAGTGTAGATTATCTCTCCTCGAGCATCAATGTTGATCTTTCCTGGAACACAAGAAATCTTCCTCTCAGTCTCTCTGGTAAGAAGCTTCAGACAGAGACCACACCTGAGACCAAAACACAGACAGAGACACACGATACAATCTATCAAAATGACCAGGTTTATCACAACATGTCAGTCTGTTCTCATGTCCAGGTAAAGTTTATAACCAACTTGGTGACCTCTCAGTCTGTTTTAATGTAGGGATGCACCGATCCAGGTTTTTTCACTTCCAATCCGAATCCGACACCTGAATTTGGGTATCGACCGATACCAATACTATTCCGATACCAGGGCTATTATTGCTGGAATATTAATTTTATCATTATTGTTGAAATTATGTGTAAAATTTGATCATGAGGCTGTAATTAACCACAGAACAGTTATTTACATAGAAGATATTAAAAAAAACAAGCAACTGTAAGGGTTTCAAATTGAATATCAACATTTATTGAATGAAGTGCAAAACTCTGTAAGGATACAGTTAATCTCCATAGAGACCAGGGCTGCTCGATATGAACAGCAGAGTATGTAGCAGGTTTACTTTTAATTGTCTCACTTTTGAAATAAAAGGTGTAACAAGAAGATAGTGTCTGTTGTTCTACACTATCTACACTACTAAAAAATATAACACCACGAGGGCTGCTGCTTCTGAACAGCACACAAATCAAGTAGAGTGCAGCAGCTTTCATAAGTGACAAATGAAACAATTGTAAACATCTCTACCCCCCAAATAAAATACAATAAAATAAAAATATTCCCGGTGTTCGTTCACGTGGTGCCTTTTCAGATGTTTAAGTATTAACTGTGATATTCGAATAACTGATCGAATATGGGGATAAATATCCGTAACGGAATAGTAAATAAATATTCAAATGTAAAATATTGAGTGTAGCAGCACATCAGGCCTGGAGCAGTGGACCATTTCATCCAACAGAGGGTGCTGTGAGTGCAGCTTGACCCTCAGACACACCCGTTGCTCTCTTGACCTCAGTAAACAAAGAGTTTCCGCTCTGAGCGGACACTAATAGCTCCGAATCATCTGTGGAGAGCTGTGTGGAAGTAGTTTTGGCTCTGCACTGTTGATGGCAAACTTAAAATTAAAGACCAGGCTGTGTGTTCTGTGAAATACAGTTTAGTCACTCGTTCCTCCTCTTATTTGTGGGCTCAGCCGTCTGCTTTTCATCCAAGCTATACGGCCGAGTGCAGCGGCGCTTCGTCAAGAGTTTAACCCAGTGTGACTGTGTTCTTTTCACCAGGGTGTTTACTAAAAGGGCGGATAATTGAGTCTCTGTACCTTATTCCGGGGGGCATGTCCGAAAACCGTTCGACTTTGATTTTGAGGAGAACTGACAGCCTTACTCCACACAGCAGATGTTGTTGTTAGCGCTTGTTTGTTAGCTCAGGTGGCTAATAGACGGCGACACACTCACAGGAGGCACTATGCTACGCACACACTGGCTGGCTGCAAACTGTGGAATGGATTTCTTGAAATTAGGGGTGGCATCACATGTCTAGTGTGCGTTGGATCGGGCGCCCTGTGGCACAAGCATCAGAAAATTCCGATCCGTGAATTATGCCTGGATCGGACACCGATACCGATACTGGATCGGATTGGTCCCATCTCTATTTTAATGTCCAGGTAAAGTTTATAACCACCTGTATCTGACCTGTAAAGGGTGGATGCGTTTCCAGGTGAGTCTCTGCAGGTGGAGTTCGTTTCAAACAGACGCTCGATCTTCTTCTGGAACAGTTTACTGAAACACAAACCCAGAAATATGTCCTTATTTAATGTTTGCAGAGTAAGAGGACAGGGGTCAGCGGGCACCAGCTGGAGACAACAGGGGTTCTAGTCCAAGACAAGAGCAGACACAACCACTGGGCAAAAGGCTCCCTTTATACAAATAATCATATTTGACCTCTGACCTCTTAAACTTGTCCTTCTTGTCCCGGATGTCGTCGGCCTCGTTGTGGTTGAACAGCTGAGCGATGCGCGTCGTCAGGTTGCTGTTGATGCAGTTCATGTTGCAGGGCGTGGCCACGATGGCGCTCATGTGTTTGTGACAGTACTGAATACACTCGTCCACCTGAACACACATTACATAAATATTTTTACACAAACATATTTAAATATATTCATCACAGTTTAAAGTTTCATCCTCACAGCCTGGCTTGACAGTGAAATCATGTTTGACATCAGAGTCTGTAACAAACTGCTGTGAACTTCAGGAACACAAAAAACATGATGGTTTAGATTTAAAGACTAAAATAAAGGATAGTAAAATACTGTTAATAAAGAAAAAATATATATTTTAACTTAGAGGTGCATTGTGTAGAATTTGGCATTTTAGTGACATCTAGTGTTCAGATTCTAAAATCAACCTAATTGTAAACAAAATGTCACGTCGCTGAGCAACAGAACACTGTGGATACCAAAAGTGATTGTGAACATGGCACACAATTTATGTTGTGTGTGTCTTTATACACACAGTTTGAATCCCTAGGACAGAGTAACAACTTTCTATGCATCCACTGCCATCCTCTCCTCTTCTTCGCCTGCATTCCAGGTAGATTTCAGAGCCGGCAGACAGATTCACGTTTCGTTCTTTTTGTCCCTAAAAACCACCCGTAGACAACACAGCAGATCAATATGTCGGCCTACACGAAACAGCGGCCCGTGGTAATGTAATTTTTTTTTATAAAGATTTTCTAACTAAATAAAAATAATAGTTTTATGTGGAGAGGAGGCTCATTCTAGAATCTGAACGCTAGATGTTGCTAAAGTGCCAAATTCTACACACTGCACCTTTAATGATAAAAAAACTACAGGCTGAGATGCACCTGAATGCATCACTTACTAATGAATCCATCTTGAGGAACTCAGAGGAGATAAGGATGGAGATCACGTTACTGGGCTCTGCAACAACAACAACACAATGTTACGACAACAACATCACAAAAACAACATTACAACAACAACAAACATTTTTTTTAACAACATCAACAACAAGCACAACCTAATGCTGCATTCACATCGCAACCGACCCAGCTACCAAAATCGCGTCGCCCACTGACGTATCGTGGCGTGTAAATAAATACCTAATTTTGGTCACCGTTGCCGTCGGCCGTCGCTCAGTGACGTCACGTCTGCTCAAGTTTCACCGCGATCATAAAATATATCATATAATAGGATGTATAAGTGGACATTATTCCAGCTGTATCCTTTTTATTCACTTATCAACCACAAAACACTGCAGCTGATGCCCATCATATCAGCAGCATTATCTATAAGTTTACTGTGATCCGTCGAGGTGGAACTAATGTCCTCACTGACTAATGTTTCCCACACAGACATGGATTGTTACTCTGTAGTCCGGATGAAAAACTGTCTGTCACGGGTACCGTCAAACACGCACACACCGCTGATTGGCTGTTGCGGCACAGCCACACATGACAACGGCTGAAAAGATCAACTTTTTTTAATTTGACATTGCGCAACGAGCTACAGTATGTGGTAGTGTGAAAAGCGGCTGTCGCTTCGTGGGAGGGTTAGCCCCGCCCCATCGCAGCTGTACATTGACTTTACATGGAGAGTGAGCGCCGAGGTAGTACAAGTAGCGTCCGGTGTGAACGCACCTTAACAACAACATGACACAACTTTTAAAAACATCAACAACAACATAAACAATACACAATGACGACAAACACAACGGTGCAACGATGACAACAATTACACAACAAACATAACATCACAACAAGAGCCAAACAAACACAATGTCAAAGCAGAAAACACTAGAAAAGGTGTGAGTTACCGAGGCGGGGCTTGTCTTTGGCGCCCCCTGCTGAGTTCCTCCTGACGTAGTTCATTAACCAGTCGAAGATCTGGACGTCACAGTGGACAGAAATGTCCACCTCCTCCCACCGCTGAGAGTCCACAGACAGATACTCAGCAAAGTAACGCATCTCCTTCACCAGCAGGTCTCTGGGACAGGTGAAGTCCTGCTTCAGGTTCTTGGTCTCATCACAGACGTGGATCACCATGTTTGGACTGAGACACCGGGGACACAGGAGACATGCCTTTACCTCTGGATTTACCAATATATACATATAAATCTGTTTTATAATATTTAAACACAATAAATATGTGTTAACCCGTTTAATCATATATAAACAGAACATCTGTAAATACACCTGTTAGTCTGTTTTTTATATATGAACAGTTTATCTATAAATACATGTCTTACTCTGTACTCAAATATAAACATTATATCTTTAAATACATCTTGATAAATTTATTTATTTACCTCCTTTCCCAACTGTATTTTTTAAACCTAATTTCTTATGATTTTTAATACGAATTGTTAATAAATAATTAATAAATATTTTTTTAATTACAATTTTTAAGCTCCTGTGTTTCCTCACTTTTAGTTAAAGACAGCATTTCCTCAGTAATTCTGTTTTTTTGTTTATAATTTCCTTTTTATGCCTTTGTGTGTTTGATTAACTTTGTGTGTGTGTTGTATGTGGATTGTGAGGGTGGATGGGGTCTTTTTTTATTTCCATTTGTATGCAACTTTCTACTTTTATGTCATTTATTGTTATTTTGTGTGGAGCACTTTGTGCTAGAATTTTTGTATGAAAAGTGCTATACAAAAAAAGTTTGATGTTCTGATGAAGACTCGGATGAGTCGAAACGCGTTGACATGTCCCTGACATAATAAAGGATTTTAAACGTCATGGGAGTGCTTGGATTATATGCTGTTTTCACAAATAAAGTTTGATTGATTGATATGTGTAAGTCTGTATTTCCATATACAGTATAAACAGTATATCTTTAAATACATGTCTGACTGGTTTTAGTAGACGGCATCACATCACTCCAGTTTTAGCCTCCCTCCACTGGCTTCCTGTAAGTTTTAGAATTGATTTTAAGGATTATTGATTACTTTTAAATCACTCTTGGCCCCCAGCTATATCTCAGAGCTTTTAATTCCTTATTAGCCAGCCTGCAGCCTCAGATCCTCTGATGAGGGCCTCCTGGTTTTTCCAAAGTCGAGGCTCTAAACTAAAGATATCGAGTTTTTCGATCAGAGCTCCTCGACTTTGGAACGACCTGCCAGAGGAGATAAGGCGTGCAGAGTCTGTCGCTTCTTTTAAGTCACTTTTAAAAACTCACTTTTACAGAATTGCTTTTATGTGATGTCGTCTTTTTAGACTTTTATTTTCCTTCTTTCTCTGTGTTTTAGTCTCTTTTCCTTTTATTTGTGTCTCAGTCTTTTTTATCCTTTTATTTGATGGTATTTTTCTTATCATTTTAGCTCCATCTTTTATTGACTTCTTGTTTATTATTTTAACAGACTGGTGTCTAAATTTACTTTTAATTCAGATTATCTGGCCTTGCATCTTACTTTTGATCTCTTTATTTAAAACTTTTAAGGTCATTGTGTTATTGTTCTATCTCTTTTTTTCATCTCTACTATTTTTATTTTGTCTTTTTATATTGCTTTTTTTTATTAATTAATTAATTATTATTATTATTTTTTATTTGGTCCTCATGGTCTCATTCTATGTAGCAGTGTTCCTGTATTGACTGGGTTCCTATGACACATGGAGGGAGCCTTTTGAATCATGGGGCTGAGTCACTGGACATGGCACTCGTGCATGTTAGATAAAATCACCAGGGCACAGGTTACACTTGAGTCTTCAGCCTCTGGTGTGCTGCTGTGTCCTGGTGTGTTGTGTCTCCGGCCCCATGGAGTCAGGGCCTCCTCTGTGTCTGTGTTTAGTGACTGGGCCTGGACTGTTGTGCCTACTTTTGGGGTTTAAGTGATTTATGTGTTATGGAACTTTCTCAATTTCATTTTTGCTTTTTTTGTATGTCCTAAATGTTCTTTGATTTTAATTAACCTTTTTCAGTTGTTCTTTTTTCCTTGTATTTAAACTCTTGTGCTTTGTTATCTAATGGTCCTGCCTGCTCTCAAAGCACTTTGTAAACCAAAGTTTTTAAAAGTGCGATACAAATAAAGTTTATTATTATTATTATTATTATCATTATTATTATTATTATTATTATTATGTTAGTCTGTGTTATCATATACACATTCTATCTTTAAATACATTGTTAGTCTGTGTTATCATATATAAACAGTATATCTATAAATACATGTGTTAGTCTGTGTTGTCATATATAAACAGAACATATTCTGCGGCCTCACTCTCTGACTCGGTGAGCCTTGTCGTCCTCCTCGGCTGATGCCCGCCTCTCTTTTTTCTCCACAGAGCCGACTCGACCTGCTGCAGATGATTTACAGCCTGAGGACAGCCACAGAATATTATCACTGATCCACCTGTGATTTCTCAGCACAAACATATCAGTGATGCTCTAAACACAGTTAGGGAAGTCTCTAGTAGAGGTGGGCAGCTGCTGCCCTTTCTATGACTTTGGTCAAATCAATTCAACATATGAAAAATATGTTTCTATGAAGAAAACAACAAAATCTGACATGAGAGCATGAAAAGGTCAACATGTCCAGTTTCTTGTTATTGTTTAAATTCTGTTTTTTTCTTTAATGTTTTTTTTAGTAAATAAAGCTTTGGTAGCAATTCAATACTCTGAATGAAAATAACAATGACATGAATCCTGTCTGAAGCTCTTCAGATGATCATAAACTTTACTATTATCTCTAATATTACAGGTTTGGACACTGAGAAAAGACGCCGTCACACGTTTGAACACACCTATGATATGTACAGGTGATGAGTCTGCACACCTGCATAAACCGATATCACACCGATTACACCGTATGTACCTGAACACTCATCTGAGAGTCAGGGGTACCTGATGTTACCTAAAGGTCTGACTCACCTGTCAGTTTGCTACCTGGGCTGTCCCGTGACTCCGCCCTCCCACAGTCCAGCAGGGTGGGCAGGTCGTCTGAGGGGGCGGGGCTACCTTCAGTCAGGGTGTTACACTGATCATCCAGGTGAGAGACAGTGCTGCCTGTCTTCAGCTCCTCAAACCGACGAGCGCACTGGGAGAGAAATCAATTAGTTAGGCCCCTCCCACTCAGTACTTAGCCCCTCCCACTCCACACCTGTAAGGTTGTTAAGCCCCTCCCAACCCACCCTTATAAACATCATGATTTACAATGTTTGGCTTAGATCTGATAAAAGGTAGATACATGTACAGGTAGATACAAGTACTATGTACATTAGGGGTGCAACAATACATGTATCTGTACTGAACCGTTCGATACAGTGGCCTCGGTTCGGTACACCCTATGAACCGAACAATACGCAATTTTGTATTTATTTATTTGATCAGCTTCTGACGAGGTGCTATGTGCTGAAAGTTCAGTGAATCTGTGTTCGACTACTCCGGGCTGCATTGTCGAGCACAGATCCACTGAGCTGCGTGCAGCACCTCCCCTTTCATTAGGTCAAGCTGCTGAGACAGAAGAAGCTACATACGCTAGGGCGCTGCAACATGGCGAGTGCTTTACCTTCAGCTGAAATTGAAGACCCTCCACTATCATTCAGATCTGGGGTTTGGGACTACTTTGGCCTCCGTGTTAAGTATGACCCTGATGTTAAGCGTGTCGTGGACAAAGTGCAACACGATGCTAAACTACGTCGGTGGAGATACAACAAGCGCCGACATCATCCTGGTGTTAAAACAAGTGGAACCAGACAGAAACAACAAGCAGCACACATGCTACAGACTTTACCTGGGCCATTTAGACAGCCATTAGCACATGATTCAAAGAGGGCAAAGGAAATCGACCGGGCCATAGCTACTTTTATTGCTGTCCACATGAGACCCTTTTCTGTTGTGGATAACGCCGGGTTTCAGGACATGGTACGGACACTTGATACACTTATAGCTCGTTCTTTGTAATATTTACTCCGCTGCTAAGAATTCACCACATAAGATGGCTGAGTTCTCTATTAGATACGTTTAATTTTTACTTATTCTTATTTTTACATGGTGATGTTTTTGTTTTTATGATTCTAAGCATGCACCAAAGAATGTGCCTGGTTTAGCTGCAAGAGTTACATTTAATTCAATTTAATGAAAATGTACTCTGAGTTGAAACAAATTTTGGTTATTTTAAAAAACCACAAGTTAAAAAGGTATTGAAATTTCTCATATTTTGTACCAAAAAAGTATTAAACCGTGACAGAAACGTATCGAACTGAACTGTGAATTATGTGTATCATTGCACCTCTAATGTACATGTAATATAATTAAAATGATAAACATATTCAATACATTCAATATCATCAACATTATCAACATCATCAATATTGTCAATAGCAACAAAATATTTACAATCAGTATCTTCAATAAATCAATACCATCTATATAATCAATATCATTTGAATAATTAATCAAATTAATAAATACCACGAATATAATTAATATGATCAACACCTTCAATATATTCAATAACATCAACATAATTATTATAATCAAATCTTTTAAAAAAAATCAACATGATCAATTTCATCAATATTGTCATATCAACAAAATCAATGTAATCAGTAATGCCAATAAATCAATACCATCTATATAACTGATATCATCAATATAATCAATATCATTTGAATCATTAGTGTAATTAAATCAGTAAGTGTCACCAACATAATTAATATCATCAACATATCAATATCATCAGTAATATAATTGATTGGATCGGTTAGGGTTCATCCTAACCCTGGATCAATCAATCAGGGGGTGGAGCCAATCCAGGGGGCGTGGTTACACTCTGAACTGGTCGACAGACAATCACAGCGTTGACATACAGAGCCAAACATTCACACACACACCTTTGGACGAATAACAGTCATAAATTTTACCCATAATTCATAGCTACCTCCTTGGCGGTGAACCCTGGCACCAGTTTGGCCACGTTGTCCCAGTTGATGGGCGGGGCGACCCCCCACAGAGAGCCCAGCACCATGTCCAGGACCAGCACGTTGTTGTCATACGGGAAGTTGTTGTTGTCCGAGCAGAAACGGCTCATGGCTATGGACAAACAGGAAGTCAGCAATGACGGCTCCACTGCTTCATCCAATCAGAATCAAGGATGTGATCAAGCATCGTCACGGCAGGTTAACCAACGTGAAAATGAAAATACTGCTTATCAAAAGTGTATTGTCTCGATTCAGAGTGTGTTTACCGATCAGCATCTTATCATCACTACAACAGATTTATACAAACATATAGTCTCAAACAGGCGTCAAACTTTTCTTTAACTCATAGTTAGTGGTTTGGTGTTTCCTGTTTTCAATGAGTTTCTCCTTCATGTTTCATCAGTGCTGCTCTGATGTTTTTTTGTCAAAGGATCTGCAGGAAAAGGTAAATGAACTCTATAAACAGGAAGGGGATAAAAAAAAGATATCCAAGGAACTGAGAACGCCAATCAGTGGGCATCAATTCTATGGAAGAAATGGAAACAGGGTTCCCACTCTTTTCTAGAAATCATTTTCCAGGACTTTTCCAGTGTCACATAACCAACTGAAGTTACATTGTTGCTGTGGGCAGTTTTCAATTCTAGTTAGCCTTCTAAAAAACAGGATTAGAGGTTGATGAACAATATCTCTAGCTATTGATCATATTGGTCTTAGAATCTTTGTTTCTAACTCTCCAGCACGATACATATAATTATTTTTTTTATCTTTATTTACTCTGCTTTTTTATGAATAGATTTTGTTAATTTAGCCTAAATTTTATTTTGTCATTTTTTATTATTTCTTTTTGACCCTATTGTTTGAGATTTTATATTTTATGCCTAAACTTGCATTACAGTCATGGAAAAAATTATTAGACCACCCTTGTTTTCTTCAATTTCTTGTTAATTTTAATGCCTGGCTCAACTAAAGGTACATTTGTTTGAACAATTATAATGATAACAACAAAAATAGCTCATGAGAGTTTAATTTAAGAACTAAGAACTATTCATTTTCCATGGTTTTCTTGATAATAACCAAAATTACTTAAATTCTTACATCAATAGCTATGGCATTGTACCGCCAAAAACACTACTTTTTCCATGTTTTCTTTTCTGTTTGCTTTAAACACATGATACACACAAGAGTTAATACTTGATTGCATAACCATTGTTTTTGATGACTGCAGCCATGCGTCTTGGCATGCTCTCCACCAGCTTCTGACATTGTTCTGCTGTCACAGCAGCCCATTCCTGTTGGACAAATTCAAACAAATTTTCTTTGTTTTTGGGCTTGTGGTTCTCCATTTTGAGTTTGATGATTTTCCACAGGTTTTCAATTGGATTAAGATCTGGTGATTGAGCAGGCCAAGGCATGGTTCTAATGTTGTGATTCTCCATCCAGGCTTTAACTGACCTTGCCGTGTGGCAAGGGGCATTGTCTTGTTGGAAAATCCAGTCATTGAGGCAGGAAAGAGTTTTCCAGCTGATGGAAGAAGACTGTTTTCAAGGGTAGTCCTGTACATGACCTGGTTCATTCGGCCTTCACACAATTGCATTTGCCCTGTTCCACTCAGACTGAAACAACCCCAGATCATGACTGATCCACCCCCATGTTTTACTGTAGGGGCAAGACAGTCTGGGTTGTAAGCTTCTCCAGGCTTCCTCCTAACCAGTAAGTTGGCTGGAGTGGGCATCAATTCAAAATTGGATTCATCACTGAAGAGAACCTTAGCCCAATCATCAACAGTCCAATCCTTGTGGTCTCGAGCAAGAGTAACCGGGCCTTCCTCTGCCTTTCATTGATGAAGGGCTTCTTGCGTGCTCTGTGTGACTTCAAACCAGCTTCAACAAGTCGGTTTCGAACTGTCCTTGCTGAACAAGTCACATTTCTCGACAGTGCCCACTCATTTTTAAGGTCCCTGGAGGTCTGATGACGATTCCTGACACAGGAGCGGATGAGTGCACGGTCATCTCGTGGGGTAGAAACACGCTCCCTCCCACGGCCAGGTAGCAATTTGGTAGTGCCATGTTCAGCTTGTTTTTTGTTGTTGTAATGATCGGCTGTCTTGGAGATCTTCAGTTTTTTCGCTACCTGTCTCTCACTCATGCCAATTTCCAGCAGTGCCAAGATGGCTGCCTTTGTGGCTTCACATAATTCTTTTGTTTTAGGCATTATGTGAGAGCTGACAACTTCTGAGTTGTGCTACGGCTTGAATGTAAGCAGGAAACCACTCTAGGCCTTCGCATGTGCAGTGCTGCTTGTGACATGAAATGTCCTCTTATATACCCTGGGAATCAGTTAAGCTTAAGAATGTCAAATAGGACATAAAGTATTATGTGACCAGCTGCATTTTTTGTTGTGTTCATTGTATTATATGTTTAGTGGTACCAGATATTAGAATGAACAAGAAATTGAAGAAAACAAGGGTGGTCTAATAATTTTTTCCATGACTGTATTTTACCTACTCATATTTTCTGGCTATGTGTACATTAGTTACCAAGTACATTTTTACTTCATTTTCTATGTTTCAAGCTAGAAGGAAGACAAATAATTTTCCAGGCCAATTTAAGCTTTCCCAGGACATTTCACTTTTTTCCTCATTTTCCATTTGTTTTCCATGACTGGAAAATTTGGCCATCATTTTCCAGGTTTTCCAGGACGAGTGGGAACCCTGGGAAAACTAGGGACGCTGTTGAAACCAAACCACGGTCACAGTCAGAGAAGTATCTTCAGCTTAAAGTGAGGCTGTTTCAAGATGCACAAGAAGGAGGCTCTTGAAGAAAAATGGGCTGAGAGCTTTACCCTCTGAGAAAAAATAAAGAGCCTCGTCCACAATAACCATGAAGACTTCGAGCTGCCACTGATGTTACAGAGGAAACACAAGGTATCAAGAACTGGAGATGTAGACTTTAGATCAGGGTCATTTGGGGAGTTTCTGTTGTCATTCTGATTTAAAAAAAAAGAAAAAGAAAACGTAGTTTGATAAGAAATAGCTTCACCCAAGCATTAACCATGAAAGAAAGGAAAGTTCGTCATATTCTCTATCTATACATCTATAAATATATAAACATATATATATTTATATATGTATATGTATATATATATATATATATATATATATATATATATATATATATATATATATATATATGTATGTATATATATGTATGTATATATATATATATATATATATATATACATACATGTATAAATATATATGTGTGTGTGTGTTTATTTACACTTACAGACAGATGGATGGATAAGATATGTAGATAGGTACCTGTTCACACATACTGTATGTATATATATATATATATAGTATATGCAGTAAAGGAGTGTCGGTTGATGTTCGCGCAGGCCCAGTCCGTCCTTCCTCAAGACACTTTCAGGTCAAATTAAATAAACTGATATTTAGGACACAAAAGGAGCTTTTTTTCCTCATACATTAGAGCCAAAGCCTCCTCACCTGCTGCTGGAGCGCCTCCTCTCTGGTGTGGTCTGCTCACCTGGCTGCTGTCACTCCTATTTCCTCATATTTGATGAAGATGATGATGAGGAGGAGGATGCTAACGCAGCTAACGCAGTCTGCGAACGCTCCACTCTGATGCGTTCAGGGACCGGTCGTACAATTTAAATTACAAACTGCGAGGCAGGTAAAATGAAGCCCTGTTTGATCGTGTGGCTCTCCTGTTAAGTCAGACGCTCTTAGTGAGCTGTAATAATCTTAATTAATTAAATTAGAGGTATTTTAATGTCAGACGAACCCCCAGCCTCCAACCCCACAGAGGCCGATAGTCTGGTAAAATAGACTGATGTAAACTTTTATATTCTGTAATAATACGTCAAATGTCTGATTAGGATTTTTTCCAACTCTGCCCATCAAGTCAAAACTCTTTAACCTCGTCTGGTCCAGGGTTTTAGATTTTCTAATCAAATAAAGCTACATTTCCGACAGTCCCTGAAACTAGCATTAGCTTTAGTGTAGCAGCTAGCTGAATAAAAAGAGAACATCCGGTTTCCAGCTCAATTTGAGCAGAAAACTGAACCTGACAGGTTCGACTGTAACGCGATGAATACGGCAGTGACGTGTTGTTATTAATCCAAGCTAATAAACGGTTTAATTTGACTCTTTACTCACCGACAGTCTCATCCGAGTGTCGCACTGCAGCAGGTTGGCGTCCCGTTGCTAAGCAACATCAGGCAGTGACCGTAAACGCAAAGTTGTTGTCGTGAATCCTTCTGAAAAGGCTAATAATGGAAAGTAAATAATCAGAAGCTAAGTTTTTAATTAGTCACAGACTAACGTTATTTCTGTGAACTGTCATTAAAGAAGAATCACAAGCTCTTCTGGATTCATCAATCAAACAAAGGTTCACACCATGTTTTCTCTAATGTCAGCTCTGTGATTGGCCGATGACCATCAGATAATGGATAGATTATTATTACAGGTGTACCATGGGAGTTGATGAGGCATCATTAATAAGCATGTTAGAGATAATAATTCACATCAGCGTAGATATAATGACCCAGATCTCTGCTGCTCTGTGGCTGAACAGCAGCAACAGTCAAATAAAAAAATAAAAATAAAGATCTTGATTAAATGGTGCAAAACACAAAGAAGCAGAACTTTAAGTGTATCATAACTCTGTCTTGACCTGTAATGGTTTACAGTTTTAATCCTTTACTAACTCTCATATTATACACACGTAATTGCTGTGATAGTTGTCGTTATTATATTTTAATTATCATTATTCACATTATTGCTATAATCACACACTTTGATGTTAACTACAATTATGAAATAATTATATGATTATTATTATTATTATTATGGCTTAGACATTTGATCAGATAGAAATCCTTCACAACTGAACAATGTTAAAACATGAACAATTATGTCTGTTTACACTTTGCTAGTTCTTGGTCTGCTTTACTCTGAGGTGGGATATTCACCAGCTTCACAGGCACTAAATCATCTTATACATTAACCCTTTCATGCACTGATCTCCCAAACCCTTTTCTCAAGTCTTATATGAATATTATCTTTGCCCCCTCTTTTTTTTAACCATACAGAGATATTGCATCCAAATTCCCTAACAGCCAACAAAGGGCAAAGTTTTTATTTGGCATTTAGATTTCATATAATTTTGTAATTATTTATTTCAAATTTTGGTGTAATTAATTGATAAATGTTTGTAGATGTGTTTGTGGATCTTTATTAAGTTCCACTAATATACTGTGTTGATGCACAGTGAAGTGGACGGATGTAAAACTACTTCAAAATGTAAAATTGAAAAAAATAACCATGTTTTGTTACTTTTTTGAAGCAAAAGAAACATTGACAATAGTATTCCTCTGTCATTTAATAATTCATGCATGAAAGGGTTAAATGAAGCGATAACAGATCACAGATTATTAAGCACCTTACATGAGTAAAATAATATAAATCAGATTATTAATCACCTAAAATGATTAAAATAATACAATATATCAAAGATAATTAAGCATCTAATATGATTTTTTGCCATTTTCTACAAATACAAGAGAACCACACAGCAACAGCCAAACAATCCCAGGCCCCAAACCCCAAACCCATACATGAAAACATGTACACAAACTCACACACCCACACTCAATCTGCACACATCTCTAGATGTAAATATATATTTTTGACATTTCTGTTCAGGTTCATATATTCCTGTCATCTATGGTGTTCATATTTGGTTCCCAGAGCTGGACAAAATCTCTCTGTTTGCCTTCAGCAGTGGATGTTAGTCTCTCCAAAGTGCTCTGAAAGTTCCTTCATCCACATTCTCCGTGCAGGAGTGTCCGTCCTTACACACCACCACACAGTGCAGCAGCTCTCCGTCCTTCTAGAATTCAAAGTCTATGTTTGGTCTGTTTTTGTGTTTGTGAGAAGTCCTCTGGAATTATTCCAGGCACCCAGAGTTTGACATTTAAATGAATTTTTGTTTTTACAAACATTTTATAACACCTCCCTAAAAGTCCTGGGCAAGTATTCACAAAGATTCTTAGAGTTCTCTCAGAGAGCTCCTAACTTAGCCTAAAAGTTCTTAGTAAGGAGTCTTAGGTTAGGACTGATTCAGGAAGTTTCTAAGAGCAACTCTGAGCATGGAGGAGACAGAAACTCCATCTTAGTGAGGAGGTGTGGTTGACCCCGTTGCTAGGTATTATGTAGTCTTCCTAAGGCTGTGATTGGTTGATACATAAAGGAGGAAAACACACACACACACACACACACACACACACACACACACACACACACACACACACAATGTGATCCTCACTCCCAGTCGAGGATGGACATTAAAATAAACCGATCATATAACTTGAACTGTCTTAATAAATACCCAAGCGTTACATTACTTGTAAGTCATGATGATAAAACTCAGCAAAATGAAATGAAGTGTGACACAGCTTCGTTTGAACGTAGCCCGTCTCATATGTTCAAGCTGGCCATTTTACTACTTTACTGTTTTACTTTATTTGATATTAACGGTGGACGCAGACTCAGCTGTCAGCACTTACTGTGATTGGCGTCCTTATAAAAAGCGGGTTGATTAGGCAGAATGACAAAAATAAGAAATGGATTAAAAAAAAAAAAAAGAAAAGAAAAATTGAGCATCTGAAAAAATAAAATTGCTGATAAATAGAAATTGTGCATCTTGTGTCTTTACTATGTCATTTGTTTAATGTTTACATATACAGCCACCATTACACTGACTGTAAAGTACCTAAAGTTCAATTGTGTAAAGTGAGCTCTGTAAGTTTTCCCAGTCAGAACAAAACTCCCCTCCTGCTGAGGATGAACATCTTCATCATCCACGTCACTGCTGTGTTTGAGAAGTTTGTCCCTGATGATTAACCACAAACGTAATCCCTGCACGATCAGGCCGGTATCGACTAATTAAATCGTTGTCATGTGGGGTACGGACAATATCTCTCCTTCCTCTCTGTATTTCAGCACTTTTTTCTTTTTAAGACACTCTTAGGCTTCTTAAAAGTCCTCCACCTTCCTCCTTTCTTACTTTAGGAGCTCTCTTAAGGCTGAAGACGCTTTGTGAATAACTTTTATCTTACCAAGGGAAAATTCTACGAAAACTCTTAAATTCAAGGAATTCTAAGAGTTTTCTAAGAATGATGTCACTAAGAGCGACTTTAGCCTGAGGACTCTTTGTGAATACGGGCAGAAGTTTGTCAGGAATTATGTACATTCTCTACCATTAATATTGAAGTCATTTTAATGTGGTATGTATTGTCTGTTTCTGTGCCTTTAAACAAGCATCATTCCAAATGTCATTTCTCCATTCATTAAGTTTGTGATGACTCTGTGGCATAGACATTCATACACTGTAATATTTAGAGGTGAGCCTTTTCTCCAATTTATCAGGATTATCTTCTCTATTTCCATCTTAAACAGAATGCACACAATCTGCCCAGACTGTAAATATTTAAATAAATGTTTTCTAGGTATTTAATATTTCTAACATAATTGATCAAAAGTAGGCAAAACTTCATCTCCATAAAGATCCCTTACTTTCTGAATACGCTTCTTAAATCCTCCGTCCTTTCTACTTGGTTTAAACGTCTCGTAACTCAGAAGAGGGGGAAATCTCCTACATGTTTATGTGCAACATACCAAACTGTGATTGTATTTCTTAATATGCCAGTGTTTCTATGTTTTATCAGTGCTGTAATATCTGAAGGATATAGACGAACATATGAGGGTAAATCCAGAATAGAATTTTGCTCGATGTCTACTCAAGCTGGAGCTGATGTTTGGCAAAAGTAATAAGAAGCTGAAGTTAACTGGGCAGACATGTGGTCCCATTAAGATTTGGAAACTGAAGCCCCCCGCTCTCATAAGGCAAACATGACGGTTTGAATCAGAGTCTATTTTTTTAATAAAATAATTCAGTTCAGATAATTGATCACATTACACAATAAAGGTCAAATAATTACGTAAAGATAAGCAGCCACTGTATAACAACAAACCAAAGACAATTAATCATCTTCTGGAGACGAAACAGAGAGAAACATGATTTTTTTACATGTTTTATTTTTAAAATAATTCTATTAAATATTTACATTTTCTCTGCGATTACTGACAGAAACTGTGCAAATTAGCATGCTTTTATTCTGAAAGGATCCAAACAGGATGACAGTCTAAAGCCTGGCTTATACCTCAATATTCACCCCCGTGTTAGTCTAGACCAGGACCTGCAGAAGCCGGCGGGGCCCCAAAACAAGTCCTTCACGCCAACAGCAGGCAGTAGGCCCTGTGATTGGACAGGTTACAAGAACAGAGCGCCCCCTGCTGGAACAGATTGCGGACTGATTGAGAGTGAGGCCATGTTTACACGACAATGTTTTCACCATTTTTCCTTTGTGTTTTCAGACTCGATCTGCGTTCAGACGGTGACACTAGAAACAAATGAAACCGCTGTAGTGAGCATGCCAGTCCAGTAGATGGCGATGTAAGTTTGCAGAGAAACAGCTGCTACAACACACGTACGAAGAAGAAAAAACTTTTCACAAACAACAATAGAGAGTGGACACACGAAGAAGCAGGACTTTGGACAGTAAATCTGTCTGGATAGTAGGGCTGGGCAATTAATCGATAAATAATCTAAATCGACATTTAGACCCTATAATCGGAGTAATTTTACTAATGACAATTATTTTGATTATTTTCATATAGTCGACTTTCTTTTTTTGCCAAGACAGAGGGATGAGCCACCAACCTAGAGCAGACAATGTTGGAGGACCTAGTAGCCAAGAAAAATACCATCTCCATTGTTTGGGCACATTTTGGATTCTGTTAGGAAGACATCAAGCTTAACGAAGTTAAGTGCAAATGCTGCAGGAAGACCGTGTTGATGACCATCGGTATCGCCATTAATCTGTTCCAGCATAGCATATAATCGTTCATTAAAAGGTGTAGTCAGCGATGTGGGAGAAAACGAGTGGAGAGGTTGTTGATCAATGAATTTAGACCCACCTCTGATGGAAGCTGATGGACGTGCATCGTCATGGAAACGGCCGTAGAAACTGCATAGCTGACCAACGTAGCTAACATAATCCGACTCGTCAGACAACTCGACTGCCATTATTGATAACATCACAACAACAGTACATTCTGGCAGATTAGACAATAAGATGAATGCCCGACAGCTGTTACTGTTATGTGAAGCACCACAAAGCTAATGTTGCTTACCTATCCAGCAGAAAGACAGCGACATCCACATCTGTTTTCAGGTCTTTCAATTCGTGGAGTTCCCTCCACCGTCAGAAAGAAACACCAATGTTGACCCGGGTCTTCGCTCTTTCATGGTCATAGCCCTTCTTTTTCACTTTTCACTCCTCTGAACTTTTTCTTTTGGGCTGTTTTTCAGCCATTGCGACTGCACATATTGTATCTCTCAACGCCTCTGAAACCTCGACTCTCCCTCTGTCTGATCTGCACATGAGTATGATCGCCCCCTGGATGTGGGGAGGTGTACTCTGTTTTGGTAACTCGGCCCAAGCCACAGTATTTACCTGTTGAAATTCAGAGCAAAGGCTGTGTATTGCAACCGGACTTTTTTTTCAACATGCTGTCAGTGGGGACATCTTGTGGATGGAGAGGAGAAATACGGTGATTTTGACAAATATTGCATTAGATTTGAAGATTAGAAGATCACTGACTACACCTTTAATCATAATCGAGGTAAGAGCTTCAATTAATCATGACATTGGGACGAGGTAATATTGCCCAGCCCTCCTGGATAGTTTTGTCTGCATAACAAACCGAGCACGGTAAGCAGCTCACATGTTACTCTGTAGACGACGAAGCTGTTGTTGTTGTGTGCACAGCCTTCATGTGAAAGAGTACTGCCCAAGTGGAGACGTCAAGTTACCCGCCTACATAGAGCTGGACCCTGATTGGTTTTAAAAACACTCTCTGGACCCTGGTTTCATAAGTTTGTGGATTCAGGCACTCCAGGCACCGTTCTCATGTGAACAGGAGGTGAAAACGCAAAGAAACTGTCAGGATTCCCACTCTTTTCTAGAAATCATTTTCCAAGACTTTTTCCAATGTCACATAACCAACTGAAGATATGATCATATTGATCTTAGAATTTATTTGTTTCTAACTCTCCAACATGAACATTGTCTGTTTGGTCTGGCTTTTATGTGTCTTACTATTATAAATTTATGGTTATACATATTTTAATCTATATTTAAACTGCTTTTTTATGAATAGATTTTTTTAATTTAGCCCAAATTTTATTTTGTTAATTTTTTATTATTTCTGTATTATTTTACCTACTCACATTTTCTGGCTATGTGTGCATTAGTGCATATGTTTCAAGTAGGGCTGGGTGATATGGCCTAGAAAAAAAATCTGCGATTTTTTCCCACAACACTCGTTTTACGATTTTAATCGATTTTTCCCTCCCGAAAAGAAACAAAACTCCCAGTGACATAAAAAATGAAACGAATGAAGTTTTGCCTCTATGTTGTCTAAATGTTTCCCTCTTAAAGTCAAAGTCTGGGTCATAAAAGGTTGATTATGTAGTATAAACGTAGGCAGGTTTGTCTACATAAACACTAAAAGGCTGAGGTATTTTTACAGTATTAGCATGAAACTCTCTGATCAATATTTAATTTACTTAAATAACAAATACAAGCCTATAAAAGTGCTTGTGCAAACCCTACAAGGCCGACTATCATGAAAATTGTAATTTTTTTCAAAATTTGCAACTACTGACAACTGAACGAAGGCAAGAAAAAATCTTGATTTTTAATTTTTTAAAACTTCAGCAGAAAATAATTCAAATTAATTGATTTATTGCCCAGCTCTACTTTCAAGCTAGAAGGAAGAGAAATAATTTTCCAGGACAATTTAAGCTTTTCCAGGACATTTCACTTTTTTTCCTCATTTTTCATTTGTTTTCCATGACTGGAATATTTGGCCATCATTTTCCAGGTTTTCCAGGACACGTGGGAACCCTGCTCTCTGTTTGAGGCTGAAATCAGAGCTGTGTAAATGTCTGAACAGCTGATTGGTCGTTAATATAAATAAAGAGCTGAGTGAGTTAATGAGCTTCAAACATAACATCATCACCAAAGAACACTAACGAGTCAGGCTCCACCCCAGGTGACACATGCCCACGGCATGTCCTTATTTGTCAGTTCGCTTTAAGTCCCGCCTCTGCTTGTCCGCCGTCTGTCTGTAGGTTGATCCGAAGTTAGGATGAAGGTGTTTCCTGGATGTGGTGGAGTTAAATTACCTGTTTGAGGACGGACAGCTGCCATGTCTGAAACCAAACTCTACAGCTGATGGATGTGACGGCCCAGGAGTTGCCGGCCATCCCAAGCCGGCAGGTGAGCCTGACCCTGCACAGACCCCCCTCACAGGTCAGTCTTGTCAGGGGTCTGCGTTGGCATTTCGGTGAACACACTCTCCAGCAGCCCGTCTGTAGGAGGGGCGGCAGCAGCCTGAGGATGCTCCTGAAGACTCTCTGCGCCCACATGTCTCCGTCCTCTCCTCTTCCCCAAAACCTTCACATAGTTAGCAGGAACCAGTCCCGTCGTCTGACCGTCCACACTCGCCAACAGCCAGCCGCGCACCCGGGGCTGCAGCTCTGCAGGGACACGGACGGGACAGGGAAGAAGTTAATTATTATGAGGTCACTGAGTTAGTTGTTAATAATTTAATAATTAATTAGTAAGTTATTAATAAGTTAACGATTACTGGGTTAGTTTTCATTTAAGGTGCTATGAGGAGACTCTATCTCCGGCGACATAAAGACTCTGCTACCCATGAGCACGCGTGGCGACCGTCATAAAGACGTGACCCAAGCCAAAGCGTGTGTTTGTTGTGATGCTAATGAATGCAGCTCGGACCTTCCTCAGAACTCTGCATTGCTTTACAACTTCTTTTTTCAACAACTTACAGGATGCAAAGCGACAAAGTAATGTATCTCTTTCTAGTTACGTAGCGGTAGTTTTTGATGTGTGACAACAAGCAACATACCAAACTGTAAGCAATTTTTGGAAAACTTAGTATCGTAGTTTTGTAGCCGGCTATATATGGCTACTTACAGCCCGTTGCTCATAGCATCTTTAAGTAAAGGTTAATTCGTTAAATATTGCTCCCCTGACGCAGAGGCCATGGGGGTCAGCCTCACCTTTTGGAGCCAGGTTGATCATGTCCCCGGCCCTCAGAGAAAGCTCCTGCTCTGAGGCTGCAGTGAAATCGAACTCTGCTCGAGCCACCACGTGGTCGTCCTCCCCGCTCGCCCACTCGGCGTCTGCACAAAGACACCACACCACAGTCAGACGACATCTTCACGCCGCTCCACGGGACAACCGTTGACCCTTACCTTGGTCTTCAGGGGCAGGGCCTGAGCTCAGCAGCTTCCAGATGAGGTACGGCCCCCCCAGGACGACGGCGAAGAACAGCAGGATGGGCCAGGATTTGGGGGTGTGGGCCTCTGCCCCTCCGGCGGTGGTCAGAGCATCGCTGGCGCTGTCCGCCCACAGATCCTCCACCTCAGCGTCAGAGCGCCGTCCCAGCAGCCTCTGCAGGCGGCGGTACAGGTAACGCAGCGTGCGCACTAGAGCGAAGGCCGACAGGACGCGGGTCAGGTGGGCACGAAGTCGGGTCAGGTGATTGGCCACGTCCAGCACGGCTCTGAAGCTGTTGTAGACGGCGGAGAAGGTGGCGTCCATCATCATGCTGACAGATGCAAACGCCTGCACGATGCTCTCGATGGACTGGAACGCCCCCCGGCTGCTCTCCTCCGCCTGCTGGACGAATCGACTGGGCGCCACGTCTTCTGTGAGGGGGGGGCGGCCGTATGCCCCCATGCCGAACCCCCCGCCGTAGCTGTAGGGGCTGTACCCGCCGTACATGGAGCTCCCCCCGTACATGGAGCTGCCATATGGGCTGTAGGACGAGGTGAAGGAGCTGTAGGACGGACGGTAGGCTTGCTGGACGGGACGGGGGGGCAGCGGGGGCGCCATTCTGGTCAGTACGGGGGGGCCGGCAGAGACTGAGGGGCCCAAAGAGGGGGCCAGGTTTGCAGACCTGATCAAGAAGATCGACAAAAGATTGAATGTTTAAGTTCACCTGATGTGTGAAGGAGGGTATCAGGAGACATTTGGGCACCAGGACCACCTTCAAAAGGACACTAGGGATGTAACTATATGAAAATTTCATATCACGGTTATTGTGACCAAAAAGATCATGGTTATCATTATTATCATGGTATTGTTGCAGTGAGCTCAAAATGTTCAAAAAGTACTTAAACGCAGAATTGAAATCATTTAACCCCTTTAATATTATAATTTTATCACTTTTGTCTATTTTGTCAATGACTGTGTAAGTACATTTGTTTAACATTAACATTATTCTGTTATAAATGCTTAAACTGTGTGATTACAAGAAAAGGAAAGTTTGGATTTTACAAGGATTTTGAGGGGCAGTGAAAGACAAAAATCCGTGTGATTAAAACTGCTGTAACTCCTCGAGTAAGCGAGCAGAGAGAGAGAGAGGATTCAGAGAGCCATACCTGAGTGAATTATAGGAGGTTTATCAGGATTTTCTGAGTAAATAATGTATAAAGGTTGTAAATAACAGCATCAGTATCAATCGAGAGAGAGTTCCTGCTGTTCTTTCACCGTTTATTCACTGTATTTTGCCGTATTTCCTAATAGATCGTCTTTTTCCGTCATAGTTCATGTTTTATGGATTTAGTCAATTGTAATTTGTAAATATTAAAGAAGGAGATGTGGAGGAGATCTGCCATGAAAAGAGGAGACCAGAGGAGAGTCATGAAGGGGGCTAACTGCTTCAGGGACTATCGTTAGTAAAACAAAAAATAAAAAAATGAAAAGTCCTGGACATGGTCTAATATAACGAGCTGTAACATGGACACTAATGCTGCAGGCGAACTAAAATGTGTGAGTGTATGTAAAATAGGTTGCATTTATTTTTGGCAGTCTCAAATCTTTAGACATGTTCATTTTCAACTGTTTATAAGAGAATCCTGTTTAAAGGTGCTATGAGGAGAATCTATTTCCGGTGACATAAAGACTCTGCTACCCATGAGCACGTGTGGCGACTGTCGTAAAGACGTGACCCTAGCTAAGCCACGAGGTAATGTATCTCTTTCTAGTTACGTAGCGGTAGTTTTTGATGTGTGACAACAAGCAAGTTTTGGAAAACTTAGTATTGTAGTTTTGTAGCCGGCTATATATGTCTACTTACAGCCCAGTGCTCTAAGACGTGTCCGAATAATATAAATTTGCTCTAGTTTTAATTGTCTTGTTCCCAAAAGTTAAGTATCCAGGCCAGTCCAGCCCTGTCGGACCCGACCGCGAAGCTAAGGAATAGCATTTATAGCTAACCTATTTTAAGGTTCTTTTGATGGTTTATGAATGTCAATGGCCTTGGGCCTTCTTATTTATCTGACCTGTTTTTACCGTATCAGCCCTCGCGGACCCTGAGGTCCTCTGGTCCTGGCCTTTTAACCATACCAAAAGTTAGAACTAAGACACACGGGGAGGCGGCTTTTAGTTATTGTGGCCCCCGATTGTGGAACAGCCTGCCAGAGAATCTCAGGGCTGCAGAGTCTGTTGATACTTTTAAAAAGAGGCTTAAAACCCACCTTTTTAATCTAGCTTTTAATTTATTTAATCGACTTATTTATTCCTTATTTTTATTGTTCTAGTACTGTATAACTTATTTATTCTTGTAGTCAAACTTTTTATCATATTAATTCTTAATTTTTTACGTTATTTCAGTTATCCATTTTATGTTATTTTATCTCTCTTCTTATATTTTTATTATTGTCTTAGTATGATGGTTTTAGCTCCAGTGCTTCTTCATGGGGGCTCTCCACACTGGGAACTTCTCCTGGTCCACTTGTGGGGCAGCTGCCAGGGGATGGCTCCGCCTGCATGGCTGGAGGTCCCTGCTAGGCCTGTGTTCAAAATATCGATACGGCAAAATATCGTATCGCACTCCTTTGGGATATGTGTATCGATACGGCCTAAATATTTTGACAGTTGTTGTAAACACACTTTGGTAAATGTTAACAGTGGCACAGTTCAAGGTAGAAGACGAGCTACATAATGAAGCATACGTTCTAAATTTGAACTTGGGTCTACCATCTTTGAGGATCTGAATTTATGTCTCTCAAGTTGTAGAACCACTTAAAACTCATCCTTGTTCTTTTTCCTCTTATAAGAAAGAACTAAACTTGTCAAGAATTTTGCTTAAAGCGTAGTCAATGTTCACAATTTACGTGTATTGGGATACCTATCGTATCGTGTAGTTGCTGGAAATACCCAGCCCTAGTCCCTGCACTGTGGTGTGGGGCCTCGTGTCTGTGCCGGGCGGGGAAGTCTCTGGCTGCGCTCCTCGTGGGCCGGGAGCCCTCCTCAGTGTTGATGGCCCCCAAAGGTAGCTTATTCCCTTACCTCCGTCCTTGGTGCACAGCCATGTCTCTCTCTCTCCCTTTACAGCCAGTATGAATGTTGTGGGTTTGTGTGTGTGGGCGCAGGTGTGTGTGCGTATGTTGATGTCTGTGTGTGTGTCTGGATATGTCTCTGTATTTGTGTGTTTGTGTGTGTGGGGGGGGTGTTCTATTCTGTTTTTATGTTGTTTTTAGCCTCTGTGAGGCACTTTGGGTTGCTTCTAAGTATGATAAGTGCCTTATAAATAAAGTTTGATTTGATTTTGATGCTATGAAACTCATCTTAAAGTGTGTATTTCAATCAGGCATATATCTAAAAGTGAGACTTTTTTGTAATTACTTAGAAACTCTTCATAGCATCTTTAAAGTTTAAATCCATTGTTTTCTTTTCTTGTAATTACACAATGTTTAAGCATTTATAACATTATAATGACAAATACTTGCCAGAATTGTTTACTTTTATTTCTCATGAAAAAAGCTTAAGCAAATTTACTTATAGGACATTTCCTGACACAGTTATTGGCAAAAAGACAAAAGAACTGTTGAAATTATAATATTAAAGGGGTTAAATGATTTCATTTGTATGTAAAAGCACTTTTTCAACATTTTGAGCACAGATTAACAATACCGCCATAATAATGATTAGCATGATAATTTCGGTCACAATAACAGTGATATGAAATTTTCATACCGTTGCATCCCTACTCAGGGCACACCTTCAACAGAGACAGTACAGGTAAACAGGGGACAGGTGAACACAGAGGACAGGTGAACACTGAGAACAGGTGAACACAGAGGACAGGTGAACACAGAGAACAGGTGAACACAGAGGACAGGTGAACACAGAGGACAGGTGAACACAGAGAACAGGTGAACACAGAGGACAGGTGAACACAGAGGACAGGTGAACACAGAGGACAGGTGAACACTGAGAACAGGTGAACACAGAGGACAGGTGAACACTGAGAACAGGTGAACACTGTCTCCACATTGTGACATAATTTACAGGCGATACCACCTCTGCTCAAACGTTCTACTGAGGTCACCACATTACACGGTTGCTTTTTACATCCCTACACTGGGAGCCGATCACAGGCCGCAGAGAGCGAGGCTAAATGCTAAGCTAACAGACGTGCAGCTCCTCTGTTTGAGTGTTTATCGAGCACGTTGATAACAGACTGATTTATTTATTTCTCTGGGGTTTAGCTGGGCTGCGTTACTCATTAATATGTGATTTAACATTCTGTTTAACTCTACATCAGGAGGCAGTCGGCTGTTAGCTTACACCGCGTACACACTGACTAACTTCAGCTAGCATGCTAACCGGCTACAAACTAGTTTCCGGAATCTGACGATAGTGTAAGCTTACCTGTAGTTTACAGGTGCGCTCATGGCTCCGGGTATCCTCCTCTCCCACGGTTTCTGGGGAGGCTGAGGGTCCATGCAGAAAAATAGTAAAGATTAAAAAAGTCAAAACAAACGGAGCCCACGGCGGACCCTGACCGCTTCTTCTTCTGTGGCTGTTATTCCTGCAGACTAGAGGTTAAGGTGTGGCGCTGCTGCCCCCTGCAGGCTGAGACCGGCTCTGCAGACTGTGGATCTGTCCTGGTGTCCCTGCAGGGGGCGCTGTCGACCAGCAGCTCAGAGAGGGAGGCTGAAGTCCTCCCACAGAGGAGGACTTCCGACAGGGGTGCAGTCTGAGCTCAACCCTCTTCAACATTTACATCAGGGGTGGGCAAAACTTTATTTATCAAGAGGGCCACACAAAACTGTTTTCCCCAGCCTGAGGGCCGCATTGTTACACATTTTCAACTTTGGGGATAAAGACTGTAGGATAAACATGAGAATATAAATTAGTCTTAAAATGAGTATACCAATATTCATATTACAACACAAATACAAGTTATTATGCATAATTAAATGAACTTGACACAGAATTCAAGCTAATTTAGCTAATGCACATGGAATTAAAGCCAGTAAGGCTATTTTCAAATCAATGAAATGATGAGTGTTTCCAAATTTTTAAAGCTCAAATCCTTTACTGCTGTCATTTGTAAATTTAGTATTAATATAATACTATATATATAAATATAATACTTAATAGAATGTTCTAATGCCTCATGAAAGAGATTTCAAGACACTATCATAGCAAAGTAAGTTCTTCAATTACTTGCAAAAGCCACTAAGAATAGATTATATATAATCATTTGAATAAGATATCTGAGACTTATTCATATTTACAATTAATTATATTTGCATGTTGTAAATAACATTAGATTCAATCTGGAGTGAGTTCCTGCTGTTCTTTTGCTGTTTGTTCACTATATTTCGCCGTATTTCCTAATAGATCATCTTTTTCCGTCATAGTTCATATTTTATGGATTTAGTCTATCGTAATTTGGAAATATTTAAGAAGGAGATGTTGAGAAGATCTGCCATGGAAAGGAGAGACCAGAGGAGAGTCATGAAGGGGGCTAACTGCTTCAGGGACTATCGTTAGTAAAACAAAAAATAAATAAATAAAAAGGTCTGGACATGGTCTAATATAACGAGCTGTAACATGGACACTAATGCTGCAGGCAAACTAAATTGCTCTAGTTTTTTTTTTTTTTTTTTTTTTTTACAATTGCTGGTGTTTTGAAAATGACCCCATTTAGTGAGGTGGAGGGCCGCATGTGGCCCCAGGCCGTGACTTGCCCACCCCTGATTTACATGAATGAAGTGGCTGAGTCACTGAAACAGTCTGCAGCTCCACCATCATTACACTGACACACACAGATTAAATGCTGTTCGCTGATGACTTGGTGCTGCTGGAGGTCAAAGGAGGACATTTGACCTCCAGACATGTGCCCCCTACCCTCACACACTGCAGATAGAAAAAGAAATGTGTCTAAGCCTGCAGCCACCCCCACATTTAACATGCATAACATGCAAATAAAATCTCCTAAAGTGAATTATTTATCAATCAATCAAACCTTATTTGTGTAGCACTTTTCATACTGGACTTTGTAACACAAAGTGCTCTACATGAGCAAAAGATGAAATGAAATAACAAGAAGTGAAATAAAAAGCAGAAAATTGCATTATTGCATAAAATGAAAACATAAGACCCCCACAACCCCCTTCCCTATTTAACATTCAATATACACGCTCACTTACTCAAACACACAAAGACATAAAAAGGAAATTATGACAGAAAGCTAAATTAGAGGATTGAGGAAATGTTGATCCGGATCACCGTCTGGATCCACCATGATGAAAAATGCGATTTTCGTGAATAACAACTGAACTAAAATAGATATCACTAGAAAAGCACTCGGAGAGCGCAGACCTCCTCCAGCGCCACAGTCCTCTCCCATATTGTGATTTTTACCATAGATATTAGTCCTACCTTTATTTCATAGAAATATCTAGATTCCTTGACCATGAAAACATACCATTACATCCATTGAGTCACATTAGCACCTATTCACCATCACATTCACATCCATTCACCCTCATATTCACACTCATTGACAGTTACATTCTACCCGTTCTCCCTCAGATTCAAACCCATTCACCCTCACATTTGCAACCATTTATTTTCACATTCACATCAGCATCAACCTGAAGTTCAGGACCCCAGCCCATTGTGTTCACGTGATGATCTGCTCCTTGCAGGGAGGGATGAGCTGCAGAGATGAGGGGGTGGGTCTGGGGGGCGTGGTCACTGGCTAGGGGCGGGACCGGGGGCGTGGCCAGGGGAGGGCTTTACTGGAAAGAGGTGGTTGGACTGGTTGGACTGAGCTTTCCTGGATGTGATGAGGAAGCACGCACACAGGTCATATCTGCACTTAGAGAGCTTCACTAATGAAAGTGGCTATCTGTCTGCAGTTCTTTTTCATTTATATCTATAAAATATAAAAGCAGCATGCTCTGTAACTCTGTAGGGCACAAGGTTATAATAGTTTTGGATTTGTCATTATAGTTTAGTTTTAGATAGTTTTGACATTGTTTTTCCATTATAGTTTAGTATTAGTTAGTTTTAGAGTAGGCATTCTAGTTTTTATTAGTTTTGATTTTTGCAACAAGGCTTAGTTTTAGTTAAGTTTTAGTGTAGTTTTAGTTTAGTTTCAGTTTAGTTTTAGTTTAGTTTTAGTTTTTTCATACCATTTTTGCCAGGTGCAGGATTCAAAAAGGTCAGAATAAGTATTTTGTAATACTGTTTATTTTCAATACGACAATACGTTTTGTCGCAGCACAGAGCTCAGCCAGTCAGTGCAGCAAACAAGCACGTCCCAGTGCGTCGTTATGACAGTGCTGTACGGCGCTGACAACTGCTGAAAACTGTTGTAAAGTTGGTTGGGAAAATGTGTCGGATTGATTTAAATCTAAAAGGCTAATAACTATTGTCAAAAACGATAACTAAGGAAATTTTGTCTATATTTTTGTTTTCTTTTCTAGTTTTTATTAGTTTGAGTTAACTGCAATGTTTTTTAAATTTCAGTTTTCGTTTTAAGTTTCGTTTTAGTTAACTATTATAACCTTGGTGGGGCACATAAGCTGACAATGTGATATATCAGGGTTGGGCAGACCACATATGGCACTCCCTGTCACTCGGTGTCACCCTCTATATAATTCCAAATATGACATATTTAGATTGTAAACATAAAAAGAAGAAGAGCTGTGAGTGCTGGGAAACTACCTTTTGTGTATTTGTGACTGAATTTGTTAAAATGATTTATAAAGAGGACATATCATGTTTGTTTCTCCTTTTCACTATGCCAGACTAGGATGCCTGTAAAGCATTTCTGCCCTCAGTACAAGTCATTTAGTTCCTTCATTGCCCCACAATAGCGTTCTCAAAATCCTCATTTTAGGCCATTATCAAGGGCTTGTTGAAACGCTTGGTCTCAAGGATGAGCTAAAGTTACCTCACGACGTCACAGCCCTTTGTGCTCTGATTGGTCAGTTCTATCGGGGGTAGAGCCAGCCTGTCTTTCTTCTTCTACTGTATTTTCCGGCAGGCTCAAAGCAGCGACCGCGTATTGAGTCCCCCTACAGGCCAGAGCAGGTAATGAGGGAGTGTGAGCGAGGGAGTTTTATACCCCTGCTGCTGGATGTGTTCCTCGGTGACGGTTTGGGGCTAACAGACATCACAGAGGAGGAAGTGTTTTATCAGATTACTCCAATAAAAAGAAAGGTACCTCATGCCGTCATGACGTTTGAAATCTCGCGGACATCTCGCAATGACCTATTTTCAGAGGCATCAAATCTCATTCTAGGATATCAGAAAAAATACAATATCTCATTTTTTGAAAATTAAGGGTGTGTAAGGTCTTGTTTTCAAATTTATTATATTATATGTAAGTATTTAATAATCATGCTTCAGCATGATATGTCTCCTTTAAATGAAAAGACAAAAATCTTTTGTGTGTGTTTTCACTCAGTCTCTGTATGTTGTGTGTGATTTTGAATAAAACAAGTAAACGTTACTATTGTCAATTTAACATATTATGTAGTTTCAGAGCTCAGGAAAGAAAAAACATGCATATCAAATAAGAAAAAAACAACATGGGTAACATTGTGAACATGCACTGTTGGAACCAGAGAATTAAGCAAGACTGTTTATTTACAATAAATGATATAAAAGTCCAAAAATTAGATATTTACAGAGTAGTCGTAAAAATATAAAATTCAAAAAATAAATGAACTTTTGGTCACATAAGGAACACCAGTACACCATGACTGGATGATACAGGTGACATCATTACACCTTTAAAGAGTCAAAGTCCATGGAGAGAAAATCAGACATTTGTACCTTTACAGCAGGGAAGGGCAACTTCATTCAGCAAAGGGGCCACATTATTAAGTCCTTTTACAGCCGGGTGTGGAATATTCTCATTTTAGCAGTTATCAATAGTTTATCAAAATTAACTGATAAGTCTGTCATAAGACATTTCATTACCTTAGTTCAGACTCAAAGACAAACAGTAAAACTTAATAACTGAGCAAAACACAGAATTCAAGCCAGTCTCTGATACTTTTTGAATGTGACTTATGGATCATTTATATTTTTAAAGGGCTTTATTACTGCCTTCATTGTTCATGTGCACACAGAACTGTATTACAGGCCTGTTTTCAGGTCAGTTACAGCGGTGGATGCATTGAAATATTGACATTTTAATATTATAATGGCAGTGTGACGAAGCAGCGCCGTCACTAAAGGCTCACACTTGTCCATGCACTCAGACACACACACACACACACACACACGCCCCGTGTAGCAAACACGCACGCATTGAGCACACACACACTGACGCCGAAGCCGGCTCAAGTACACACACTTACACCAAACTTTTCCCTCCGTGCTAGTGTTTCCCCACTCTGATAACTCTTCACTTTCCTCCTTTCCCTCTGTCTCTTAGCGTGACCAAGGGTGCACACTTGGGAGCTCTAATTGTTATCTGCATACATTTTACACAGGTTTATAGCGCTCGTACCTTTACGTGAGTCTTTGGAGCGTCATGCTGCCTCCCGGTCTTGTGTTTGTATGGGAAACAGAGCACGTCATTTCCGCTTCCTATAAACGGAAATCTCGCGGGAATATGTGCTCACATGACCTGGGACAGATCAGTTTTGTAGTTTTTGAGGGTAAATGTCTTTTTCTGTGTCAATGTTGAATTATTTAAAAATGTATAAAAATGTATCTAAATATGCAGATTTACGGGGTAGGTAAAGAAAAGTATGACATGTTTAATTCATGAAGAAAATAAGTCATAGAATAAGTTTTTTTGTAAAGTTATGTAATTGGTTACGCCCAGGGGGGAGGGGCTTCTGATTTAAAAGATGGCTTCCTGGGCTTGCTCGGGTGCTCAGTGGGGAACTGGTTACAGAGCAGGTAACAGCTCCAAGTGATTTTTCTGATTGAGTTAAAGAGGAACTCAGTGATTTATGTTGTCGTTTCCTGATTCTCTTCTGTAAATAGTGTATATACATTTTTTTTTCTCACGTCATTTTTGGTGGTTTGAATTTTTGCACTGCTTGATGGGAGACCGGTATAAATAAATAACACCAAACGAATTCTTCCGACTACGCCTGTGTTTTTGGACATTTTTGGGTGTTTTAAAGAAGGACCCCGCGACATATGGTGGCAGTGGTGGGATGGCGAGTCGTAGGAAGATTACCCGATCCTATCATCGAGAGCAGCTTGGTGCAGCAGCTGCAAGGGCAGATCCAACTTCCGAGACTGGGTCCACATCGTCAGAGGAGGACCGTGTGGATTATGGGTTATGGGAAGCCCCTGCAGCCCCACCAATTCTCAAAATGGCTGATGTCCCAGTCACCAAAGAGCCAGCAGTGGAAACAGGAGGAGAGCTGGTGAGCATGATGAGAGACTTCCTAGCAGCACAACAGCGAAGAGAAGAGGGGCTCTTGGCAGAGATTCGGGGCTTGAGAGATTCCCTTCCACGGGTAGAGCATCCACCTGTTCCCCAACCCCGACAGGCCGTGGCAGCGAGGAGACAAAGCCCGCTGGAACCTGCTGTTACCCCAAGCACAATGACTGCTAGCAGCCCCAGGCTTGAGCTCCCAACACCAGCACCCCGGCGAGGACCTCGGGAGGTGAGAACTGAAGCCCCTTCTTTTCAGTCCCAAGGTGCTAGTAATGAGCCTGACCAGCCTGGACCAGAGTGGAGGCTCTACCAGGACCCAAAGATTCCCCTGTATCAAGCTGGTGAGGACATTGAGAACTATTTGCTGCGTTTTGAGCGCATTGCTAAGACTTGGAAGTGGCCTGAGTGTGAATGGGCATGCAGGCTTGTTCCACTGTTGACTGGGAAGGCACTGGAGGCTTACACCGCCATGGATGAGGAGAGAGCCCATTGCTGTCCAGACCTGCGAGCAGCCCTGCTGACAAAGTTTGACATCTCTCCAGAGGCATACCGTCAGCAGTTCCGGTCCACCTCTGCACCCCCTGGTGAGAACCCCACTGAGACCTACCATCGCCTGAAGGGACTCTACCGACGCTGGATCCGGCCGGAGCAGCATTCCAAGGAGGAAATCGGGGAGGCCATCATCTTGGAGCAGCTCTTGCGGGTGTTGCCGACGGAGGTGAGGACCTGGGTGAAGGAGCACGAGCCAGTGGAGGGACTTTCAGCTGCCAGGCTTGCTCTGCAGTACCTGAACGCAAGGAAGGGAGCCCAACATCCACGTACCAACAACGGGCCAAACCGTCCAGCAGCCCAACGTCCCCAGTACAGATCGTCCCGAGTGGAGAACATCAAGGACCCTTCAGGTGACCCCAGCTCTGCCTCAAACCAACGAGGAACTGGTAAGGATCTTGTTTGTTTTTACTGCCAGCAGCCAGGCCACAAAGCTTCTGTGTGTCCCATACGCAAAGCTAAGGTCTCCGGCGCCTGCTATGCACCCCGGTTGGAGGTGGAACTTGACAGGGACATGAAGACAAAGACAAAATGTAAAACTGTTTCAGTCAATGGACAACAGGTTATTGCATTGTTGGACACTGGCAGTTTTATGTCACTTGTGAAACGTAATCTGGTACCTGTGGGCAGCATAGATTACAGCAGACAGGCAGACATTTTGTGTGTTCATGGGGATAAACATCCATACCCAAAAGCCGATCTCACAGTTACTATTGATGACCAACCTTACATGCTCACAGTTGGTGTTGTTGAAAATCTGCCTGTGGATGTCATCTTAGGCTGGGATTTGCCTGTACTCATGGACCTGTTACATGATCAAGAACTGGCTGATGGCACTGACTCTGGGGAGGAGGGGCAATTGAATGTAAATGTGTCTTGTCCTGTTATCACCAGAGCCCAAGCAAAAGCTGGTGTCGAACCTCTCCCAGATCTTGACAGTAGTCTGTGTGAGGGTGGCACTAAGGGGCCTAGAAAATCACGTCGACAGCGACGCTTTGAGAAAAAAATGACTCCAGTACCATGCAACAACAGAGATTTGCTGCCTGACAAAATTTGGGAAGTACCTGGTAATATTTCTGTGTTACAGAGGGAAGACGAAACACTAAAACCTTTGTTTGCTAAAGTAGACAGGGTGAAGGATGGGTGTTGTGAGGAGAGAGAGAGATTTATTATGGATAATGATGTGCTCTATTGTGTTTGTAAAGATGACAAACAACTTGTGCTGCCAGCTAGTTGTAGGGCCCTGGTTATGCACTTAGCACACACTCTCCCTTGGGCTGGTCACCTTGGCCGTCACAAAACCTACCTTCGTATCAGTGCACGTTTCTATTGGCCCTCTATGTATTCCGACATACAGACATATTGCAAAACATGCCCCACCTGTCAGAAAACATGTGCTGTCCGCAAGTCTGACCGAGCCTTTTTGCAGCCCCTCCCTGTCATCTCCACACCTTTTCGCAGGATCGCGATGGACATCGTTGGCCCATTGGTGAAAAGCAGCGGCGGACACCAGTACATCCTGGTCATCTGTGACTACGCTACCCGGTTTCCAGAGGCTTTCCCCCTGCGCACCATCACAGCTCCAGCGGTAGTTCGAGCATTGGTTCAACTCTTCTCCCGGGTGGGGATACCAGACGAGATCCTAACTGACCAAGGGACCAACTTTACCTCCAGGCTAATGCAGCTTCTGTACAAACAACTCGGCATCACGGCAATCAAGACCACGCCCTACCACCCACAGACCGATGGACTGGTAGAGCGATTCAACCAGACGTTAAAGAGGATGCTGCAGAAGTTTGTGCATGACACTGGGAGGGACTGGGATCGCTGGTTGCCATTCTTGCTTTTTGCATACAGGGAGGTTCCTCAAGCTTCAACCGGTTTCTCTCCTTTCGAACTCCTGTATGGTTGGGACGTACAGGGACCCTTGGACCTGCTACGGAAAAGCTGGGAGGCTCCGTCAACCGTTTCCAGTGACAAGGGAGTGGTTCAGTTTGTGCTTGAGATGAGAGATCGGCTGGCTAAGTACCAGGAAGAGGCAGAGGTCAACCTGCGGGAGGCACAGAAAAGCCAGAAGACCTGGTATGACCAGCAAGCTCGTCATCGGGACTTCCAGCCAGGCCAGAAAATCCTTTTGCTTCTCCCCTCCTCCACCAGCAAGCTTTTGGCCAAGTGGCAGGGCCCTTACACGGTAACCCGCAAAATGGGTCCTGTCACTTATGAGGTCCACCATCCTGAAAAGAAAAGACCCAAACAGACTTACCATGTCAACTTACTGAAGGAGTGGAAAGAACAACAAAGTACGTTTTCAGGTGTGGCTACACTGGTGAGCGAAGTTGATCTGGAGGAAGAAGAGGAAACAGGGCCAGAGACTTCGACAAAGTCAGATGCTCCGATCTTGGCACATCTGGATCCTCAACAAGCAACCCAGCTCCTCCAAATCTTTAAGGAATCCTCTTCTCTGTTCTCTGCCAGCCCAGGAAAAACGACAGTTGTGGAACATGTCATTCGCCTGAAAGAGGGTCAACCAATCCGCCAGCGTCCCTACCGTGTCCCACAACATCTGGTGGCCAAGCTGCGACAGGAAGTGGAGGAGATGTTGAGGCTGGGGGTGATCGAACCATCAAACTCTGAGTGGTGCAGTCCGGTGGTCATTGTCTTCAAAAAAGATGGGTCACTCCGCATCTGCATTGATTTCAGAAAGCTCAATTCCATCTCGGAATTTGATGCCTACCCAATGCCAAGGATCGATGACCTGCTTGAGAAGATCGGATCAGCCAAATACATCACCACCTTGGACCTGTGTAAGGGGTACTGGCAGGTACCCCTGGAGAAGTCAAGTCGACCCTACACAGCCTTCCGGACACCAGCTGGTCTTTTCCAATTCACTGTGATGCCTTTTGGCCTTCATGGGGCGAACAGCGTTTCAGAGACTGATGGACAGAGTCCTCCAGAACTGCGGTCACTGCAGTGCTGCCTACTTGGATGACGTTGTGATATACAGCAACACCTGGGAGGATCATGTCCAGCATCTGGCACTGGTCTTGAGGGAAATCCAGAAGGCTGGGCTGACCCTAAACCCCTCCAAGTGTGAATGGGCAAAACAGGAGACCCGGTACCTTGGATACCAACTAGGCAGAGGAGAGGTGCGACCTCAAGTGGATAAGGTTGAAGCTATCCAGAAGTGCCCTCATCCTCGTACCAAGAAAGAGGTACGGTCTTTCCTGGGGTTGGTTGGTTGGTACAGGAGGTTCGTGCCTCAGTTTGCCACTATTGCAGCACCACTCACAGCACTTACCAGTAAGGAACAGAGAAACCCAGTTACCTGGTCAGATGACTGTGAGGCAGCTTTCAACACCCTGAAAGCTTACCTGTGTTCTTCCCCAGTCCTCAAAAGTCCAGACTTCAGTCAGAGATTTCTCGTACAGGTGGATGCATCCGCAGTTGGCCTTGGTGCAGTTCTGGCTCAAGGAGAGCCAGGAGAGGAGCAGCCCATCCTGTATCTGAGTCGCAAGCTACAACCACGTGAAACCCGATATTCCACCGTGGAGAAGGAGGGCCTGGCTATCAAGTGGGCTTTGGAGAGCCTGAAATACTACCTGCTGGGAAGGGAGTTTGATCTTGAAACAGACCACAGGGCTCTCACTTGGATCAACTCTATGAAGGATCACAACAGCCGCCTGACTCGCTGGTATCTCTCTCTCCAACCCTTCAAGTTCACCATTCGGCATCGGGCGGGAAAGTCCAACGTGGTGGCTGACTACCTTTCAAGGTTGCCGCACATCGTCAACCTCCGGGAGGAAGGGGATAATGTGACGAAGCAGCGCCGTCACTAAAGGCTCACACTTGTCCATGCACTCAGACACACACACACACACACACACACGCCCCGTGTAGCAAACACGCACGCATTGAGCACACACACACTGGCCTTGAAGCGGCTCAAGTACACACACTTACACCAAACTTTTCCCTCCGTGCTAGTGTTTCCCCACTCTGATAACTCTTCACTTTCCTCCTTTCCCTCTGTCTCTTAAGCGTGACCAAGGGTGCACACTTGGGAGCTCTGTTATCTGCATACATTTTACACAGGTTTATAAGCGCTCGTACCTTTACGTGAGTCTTTGGAGAGTCATGTTGCCTCCCGGTCTTGTGTTTGTATGGGAAACAGAGCCGCGTCATTTCCGCTTCCTATAAACGGAAATCTCGGGAATATGTGCTCACATGACCTGGGACAGATCAGTTTTGTAGTTTTTGAGGGTAAATGTCTTTTTCTGTGTCAATGTTGAATTATTTAAAAATGTATAAAAATGTATCTAAATATGCAGATTTACGGGTAGGTAAAGAAAAGTATGACATGTTTAATTCATGAAGAAAATAAGTCATAGAATAAGTTTTTTTGTAAAGTTATGTAATTGGTTACGCCCAGGGGGGAGGGGCTTCTGATTTAAAAGATGGCTTCCTGGGCTTGCTCGGGTGCTCAGTGGGGAACTGGTTACAGAGCAGGTAACAGCTCCAAGTGATTTTTCTGATTGAGTTAAAGAGGAACTCAGTGATTTATGTTGTCGTTTCCTGATTCTCTTCTGTAAATAGTGTATATACATTTTTTTTTCTCACGTCATTTTTGGTGGTTTGAATTTTTGCACTGCTTGATGGGAGACCGGTATAAATAAATAACACCAAACGAATTCTTCCGACTACGCCTGTGTTTTTGGACATTTTTGGGTGTTTTAAAGAAGGACCCCGCGACAGGCAGATTTGAACATGTCTTCTTCATGCTTTCATTTTTAAAGTTATTTAAAAACGACTTGTAGGCCGCATTAAGGGAACATGGGGACCAGATGAGGCCCCTGTGCTGCCAGTTGCCCACTCCTGCTTTTCAGCGAGTGGTCTAATGGCCCTTTTCCACTAGCACGCCTTGGCCCTACTCTAACTCGGCCCTACTCGATTAGCAGCGTGTTTCCACTAGCCTGGTACCTCCTAAAACAAGCTAGTTTTAGTACCTACTCCGCTCTGGTTCTAAACGAGCTGAGTCGATACTAAAAGATGACGTCACCAACTGCCAGCTACTGATTGGTCAGACAATGTTGTCATCAATGAATCATGAGCGTGACGACCCAGCATGCTAGCGGTAGCTACCGTTAGCTTACCCTCATACGTCTTTTCTTTGCAGCTCGATTGCTCTCGTCCTCGGCTTCATTCTGTTGTATAGCTTCCAAAACTCTCCTGTGCTTCTCAAGGGGTATTTCTTCTTACCACCTGCAGCCTTCTCCTGCTTTCCTTTTTTACTCGGTTTGTGACAAAAAGCCACAGATTGTTGTGTCGCGCTCAAAATGACGTCACCGCAGTGCCGCTCAGCTGTTTACAGCGACACTGCACCCCGTTGGGCAGGCGGCTGGGGCTAATGGAAAAGCAGCACAAGGCGAGTAGAGTAGAGCTGGGTAGAGACGAGTAGGGCTAATGGAAAAGAGCTTTTAGTTTCTGTTCTTGGCTGACAGGAGTGGCATCAGGTATGGTCTTCTACTGCTGTGGACTATCTGCTTCAGGGTTGGATGCACTGAGTGTTTGAAGATGGTCTTCTGCAGGATTTGGTTGCAGTGAGTTGTTATTTGGCTTCCTGTTGACCATTCTGACCTCTGACCTCGTCATAACTCTTAAATGACCTCTCTGCTCCGTCTAGTCTACCGTAAAGAATGTGATCAGTGATATGACATGGTCATTACAGAGGGAACAACACTCACTGTGTCTCCTCTCACTTCCTGTAAGAAAGTTTCAGTACCTGCCACAATAAGAGCGTTTCAGAGAGTGTCACTCTGACACAGGACAACAGCTGACCCTCTGCCGAAACAACCAATGACAAACGAGTAATAAAACAACAATAAAGAAAACATGACAGCATGAACCAAGTCTTTACAAAGAAATAAAGAAAATGAAGCAGAGCATGAATTTTAAAAGGCCCAACATCAACACTCTTACACTGAAAGAGATCTGAGGGTCATATCTTTGACATGAGCACAGGGAAAATGTTCAAAATAATGATACTTATATTTTTCTGATCTCCTTTTTGGGCAGAATTCTGGTTGGAAAACGATGACCTGGTTCATGGAGACACTTCTCTGAGTGAACTGTGAACTGCTGATGTTACTGGTTCCTTAGTCTCACCTGAGCCTGGTTCAAACCCCACAGCCTACCTGAGTATTGCTGACCATGTCCTTCCTTTATGACCACAGTGGACCATCTTCTGATGGAGACTTCAGCAGCTCCATGTCTCAGAGCTCAGATCATCTCACACTGTTTTTTCACTCCAGTGGCCTCCACTATCACCAGATCTCAGTAGAGTAGGGCAGCTTTGGGATGTGGTGGAGCGAGACATTCTGCTCATGGATGTCCAGCAGCTGTGTGATGCTGTCATGGAGACATGGACCAACATCTCTGAGGGATGTCTCAGCTCCTTGTTGGATGGAGAAGCTCTGAAGGTGAAGGAGGTCAAACCTGAGACTGAGGGGTGTACCTAATGAAGTGGCCAGAGAGTGTAAATTGTGTATCAAACATAATCTTCGTTCCATGTCACTCGCTGCAGTCTCATGCTCTGATGAGTCTTTCTGTGAACTCTGTGTGGCTGCAGCCTGGTCCTGATCAGAGTGGGCGGAGCCTGATGGCTCCCCCTTCAGGTCAAAATCAGAGCTGCGTGCTGTCAGTGGCTCTGTCTGGTGGATTTGATGTAGTCTGCGAGCGTCGGGTAGTGACCCTCGGGGTTGCTCTTGATGGTCTGACTGTTGGCGCTGCCGTCTCGTCTCACTGGCTCTGACATGCTGGAGCCATTGCTGATTGGTCGAGCCAGCAGGTTGGTGTAGGTGTGTCCGGGGCTGTCCCTCGGGGGTTGAAGGAGAGGAGAAGGGGAGTCTGGGATCTGTGGTTCTTGTTTTAATTGGAAGACAGTCTGAGACTCTGCCCCCACCAGACCCTTGAAAAGCTCCTCCCCCTCCAGAAACAAGCCCAGCCCCTGTGCCCCCCCTCCTCCTCCAGGTACGGAGCCGTTAAACGGGCCCTGGGAGGGATTTATGGGGTTAAAGTTTGGCCATTGGGTGTGCAGACCCTGACTCTGGGGCTGCGTATAGCTCTGAGTCTGGCTCTGGTTCTGGGGCTGGTTATAGTTCTGAGTATGGCTCTGGTTCTGGGTCTGGCTGTAGTTCTGGATCTGGCCCTGGCTGTAGTTCTGGATCTTGCTTGGATTCTGGCCCTGGCTGTAGTTCTGGATCTGACCCTGGTTCTGGCCCTGGCTGTAGTTCTGGATCTGAATCTGGCTCTGATTACGGGGTTCTGGAAGGTTCCCGGTCCTGGGGGTCTGCAGGTTGAACAGGTTTTGGGTCTCTGGCTGGCTCAGGGGGGCAGAGTCGAGGCACTGTAGGTCGTTCGCAGAGAGGTGTGGGAGGATGTCGGTGTCATAGCCATGGTCCGTTCGGTGGGGAAAACCTGGTCCATGGCCTGGCTGCAGTCTGGGGGGCTCTGGGCGGTTCAGCTGGTTTAAGGTTGGGTTAACGGTGACTGTTTCCATGGAGATGGGGGGGTTAGGACTGGCCCACTGATGACTGATGGGCACATTAGGTGTCTGTGATGACATCAGGACGCTCTGATTGGTCAGCTGGTACTGCTGGTTAAAGACGGGCTGGTGGGCCATCACAGGAGCATGCTGCTGCCTCAGGTAGAGACCTCCAAGATCAGCTGAGGACAAACAGAGAGGGACACAGTCAAGAATCATCTTGGACAGTTAGTCCAACACTTCCAACATTAGAGCACCATCAACACCAACCACCTTCAGGGACAGAGGACCATCAGCTCCATTCTTGTCTTAATGTGAAGTCCTGACTGGACTGTGACTCAGAACTGCAGACTCAGAGCTGGATCACAGTCCCGTCTCTCAGACCTAATCAGTGAAACCCAAAGAACTTGAAGTCCAGATTGTTACCTTTCCTCAGGTGGGTCATGGTGCTCTGAGGGATAGCCTTGGGACGGTTTGGGATGGACAGACCAGCGAATGGACCCCCTGGAGTCAAAACAAAAGTCTTGTTACACATACAGGTAGGACACCAATCGATCATTCATTTAATCTCTATTTGTATAGTGCTATCTCAAGACACTTTACATAGATACATACATAAAATACACATATACATATATATACAAATATATCCATCCAACACCAACATGAATCCATATAGACAATCATGAATCCCTCCATCATGGCTCAAGAAAAAAAAAGGACACATGTGGGCCTAATGTGAAAATGCCCAAAGTCAGTAACAATCAACAACCTTAATCCTTCGCAGCACCCACAAATACCCCACCATGCAACCCTTTCCAGAAAATTTATCAATGACCCTGAAGGATGTTCAGACTAAAGGTCCTGTTCCAGATCTGATGTCCAAGAAACTGAAGGGTGGTCTTACTGCAGGTCCTGCTCCAGACCTCCTGTGTCACTGAGGGCGTTTTCACATTAGGCCCACTTGATTCGAACCGTACTACGGCGTGGTTTGCACCCTCCCCCTCCCCCGCTGGCTTGCATTCACACTTGCAACATCGAACCGTGCCCGGGCCCACTTGTGTATTTACTCAGTTTGAAACAGCAGGGGGCGATATGCACGTAACTGGTTACCAAACTTGCTACAGAGGAGAACGAAGAAGAGGCTACCATGGTAACCACTTCCTAAACCAGACAACCAATGTTTCCTTTTCGCTCTCTTCTACATTTTCCTTCAAATGTGTTTTTTGTATCGTGTTTGAGACAGCATCAGCGACCTTCTGGACCCTCGTAAATCATCGTAATCCTCAGACAGAATAATCAAATCGACAAATTGAGTAAGCAAAAGATTCAACCGCGGAATTAACAGGAAGTAATGCATCAAAAGTAGATCGGTTCGGACCACTTTGTTTCACACCAGTGAAACCGCACCAAATGTAGGAAGATGGAGCGGTTTGAGACCACCCCTTCATGGAGGTCTTGGACCGGCTGATTTGGTGCACACCAAAGTGCGGTGGTTGCATTCACATTGACACTAACGTACCAAACCCTGGGCCAAAACTTCTTTGGTGCGCACTAAATATGGTTGGTGTGAAAACGCCCTTACTGAGGGTCCTGTTCCAGACCTGATGTCACTGAAACTGAAGGATGGTCTTAGTGAAGGTCCTGCTCCAGATCTCCTGATGTTACTCACCTGTCAGTCCTGAGATCCTCATCAGGTTCTCTCTTCTCCGTTTCTTCTCGTTGTAACCATAGGGATCTAAAAGCAGAAATAACATGTCAACAAACTGACCAGGCTTGACCTTTGACCCCTCTCCACACACAGAGGATCATCTGCTCTCACCTTTGTCGTCTGGTAAGTATCTGAAGTCCATGGGTTCACTGACTTCCTGGTCTGAGGGTCGGCGGAGCTGCATGTGCACGGTGACAGACTCGGTGATGGAGGTGTTGTAGTAGGGTGGAGTCTTGAAGACGATGGCGACCTGACGGTGGACGTCGGCCTGAGAGAAGGAGCCTTTGGCCTCCCAGCCGTCAGACGAGAAGAAGCGGACCTCGATGTCATCTGGAGGGAGAGTGATGGGACAGAGAGCAGGACACTGACTGAACATGCAGAGATGTGTGGGTATGAAACATGGAGATAAATCGAAGACCTGAGGAGATGTTTACTACAGAGACCCGAATGTAGCAGGGAGGACCTGTTTGTTGGTACACCTGGAGGTTCATAGCCTCGCAGAGCGGACGGATCTGCCTGATTCTGAAATCATGCATATCCGTCTTGCCAGCCTTCATGTCCAACGGTTTCACTCGGCCAAATGCTTAATGGCCCAATCAGGGAAAAGAGGCGGGAGCAGCAGACGTGACGACAACAGGAAGTGACTTGACAGGAAGTGTTTGAAAATAACGGCAGCTAATACCGGTTAGCCTGTGGTCATCATGGCTACTCAGTGATACAGCGAAATACGCTCTCCTCATAAGTTTACTTTTTTGGAATTGTCTTATGGGGTTCATGTCACACACAAGTGTTAAATGATTCATCTGTGTGGTATAATTTAATGTTAAGCGATAGTCTGAAGGTATTTAAGCTAACAGCTAGCCACTAGCCACTACGGCTAACAAGTGTAAACAACAGTTAACAACTGTTGTTTACCCTAATCATAAATGTATCTCAATAATGATAAATTAGTGATATACATTAATGCATGTTCTGCATATTGTTTTTTGTCCAACTCATCTTTCTCTTTGTGCTTGTTAAACCCGAAATATGTCCCAACATCATTTTAAACTCTCCGGTGGTGCCACTATAGTGTTACTCACTTCTGCCATGTTTGTTTGACTGCTTGCAGAAACATCTCAAGAGATCTTGTTCAGTGTAAAGCAGCGCTAAACGCTGATCACGCAAGACTAGCAGGGTTGATACCACAGGCTGCTTCTCTGCACATCCAATGAAGAAAAACCTACCCAAGTTAAAAGATCAATCTTTGGATTTTTGGATCAATTATGCACCATTTAAAGGGAAATCAATTAAAATTGATTAAATTGATTTTTTAAATCCAGCCCTATTCAAATGGTAAAATGGTAAGTGGACTTGAGCTTATATAGTGCTTTTCTGGTCTTTGACTACTCCAAGCTGCTTTACTCTGCAGGTCACACTTACCCATTCACACCCATAGTTGTTTGGTGCTTTTTTGCCCCCATGGTTACCTAATGAATCTTATGATGCAACATAATAATGCAAATTATTCTTTTTCTTTTTCTTATTATTTACCTCCAACATTTGACCATGTTCTTTTACACTAAAAAAGTGCAGTTTTTATTTTAATTACAGCCAAACATTTGTCATGTTTTAAGTACAACTATCAACTTTACTAACTTAACATTGATGATTTTGTTTTAATGTGATGCCTGGCAACATCAGTTTGTGCACTAGTGTGATAAGATGTTGCTTTACTGTTTAATGGTAGGTGGGGAGGAGGAATAAGAATAAGCCCTCGTTGTTTTGCTTTCGTATTATAAGAAAATCCATTAATCAATAGGCCACAAAATCAAACAATGAGAAAACTTACTGTACTCAAGTGATACGGCTCTCCTGTCGTGTGTTTGCTGTTTGCATCCTCTGTGGTAAGATCAACTGTATTTTACCCGGATACAGCAGTGCTATTTTCTAATTGGTTGATATTTAGCTGTATGTAATTTTCTGATTGGCTGATGGGTAGTTGATCTTACTGAGTCAGAGCGTCTCGCTGATGTTGCAGTGCATAAATAGTGTTAGTTTCATAATAAAGTTTTCATGTGTGAGAAATACCAGGTGTGGCGTGAGAGTGTGAAAACGAATGCGTGCATCACGTGCATGATGCATGAGAGCTGAGAGCCCTGCTATCGTTAATCTGACGTGTCCTCGTCCTCGGGCTGGCTTTGATTTTGCTGTTTGTGTTTACCATCCATCAGGTTTTCAGGGGACATCCCCTTAAGCCTCCTCAAAGTTTAAAGTCCAAAAGAAAACTGTTTGATAAATAAAGAGCTGCTTATTTCTGGGACAAACCTTTCTGGACTTTGTCGCACAGTAAGAAGATCTCGTCTTCTCCTTTGACGCTGCCACTGTTCCTGTTGACCCGACAGATCCTCAGCTCGGCCGTGTTTGGAGCTCCTAAGGACACAAAAACACACAAACTGGACTGAAACACAGATCATACATGCTGAGACATGACCGCTCTCTAAAGTGAGGAGCCCTGAAGCTGTCAGGTGGTCTGCAAACACACCAGCTGGTCCCTGGTGGACTACAGGACCAGGGACATGGAGACATAAGACAGAGGAGGACTGTCGTGTAAAAGGTCGGGGATTCGATGCAGGCTTCTGCAGAACCTTCTGCTACAAGACTGAGCCAGTAACAGGCTCTGGCTAAAGGGGTCACAGCTCCACACGTCTGACCCTCATGGATGTTGGACCTTGTGGACCATCATGAGTGAATTCGTTTCTCCAGACCGTGTCTTTGTTCAGTGGCATCTCTATCTGACCTGGTTACATTTTAACTGGAGTGAGGACTGTGACCACGCTCACATGACGGCTGTCAGAAGAGGAAGTTCTCCATGGTAACGGTGTGGTCTGAGGGTAAGTGTGTACGACCTACTTCCTCTTTCTGTGTGAGGAACATTCAGCTACTTCACCACCTTTAACTTCAGCTCTGCACGCCAGCATCTGATACGTGATACAGGCCTGAACACCTGATACTGACTCCAACACCTGAGCCATGCACACGCTGTGACCATGATGGGCTGTGTGTGTGTGTGTTTAAAGGATAAGTTTGGTTTCTAAAGCTTTCACATTGTTTATAGAATGAAGTAGAACAATATACTCACCCAGAAAGCTTTCCTGATCCAAACAGTGCTTCAGGAGATATTTAGATCCAAAATCGAGCGGCGGACATCCGTATAATGGTAGCACACAGAGCATGTATAGCACCGCTCCTAAAACTGCATTAATCGTCCAAAAACTCATTAGTTTCAACAATAGACTTTGTTTACAGCTGCCGCGGCTCATTGGCGACCGCCGACTACACGACTTTCTTCTTCCAGTTTTGTGCAAAATGGACGAATATCTATCGGATGAAGATATTGTGGAGGAGAACTTTGAATATGATGGGTGTCCTTACAGTTTGGAGCCAGAGTTTACAGATGAGGAGCTCATCGAAAGGAGGACGCAGAGGAAAAGAGAAGAACAGCTGGCCAGAGAGCAGTCTTCAGTTCAGAGGTCAGCACAGTCACAAAACATGTCTGGAGCGACACAGACTGTAATGGAGGAGTAGCGTGAGCGGACCATGATGAAATATTGGTGAAACTAATGAGTTTTTGGACGATTAATGCAGTTTTAGGAGCGGTGCTATACATGCTCCGTGTGCTACCATTATACAGATGTCCGCCGCTCGATTTTGGATCTAAATATCTCCTGAATACGGAGCCCCTTAGGTGCCACAGAGGACAAAATATATAACTCGTGCGCACGAGATACTTATTCGTGCGCACGATATATTAAAACGTGCGCACGACATAATAAAACATGCGCTCGAAATACTTATTAAATGCGCCGCGTTTTAGCTAAAGCGTCCCCACGACATACTAAAACGTGCGCACGAGATACTAAAACGTGTGCACGATTTAGTTATTCGAGCGCACGTTTTAGCTAAAACGTGCGCTCGAAATAAAATTATTCATCGCGTTTTGACTTGTCCTTATTCTTGTCCGCTACGACTTCCCGTAGAGAAGCCGGACGTTCACAAACACACACAATGGAGAGAAGAAGTGAGCCTGTTAACTTTCACTTCCACCTCGGACTGTCATATAATGACATTCTTGTTGCTCTTGTCATAAGAGATGGAATAATCTGAAGTAGAACTTTGCTGCTTATACTAAAAGACAACAGGATCAGCCGGTGTACCGTATGAAATGAACTGGTTACCGTCCAGGCAGAAGTGAGGGGGCGTGTCTGAAGGACCCTTTTGTTTACTATCTGAACACCTCCCAAATCAATTGTATACACAAAAATGAGCTCTTTACACCCATTTATTTAGTGGTGGAAGTGACTTCACAACACTGAGCGTGACGACGAAAGGTTTTGAAGGATTACAGACTTATTTGACAGCGTAAAGAAACGTAAGGTAATATATAGGTAAATATCTTAGATCATGGCCTGAGGAAGATCAACACATGATCGAAACGTTGTCCTAATAAACTGCAGTCAAAATGGAGTAAGTGTGCAGGCATTTCTTCCAACACTGATTTTGAACCAACAGATCACATGACCTGGGAATTATTGAGCTATAATGCCCATATTTACTTTATAAAAGACATTACAAATTCCAAAAAAATAGGAAATTTGTGTGTCCAAATGCAATAAAAAGTGGTTTGTGTCATAGAGTCAGTATTATTAATTTTGAGCCAATAGGTCACATGACCTGCGACTCATTGACCTATAATGCTCAGATTTGCATTATAAAATACATTAAAATTCATAAAAAAACAATTTGAAATATGCCCAAATGCAATAAAAAGTGGATTGTGTCATTGAGCATGCTAACTGTCCTACACTGATTCTGAGCTAATAGGTCACACAGCCTGAGACTTATTGAGCTATGAATTTTTTATGTATTTTATACTGTAAATATGAGTATTTTAGCTCAATAAGTCCATGGATAAGTCCAGGCCATGAGATTTGATTGCTAAAAAATTAAGACAGAATGGTAGATCTAATGCTGCTCCTTGACACACACCACTTTTTATTGCAGTTGAACGCCAAACATTCTATGAATTTTTAATATATTTAATACTGTAAATATGAGCATTATAGCTCAATAAGTCCCAGGTCATGTGACTTGTTGGCTCAGAATCAACCCAGAATGGTAAAACTAAGCCTGTTCTGTGAGACACACCATTTTTTTTTATTGCATTTGGACACACTTTATATTTTTTATGAATTTTTAATTTATCTTTTAATGTAAATATGAGCATTAGAGCCCAAATACCTCCCAGGTCACGTGACCTGTTGGCTCAGAATCATGTAGGACAGTAAACTTCAGCCTGCTCGATGAGAAACACCATTTATTTTTGCATTTGGACATGTTTCATATTTGTATGAATTTGTATGTCTTTAATAAAGTAAATATGGGCATTATAGCTCAATAATTCCCAGGTCATGTGATCTGTTGGCTCAAAATCAGTGTTGGACAGTAGACTTAAGCCTGCTCTATGACACACACCTCATTATATTGCATTTGGACACATTTAATATAGTTTTAATAAATTTTAATGTATTCCATACTGTAACTATGAAAATGACATTTTAATGTAGTTCTCATATTTTTTAGAAAATCTTATTGCATTTCACAACCACTTTTTATTTTGTAAACTGGAATTTAACACACGCTTTTATAAGTAAGTTAGTGCTGACTTTTCCACTTATTTCTGTGCGCTTGCCATAAAGTCTGTAATAAGAGCGCACTTGAAATGTTGGAGCAGCTGGCTTGACCGCGTGAAATCGAGAGACGGCTGACGTGACCGCAGTTGTAAATGTTGACATATCACAAAAACCTTCATGGTCACAGAACTGTAATAAAGTTGTATTTTCCCAGTCACACTCACAACTGATCTGCTGTTTATCAATGTCAGTAAAAAAAAAAAGGTAATTACATATATTTTCAACAGGACAGCAAATTAAAGACAGCACACCAATGTTTAACAGTTAAAACATTTATTGAGATCAACATTTGATTCAAACAGCATTCAACAACGCCACGTGCCCCGATCTGATGTCAAAAGTCAGTGATCGTCAAACTCTTAAAAGGCTGCAAAGTTTACAAAGTATCATTCGACCATCACATTGTGAAGATCTTAACAGGGATTAATTTTCTACTATGGGTTACAAGGACGAGTCATTTTGTGGTCAACAAAACCACTAACTACAGTAGAATATATCCCTCAAATTCAGCATGCTTACAGAAATGCACTCTTGTGCTTACACTTAATGCAGACACATATGCCATCAGTTTGATCACAAGATGAAGCGAAAATTTCCTCCACATTGTAAAAACCTACTCCTCTGTACCTATTTTCAAGTCCTCCCGACTCTTGTTATGCGTTGAACATGAACAAATTGTTTGTTGATACCCCGAAGTGACGGTAAAATGCGGGTTTCGGGGCCATCACCAGTTGACACAGTCGGAAATTTGTCATTTTAATCAGACATCTAAGATATTTACCTATATATTACCTTACGTTTCTTTACGCTGTCAAATAAGTCTGTAATCCTTCAAAACCTTTCGTCGTCACGCTCAATGTTGTGAAGTCACTTCCACCACTAAGTAAATGGGTGTAAAGAGCTCATTTTTGTGTACACAATTGATTCAGGAGGTGTTCAGATAGTAAACAAAAGGGTCCTTCAGACACGCCCCCCTCACTTCTGCCTGGACGGTCACCAGTTCATTTCATACGGTACACCGGCTGATCCTGTTGTCTTTTAGTATAAGCAGCAAAGTTCTACTTCAGATTATTCCATCTCTTATGACAAGAGCAACAAGAATGTCATTATATGACAGTCTGAGGTGGAAGTGAAAGTTAACAGGCTCACTTCTTCTCTCCATTGTGTGTGTTTGTGAACGTCCGGCATCTCTACGGGAAGCCGTAGCGGACAAGAATAAGGACAAGTCAAAACGCGATGAATAATTTTATTTCGAGCGCACGTTTTAGCTAAAACGTGCGCTCGAATAACTAAATCGTGCACACGTTTTAGTATCTCGTGCGCACATTTTAGTATGTCGTGTGCACGTTTTAATATATCGTGCGCACGAGTTATATATTTTGTTTTATTTTGTCCTCTGTGGCGCCTAAGGGGCTCCGTACCTGAAGCACTGTTTGGATCAGGAAAGCCTTCTGGGTGAGTATATATTGTTCTACTTCATTCTATAAACAATGTGAAAGCTGTAGAAACAAACTTATCCTTTAAGGTTTAATTCAACACCACAATGAAGAGCAAGAAGCTGCAGCCCCTATATTAGAAGATAACCCGTCTGTTTTGATGAAGAAGGATAAGGGTCAGAGCTGCACGGCCATGCGATTGGCTGCCAACCAGTCCAGGATGTGCTCTGCCTCAGTCTCAGCAGGGATAGGCTCCAGACCCTGTGACACTGAGACATGCTGCACTCCAGTTGAACTGGAAAGTCAGATTTCTGAATTCTGAGTGGGAAATTTCTGGGAACTCTGGGAATCTTCACCAGCCTGAGTTGATAATCAAAGATGGCTGCCCCCAGTGTGAACAGCTATCAAGCTGCTGTAATATTCTCTTTATTTTTCACTTCTGATGAGTGTTTGTGGCACCAAATCAGCTGTTTACGCATCCGGGGTGGACAGTAACGAAGTAGATTTACTTGAGTACTGTACTTGATTACATTTTTTGAGTATCTGTACTTTACTTGAGTTTTTTTTTTTAACTTATGACTTTTACGTCACTACATTTGAAAGACAAATATTCTTCTTTTAACTCCACTACATTTCTATAAATGGCCTCGTTACTCATTACTTTTAGGTACAGGTATGAAGTCAGCGGATGAAATTTATTTTCTCTTCTAAAATGTGATTTGTTAAAGTGGTGTTATCTATACTTCGTGCATCCTGTTCCACACTCCAGTCCAGTTGGTGGCAGTAATGCACTTTTGAGTTGGTTTGCCAACCACCCTTAAACAACAAAGAAGAAGAAGAAGACGCGCATGCACTACTGCGATCAGGCAGGTAAAGGTTGAGCTAACGTTGGTGGTTACGGTTCATCTTAGCAGTAATGATGGCTACTATGGCAGATAAAGACGACAATTCCACACCAGAGCACCCATGGCCATATCTGAAGGGGGGGTGTTAAATAAAAAAAAAATGAAAATGTCAAAAGTTGTTCTTTTGTTGATTCATTAGTGTTTCAGTTTGCATTCCATGGGCTTTGTAGCATATTTTTAAAGTCTTTATTCTACATGATCTATAAGCAGGTCAGTGCATTCTGTAGTTTCAGTCACTACGTTCTGTAAGGTCAATGGGAAAATGTACTTTTAATACTTGAGTATTTTCAAAAGCAGGTACTCCAGTACTTTAACTTAAGTAAAAATTTGACTGAGCAACTTTCCTTTGTACTGGAGTAGTATTTGAACATGAGAATCTATACTTTGACTTGAGTACTGGCATTGAGTACTTTGTCCACCACTGTAAACGTTATTGTTCAACTTTTACTTATGGAAATGCTGCCATGTGTTATTTACATTCTTCATGTGGTATTTGTGAACTACAATGCAGGGCGTGCTAACAACGGCTAGCACAACAGACTTTGTAACTGAAACTCTGATAACTCGGCGATGACATCATTCCACTTCCCTCCCCATTTCCAATGTTAATGAAACAAAGCATTGTCACACCTGTACCTGTGTGAGACTCTGGTATTCTGCTGATGTTGGTCCAGATTCACCTTAGACCCTGTCCATCACCAGGAGGATCTATCGTCCAAAGCTTTAAATTCATTCATTTGCTGGTTCCTGGTTGATGAATAACAGGACCAATCAGCATGCTCTAAGGAGAAAGAGGCGGGCCTGTGGGCGGGGTTTTGATGTGCTTGGGCTAGCAGGTGAGTGTAAAGCCTGGTCCATCTTTAGTATCGACTCTGAACCTTCAGCATGGGGCCATGCCGGCCTGTGTGCTGGTGGTCCATGCTGGTCTGCAGTACTCCACCCAGACCCTAGGTGGCACTGGGTTAGTCTTTGTGGTTCTGACAGTGAAACCATGTCGACAGAAACAGAGCATCTAATGTTGGAGCAAAGAGGCCAAAAACAAACAGCAGGCACCACCTGCAGGTTTAGATCACCCATCTGTTAGACTGGATTTTTTATGTTTAAATTTAGTTATTAATTTATTTTATTTATGTACTAGGAACAGAGACTCTGAATAAAGACTCTCTTTGGCTTTAAAGATGTAAACTCACTGTCGGTAGGTGGAGAGCGTGATGAAGTCAGCTCTCAGTGACAAACAGAGTGATTAAGGCCATGAAGATTTTTTGTTACAAAGGTTAAATGACCTCCTCTACATTGTATTAGGAGTGCAAAACAGAGAGGGTTTACTTTACATGTGTGTCCGCATGAGTGTGATAGCACACTGAACTGTCTCTTTCCAGTCCATCATAATGACAAACAGCCTCCATATCTTTATTTTTTTCCATCAAAAAAACACACCGAAACGTTGTGCCTTTTCTGCACCTGTTTTTCAAACATACCAAATTTAGACCCAAAAACTCTGCAGGCAATCAGTGGCTGCTTTGATACATCACATTGTGGATGCTAAATGATTACATTTGCATCTCTTCCTCCCAGTATTTCTGATGAGCAGCATGTAATCTGCATTTTCATGAGGGCAAACATGCTAAATGGGCTGCGTGTGCTATTTTACTCATTAGACGGACGCAGTCCTCAGTGCACCCTGTTAGTAGATCGGCTTTGCACTCGCTATCAAGTTTTGCACATGTTTTTATACACCCAAACTTTTTGTAGATCACACCCTCACTGTGTCATTCTCTTTATTTGTTTGACATTCATTTAACCACTAATAAAGACGATTCTACAGGAGTCACCTGCCAAGGCAGCAGTCATGAGGAACTTGGTTACTTAAGGTTATTCAAGGTCATTTGACTTCTCTTTGTCCCAAATGCATTCGTGATGTTTTAATGAAGACCCTCACAAAAAAACATTATCAGAACTGGTAAAGGATCAATAAATCAGAGCATGAGTCTGTCTGTGTGTCACACTGTGATGGACGATCCTGGAGGAGAACCAGACTGACGCTACATCCATCCATCATCCATCCATTGATATTTATCTATCATTCACACATCCATCCATCCATCCATCCACATAACTATTATTCGCCCATTCATCCACCCATCCGATGATCCATCAATCATCCAGTAAGTGTTTTCTTTTTTTTTTAATCTCAGACATGTATTCTTTTCATGTACTTTAAGTTTTTTAGCAGAAACATATCAGTAACACCAGCTGACATGACGTGTCACACCTACCACCAAGTGACACTTCTGAGGACAGCAGAAGTTTCCACCAAAACATGTCAGAATGCATGTCTGAGATAAAAGATAAAAAGAAAATATTCCACTGTCCACCATCCAGTGTTGTTAACAGTGTGTGTGAATGCGTCAGACTCACGGTTGTCATAGATGGGGTTGGTGACGATGGGGCTCAGGGCTCTGGTGTACTGTCCATTCTGGTCCTGCAGGAACACCTGAATGCACAGACGGACCACGTTCAGGTCGTACTCCTCCGTCTGCAGGAGCTGCTCCTGTGGGACTGCAGCACAAACACATTCAGATGATGAGCTCAGAGTTTGGTGTGAACACCATAAAGCACGGATCCATCCTGCCTTGGATCAGCGGTTCAGGCTGCACTTTGGGCCCCTTAGTCTCACCTGAGCATGGTTCAAACCCCACAGCCCATCTGAGGATTGTTTCTAATCATGTTCATCCCTGTATGACCACAGTGGACCATCTTCTGATGGAGACTTCAGCAGCTCTATGTCTCAGAGCTCAGATCAGCTCACACTGGTATCTTCACTCCAGTGGGCTCCACAGTCACCAGATCTCAGTCCAGCAGAGCAGCTTTGTGATTATTTATTTATTTATATCCTTTATTCTGAATATCTGAAACCAGATAAAAGCCTCATTGAGATTTGAAATCTCTTTTTCAAGAGGGACCTGGCATGGCAGCAGCCAGTTACACAATAAAAAACAACAAAAACATTCAGACATCAGCACGTTGAAACCAAACCGTTCTGGAAACACCAATCCAAAACAAAATGAGAAGCAGTCAAGAATTAAAACAGTCACATTGTCCAAGGCTAGCTCTTTCCCTTTCCTTTAACAGAGTCTTAAATTCACCAACAGTGACCAGCTCTGTTGGTCTCTAATCCATCGAGAGACTATTCTATGTAGAGGAGCGGCATATTTAAAGGCTGTCTTACCCAGTTCTGTTCTGACTCTAGGAACAAACATTTTAATGAAATCTTGTGAGCACAGTCCACGACGGTCACTAGACCTGATCAAATATGTGGTCAAATAAGATGGTAGCAGCCCAAGAACAGATTTGTAGATGAAGAGCAGCAGACAGGGAGGGGCGGTTTGCAGCAGCATACAGCAGACAGTGATGGACACCATATCCACAGCCAGTAATAAAATGCAGAGCATGGTGATACACAGTATCAAGTTTTTTCAAGTATTTTTCAGGTGCATTCATAAATAGCAAATCACCATAGTCCAACAACGGTAAGAAGGTTGTGGAGATTAGATAGTCTCTGACCTAACGTGAAAACAGGTTATAGTGTTTACACTTAGACACAAGACTGTCAATGTGCTCCTTAAATGCCAGGTTATTATCAATGGTGATACCAGAATACTTATATGAGGTCACAATTTCGATTTCTGCCCCTTGAGCTGTGGTGATTTTGGGAAGGTTGGAGGGCAATGCTTTGCCACCAGAAAAGAGCATCAATTTAGATTTACCTGCATTTAACACCATTTTCAAGTCAGTTAAATGTGACTGCAACCTATCAAAAGCAGACTGTAGAAAGTCAAAGGTTTGCGGCAGTGAACGAGATGCACAATAGAGAACTGTGTCATCAGCATACAGGGGATACATACAATTTGATATATCCTGACACAGATCATTAAAGGTGCTGTGAGGAGAATCTATTACCGGCGTAAAGACTCTGCTACCCATGAGCACGCGCGGCGACTGTCGTAATGCCGCGTTCCAGTAACCTCGGAACTGGAAGTGAAATCATCTTCGACTTATCTGCGTTCCAGTTGAAGTCAGAAAATAACATGCCGATCTACCAGGCTATTGTTAGCTGTTGTTAGCTCGGGGGTGGCAAGGTTTATCCGAGTTCCCAGTAGGAAATTCCGACTTCGGGGGACGTTCCAGTTGCAGTTTCCTACTCGGAACTCAGAAATTCCTACTACTGACTACAACTGGAATGCACCAAAAGACCCAAGCCAAAGTGTGTGTTTGTTGTGATGCTAATGAATGCAGCTCGGACCTTCCTCAGAACTCTGTATTGCTTTATAACTTCTTTTTCCAACAACTTACAGGATGCAAAGTGACGAGGTAATGTATCTCTTTCTAGTTACGTAGCGGTAGTTTTTGATGTGTGACAACAAGCAATTTTTGGAAAACTTAGTATCGTAGTTTTGTAGCCGGCTATATATGGCTACTTACAGCCTGGTGGTCTAAGACGTTTCTGAATAATATAAATTTGCTCTAGTTTTAATTGTCTTGTTCCTGAAGTTGAGTATCCAGGCCAGTCCAGCCCTGTCCGACCTGACCGCGAAGCTAAGGAACAGCATTTATAGATAACCTATTTTGATGCTATAAAACTCATCTTAAAGTGTGTATTTCCATCAGGCATATATCTAAAAGTGAGACTTTTTTGTAATTACTTAGAAACTCCTCACAGTCCTTTTAACATAAATGGTGAACAACAACGGTCCTAACGTTGAGCCTTGGGGTGATGCTGTCATGGAGATATTGACCAACATCTCTGAGGGATGCTTTAGGAGCTCTGAAGGTGAAGGAGGTCCAAACCTGAGACTGAGTGGTGTACCTAATAAAGTGGCCAGGAAATATTTATCTGATCATGGATTCATGGACCTGTGGAGTAGAACATGGAGCTTCTGTGTTGATTCTCAACAGGAAACAGCAGCAGAGACCACATGCAGATGTTTAAACCTAACATCTGCATTCAGCTGAGGTCCAGTGAGGGCTGCAGCCAGCAGGAGCCAGGGTGAAAGTTCAGGACCTTGACCTGGAGGCACAGTCACACAGACGTCACAGCCCTGCTGCAGCGTCACTCTGTGGTCGTCCTCTCTGCAGCAGACCTCACCCTCTGACTGAGAGACGCCCACAGTCACTTTCACACCTCCCCCTCCTCCCCCAAGTCTCACTTTCTGTCTCCGAGCCGTGAGACGTCAAAGTGGAAACTGAGGTGAGTGTGAGGGAGGAGAGGGAGCTCCTGACGTGTGAGTGTGATGGAAACATCTCAGCTCTGTGGCCAGGGCTGCAGCCTCCACACGCTGAGGCCCGGGGCCAAAGACAGGCCCTACAAGGGGTCAAAAAGAGGCCCTACAGGGGCCAAAGACAGGCCCTACAGGGGCCAAAGTCAGGCCCTACAGCCTCCAGAAAGGAGCATGAAAAGGGCATCTTCACATCCACCAGAGAGGTCACATGAGTCCTCCTTTATTGATAGGAGAGAACGTGACAGCAGGCTTGTGAAATGGATGAAAGAGTATTGAAGACACTCTCCAAACTGGCCACGGGCTGGATTTGAACCTGCAGCGGCAGAAGCATGTACATGGGACGTGCCTGGTTGCTAACCACTCCACTAAACCAGCACCCCGCAATTGTCTTTTTAAACGTCTTTCTCTCTGTCCCTATGTCTGTCTGTCTGTCTGTCCCTCTATCATTATACTCTAACCAGATCTTGACGGTCTCAGTAGATGTCTGTCATGGCCAGAGGACCTGATTGGACGTTGCTGTTCATCTGGTCGTGGATCAATGAATGTTTTAAATAACTGTTAAAAGTCTGAATCAGACAGTTTTCTACGTTTTCAGTATTTACTGGGCTGCAGTGACAGATGTTCAAGAAGGTTTCTGCTCTCTGAAGACCTCATATGATGGTTAAAAAGTCACATCCCATATTCATACTTCTGCCGATCCGGTTTCGAATCTAACCTGTGACCATAGCATCTTCCTCTACTCTCTAACCCCCTTTCACAAGCCCAACCACTGTCTCTCTCCTATCAATAAAGGCAAAAAATGCCCAAAAAATACATTTAAAAAAAAGTATGGATGCTGTTTGAAAACCAGTTCCACTTCAGACTTGGCAAAGACTCCCTGGCACTCATGGGTCTGACTCTGATCAGAGGCAGGCAGCAGAGAAGACAACAGACTGTTCATGACAGACAGGGTGGGAGTGGGCAAACTGTAGTGGACTTAGGTCAGGAAAGGTTTACTGTTTGGCTAGAGATGGAAAAGAGCAGATAACTAATCGATCATCGATGCAGCTCAACACTGAATATATGAGTGACGTGTTTTACACTGTGAAGATCTGCAGGACAGAGTCAGGTCAGAAGATCTGCAGGACAGAGTCAGGACAGAAGATCTACAGGACAGAGTCAGGTCAGAAGATCTACAGGACAGAGTCAGGTCAGAAGATCTACAGGACAGAGTCAGGACAGAAGATCTACAGGACAGAGTCAGGTCAGAAGATCTACAGGACAGAGTCAGGACAGAAGATCTGCAGGACAGAGTCAGGTCAGAAGATCTGCAGGACAGAGTCAGGTCAGAAGATCTACAGGACAGAGTCAGTACAGAAGATCTACAGGACAGAGTCAGGACAGAAGATCTGCAGGACAGAGTCAGGTCAGAAGATCTACAGGACAGAGTCAGGACAGAAGATCTGCAGGACAGCGTCAGGTCAGGAGATCTACAGGACAGAGACAGGACAGAAGATCTACAGGACAGAGTCAGGACAGAAGATCTACAGGACAGAGTCAGGTCAGCAGATCTACAGGACAGAGTCAGGTCAGCAGATCTGCAGGACAGAGTCAGGACAGAAGATCTACAGGACAGAGTCAGGACAGAAGATCTGCAGGACAGAGTCAGGTCAGCAGATCTGCAGGACAGAGTCAGGACAGAAGATCTGCAGCACAGAGTCAGGACAGAAGATCTGCAGGACAGAGTCAGGTCAGAAGATCTGCAGGACAGAGTCAGGACAGAAGATCTGCAGGACAGAGTCAGGTCAGAATATCTACAGGACAGAGTCAGGTCAGAAGATCTACAGGACAGAGTCAGCAGAGGAGATCTACAGGACAGAGTCAGGAGAGGAGATCTACAGGACAGAGTCAGGTCAGAAGATCTGCAGGACAGAGTCAGGACAGGAGATCTACAGGACAGAGTCAGGACAGAAGATCTGCAGGACAGAGTCAGGAGAGGAGATCTACAGGACAGAGTCAGGTCAGCAGATCTACAGGACTGAGTCAGGACAGAAGATCTGCAGGACAGAGTCAGGACAGGAGATCTGCAGGACAGAGTCAGGACAGAAGATCTGCAGGACAGAGTCAGGACAGAAGATCTTCAGGTCAGAAGATTTACAGGACAGAGTCAGGACAGGAGATCTACAGGACTGAGTCAGGACAGAAGATCTGCAGGACAGAGTCAGGACAGGAGATCTGCAGGACAGAGTCAGGTCAGAAGATCTACAGGACAGAGTCAGGTCAGAAGATCTACAGGACAGAGTCAGGTCAGAAGATCTACAGGACAGAGTCAGGACAGAAGATCTGCAGGACAGAGTCAGGTCAGAAGATCTACAGGACAGAGTCAGTACAGAAGATCTACAGGACAGAGTCAGGACAGAAGATCTGCAGGACAGAGTCAGGTCAGAAGATCTACAGGACAGAGTCAGGACAGAAGATCTGCAGGACAGCGTCAGGTCAGGAGATCTACAGGACAGAGACAGGACAGAAGATCTACAGGACAGAGTCAGGTCAGCAGATCTACAGGACAGAGTCAGGTCAGCAGATCTACAGGACAGAGTCAGGTCAGCAGATCTGCAGGACAGAGTCAGGACAGAAGATCTACAGGACAGAGTCAGGACAGAAGATCTGCAGGACAGAGTCAGGTCAGCAGATCTACAGGACAGAGTCAGGACAGAAGATCTGCAGCACAGAGTCAGGACAGAAGATCTGCAGGACAGAGTCAGGTCAGAATATCTACAGGACAGAGTCAAGACAGAAGATCTACAGGACAGAGTCAGCAGAGGAGATCTACAGGACAGAGTCAGGAGAGGAGATCTACAGGACAGAGTCAGGTCAGAAGATCTGCAGGACAGAGTCAGGACAGGAGATCTACAGGACAGAGTCAGGACAGAAGATCTGCAGGACAGAGTCAGGAGAGGAGATCTACAGGACAGAGTCAGGTCAGCAGATCTACAGGACTGAGTCAGGACAGAAGATCTGCAGGACAGAGTCAGGACAGGAGATCTGCAGGACAGAGTCAGGACAGAAGATCTGCAGGACAGAGTCAGGACAGAAGATCTTCAGGTCAGAAGATCTGCAGGACAGAGTCAGGTCAGCAGATCTGCAGGACTGAGTCAGGACAGAAGTTCTGCAGGACAGAGTCAGGACAGGAGATCTGCAGGACAGAGTCAGGACAGAAGATCTGCAGGACAGAGTCAGGACAGAAGATCTTCAGGTCAGAAGATTTACAGGACAGAGTCAGGACAGAAGATCTGCAGGACAGAGTCAGGACAGGAGATCTGCAGGACAGAGTCAGGACAGAAGATCAGCAGGACAGAGTCAGGACAGGAGATTTTCAGGTCAGAAGATTTACAGGACAGAATCAGGACAGAAGATCTACAGGACAGAGTCAGGACAGAAGATCTACAGGACAGAGTCAGGTCAGAAGATCTACAGGACAGAGTCAGGACAGAAGATCTGCAGGACAGAGTCAGGTCAGAAGATCTACAGGACAGAGTCAGGTCAGAAGATCTGCAGGACAGAGTCGGGACAGAAGATCTACAGGACAGAGTCAGGTCAGCAGATCTGCAGGACAAAGTCAGGACAGAAGATCTACAGGACAGAGTCAGGACAGGATATCAGGCTGTGTGTGAGGCCTCTGAACAGGCAGGAGACATGAAATCAACCTGCAGGCAGACGACCACGCTCTGAATTCAGCGGGATCAGCCGCTGAGGTGGGAGGTAGAGTGTGGGCGGAGCTTAACCACAACCACGGTCTCCACGGTGACTCACGCTTTCAGTGAGGGCGTCGCACCAGCGTGCATCTGAAGAGAGTTTCAGCTCATTTCTGATCCTGAATCACATCTGAAGGATCAGTTCAGTCAGTAAATCATCTGCAGATCAGAGAAAGACCAAAGTGTCCGGATAAACTGGTCACACCAGAGTTTAAAAAAGACCAGAACTCCATATGGCCATTCATCAATTCCTCTCTTTCTCTTTATATATATATATATATATATATATATATATATACAGTATATATCAAATATACATATATATATATATATATATATATACATATATATATATATATATATATATATATATATATATATATATATATATATATACATATACATATATATATACATATATGTGCCCTTCTTCAGCCTAAACACTTTTATGCCTTTGTTTCAAATAACAATAAATTAAAAATAATAAAAATCCGATTTGTAATTAAATAAACTTTTGATGAAGTGTCACATGGATGCTGCTGTGAGCACTAAAACCAGAAAATGAGATAAACACTGTAAACACAGATAAGACGACAAGGCCCATGATGAACCCGTTTGGAAGTCTCGATCAGTCAGACTCTGCCAGACCTGCTAATGAGATAAAGTCCCCCTGAGTCCTGAGTCCCCCTGACCCTGATCCTGGTCCTGACCATTATTCCTGAATTATTCCTGATTCTGATACCATCATTGAAGATCTGCTAAAGCATGGAGATCCAGTTCCTGGATTATACGTCTGTCCTGGTCCTGAGATCCGGGGAAACCCCCCCCCCCTCACCTTGCTCTGCGATCAGAGAGAAAATGTGAGGCAGGAATGAGGAAGTACAGAGAGCGCCTGTTTGTACATGAGGACAATGTCTGCCTGCAGACTTTGAGACCTGAATCAGGAGCACACAGACCCAGGCCAGGACCAGAGGTTCTGTGGAGGGGATTCAGGTCAGACTCTACACCCAGCAGCAAAGACCACCTGACCAGAGACTCTGCTGGTCACTCCTCCACAGCCATACCCTACAACAACAGGGGCAAAGACCAGGTCCAGGACCAGACGGTGAACCTGGAATTTGGACCTCATTGAATCAAGAGGTCAAACCCCTCCAAACCAGGAGGTTGGACCCCTCTAAACCAGGCAGTCAGACTCCTCTAAACCAGGAAGTCAGACCCCCCTAAACTCGGAGGTCAGACTCTTCTAAACTAGGAGGTCAGACTCTTCCAAACCAGGAGGTCATACCCCTCTAAACCAGGAGGTCAGACCCCGTGGGCGTCAGTGGCGCAGTTGGATAGTGCGCCTGGTCAGTGACCGGGAGGTTGCAGGTTCAAGCCCAGCTCCGGGCGACAAATGGTGATGTGTCCTTGAGCTCAACCTGCATCAGTGGTGTGTAAATGGGCATGAAAGGGCGTGAATGTGTTAGAGACACTGATGGATAACTAACATAGAAACTCTGTACCATCAATGAGTGAATGTGAGAGTGTATGGGTAGGTGTGACCTGTGCTGCAAACCAGTCAAAAGACTAGAAAAGAGCTACATAAGCTCAAGTCCATTTACCATTTACCTCCCTGATGTGTGAAGGATGGTTCAGGTGATGTGGACTCACCGTTAAAAGGGTTGATCTTCCTCGTCATCCTCTGGACGATGGCGTCCTTCACCTCCCTCCTCCTGACACACTGAATCCCCAGGTTTTGGAAACTGCAGAAGAAAAAGAAGAAGAAGAGACTTTAAAGACCTGAAGACCACTTTAGTCCACATCTAAAGCTGACACCTATCTGAGGACTGAAATCATAGAGGCTTGTTTTTCTAAAACAAGGATTGCATGTTTGGATCCTCAATCCACAGAAAAGGCCATCAGGTCCCTGAAAGACCAATTAAAGAGAGCTTCCTCTCCTCAGGGTGATGTATCACTCTGCTCCCTCTCTCCTCGGGGTGATGTCTGAAGACCCCTACTCACCAAACGCGGCAAGCACAGGCGGTTGGCGGCAAACCCATTCATTGTGTATGTGCTACCGCCGCGCAAGTCCGGCCCCACGGTGCGCGATGTTCAGTGGTGAGCAAGGGAGTTGCCTGTTGCCGTGCCGCATGGCAAATTTTCAATTTGGGCGCAGCGGGCTGTGACGACATCTTAGCGCATCCAATAGAAGAGGCCAGTTCAGAAAAACAGTGGCCGTGAAGACAGAGCTGAACTGTGCTACGAGAGACTGACTGCCTGAAGTTTGTCTGCATTCTTACCAGACTTTGACCAACTCTGGACAACAGGCTCTCAAACTGCTCCTTGGTCAGCCTGAAGTACATTTGGAAGCTTTCTGTGTAAAAATGCAGCTCCCGAATGAGCCTGTACTCCTCCAGTACCTATCATGCCATCAGGATCGGGTGGACCCACATCCTTCTCCTCCCTGCTGCTGATGCTGCTACTCTGGTCCTCCTCCTCAGGGGGATTACAGCTACAGATTTTTGTTATGTAGTTGAGAGCATCATGCACTACTCGTCGAACCGAGTGCGCCAAGAACACTTCCTGCTCTGTCGCTTAGCAACTGGCGCTTGACGCGCTGCGCTGCCATCATGCTCAGCGCTCGCTCTGCGTACACTCTAGGCTGTTCCACGCGGTGGCCGCCGCGTAAAATGCTTTTGGTGTGTAGGGGCCTTTACTCGGCTCCGTCCTCTCCTCAGGGTGATGCCTCACTCTGTTGGTGATCCACTGCAGGTTGGAGCCTCTTCTACATAAATGACCTCTGTGGCAGATTCATCTGAACTGAACTGAACTGAGGTGACCTTCAGTACGACCTCTAAACCATCTCTGAGGATCATGGTGGGAGATTTCCCTCTAAACCCAGACCTCTTCACTTTCATAGACCAATACTATGAGTGTTTCTTTGCTGACCTCGCAGCAGCGGGGATGTGACCCCGTCACCAGCAGCAGGGGGCAGGTGGGACACCCTGGACCTTGTGACCCATCTGCTGTCAAACTGTTTTAATCATTTATCGTCTGCACCTCTGTGTGCTGATGGTCTGAGTCCTCCTGGTCCACACCTGGAGTCAAGGAATCCAGCTTTTGTTGAACAGGTCTTGTGACGTAGTTCTGTCAGATTCTGGTCTTGCCCACCATGATACCCGGTCATCGTTCTGTGATGTGTGCATGAATAACTCCTCTGACTGTGTGCGCAGGTGTTTGGGGTCATACTCACGCAATGACTCTTCGGTCCGGTCCAAACTCGGCTTCGTAGAATCCGTCTCTGCAGTCTTTCCCAACAAGGTCGTGAGGATGAGGACGGTAGGGCTCATTCTTCGTCACCAGGTACACCCTCACCTTTCCCTTACCGCTGTAGTTCAAGATCTGATGGTGGGAGAAATTTAAAGATCTTTATTATAATAAACAGAATTTAAACAAGTGAGCAAAGTCTATTTATAAAACACCTTTCACATATAAAATCCACAAAATAATTCAAAGAACAAAACAAATAAAACTGGTAAAATCATGAAACCGAAAACAAGCAACAGAAGAGAGGGTCACAGGATGAGACTCCAACTAAAATACAGACTGAAAAAAATGTTTTCAGCTGGACTGAGACGAGCATAAAGACAAAGGATGAGCACTATAACACTGAGAAAGAGACCCTGTCCCAATGCCAAAGCCTACGAGGGACCATTTAAGGACTGAAGATCTTTTTTCTTTTCTTTGTGTGTATATACACAACCTTTTCAGTATTATGCCACAATATTTTACAATCAGTGTCCACAATATAGTCAGAAATGTCCTCGGCAATGATTTTGTATTCTCCTGTCTGACTTTCTATCTGGGGAACATAGACTTGAAACTGCCCAAAAAGGACAGATACCTTTTGAAAATATTTATGGTGGCAAGCAAAAAAGCCATAACAAGGCAATGGCTTTGTAAGGAACCACCCACTGTCAATCAGTGGATAGACATTGTACTAAACATTCAACGCATGGAACACATGACTTATAATCTAAGACTGCAGAGAGACAGGTATGAGGCTCTATGGAAGAAATGGGAAGAAACTTCACGCAAAGAGGTGATAATTTAGCTTAGATCTCTATGTCTTTGTAAACAAGGTTGGTCCTGACTGTGGTCCCCCCAGAACATTGTTATTATTAATGTTCTTTATGTTGCTCTGTGTTTACCTATGTGACATGCAACTGTAGCAACCCCCCCCCCCCCTTTTTTGTACTTTCCTCTTTAACTTGTTATTTTTTATTTGTTTTATTATCATTATCATTACTATCATTAATATTTTTATTGTCATTCTAATTATAAGTAGATATTATTGCTAACGTGTGTATAGGGTATGTAAGTATGTATCTGCTTTTGAATGGATATAAATGTCTACCTAAATATTATTATTATTTTATTTACTTTTCTTCTTAGTCCCCCCCCCCCTCCTTTTTTTTTTTTTTTTTTTAAATTTCTGACTCTGATTATTATTTCTTTATTTTACTAGTCTGATTAATTTCTTGTTTCAACTTTCTTTCTGGAGTGTGTAACAATGTCACTTGGCAGAGCTGTAATATCTCATTTCTTTTTTGAAAATTTGAAAAATAAAGTATAAAAATATATATATTTTACAATCAGTTTCTTCTTTTCCTTTTTTTATTTTAATGAATAAACATATGAAAAGTCATGAACCAAGGTGGCTCACGCACTATATTAACAGGAAGAAAAAAAAACATTATAATAAAAAAATAAAAATAATAATAATAAGATTAGTTACAGTTATTACATTCATTTTTGTGTCAGGGAAAAAATTTAATATATTTTGCTGAAATTTGGTCGAACTTAACTTTTTGACTTCTCAGGAAGTAAGTCAATTTTTCCATTTTGTAAATCTCAAAAATTGTTTCAAACCACTCCTTCAATGTGGGAGGAGATGGATTCAACCACCTTCTTGTGATTGCTTTTTAAAAGACTGAAGATCCTAGAGGCTGATGAAGAATAGGGACGCAAGAGGTCCAAGACAAAATGGCAGCTCAACAAAAGTAATATTCACTAAATCAGCCCTCTGAGTGTGAGTTTATTCACCTGCAGGCTCGGGTACGTCCGGCTGTTGTCACTGCTCTTCTCTCCCGGGATGCTCCCCGCTGAGCGACCTTCACATTTGTACCTGAAGCGCATCCCTCGCTGTTTGGGCTGCTCAAAGATCTGCACCGACGGCTCCGACACTGCAGGGGGCAGCACACATGGAGACAGAGATAAAGATGGTCAGACAGACGGACAGTGGAGATGGACATCATGACAGTGAATGCACCAGGAGAGAAGGCAGAGGATGGACTGTTGGTCAGTGAAGGCATCATGAGAAGATAGCCAGGACAGGCTCCACTCCCTCACAGCTCAGAGATGAGGTTGATAGGAGGGTCTCATCGGCGTAGAGACAGAGTTTGTGTGATGGGGACATTTCTGCTCCTCATTAAAGCCGCTCAGCTGAATCTGAAGAGTGTGAACAAACAGGAAACACCCCGAGCGCTCGTTTCTGCTTTTGTCTTTAATAATAAACTCTGCCTGACTTCCTCTTTTTCTTCTTCTGCTTCTGCAATCTGAAAAAGAGTTTAGACTTGGACCGAAGTTACACCCAGAGTTTAGATCCTCACTCACGTTTTCACCTCGTTTTAAAAGGTCGAGTGTGAATCTCTAAAGACGGATTATTCTGATGACCTTCAGGATGGAGCAGAGATGTCATTTAAGAGTTATGACAAGGTCAGAGGTCAGAATGGCTAACAGGAAGCCAAACAACAACTCATTACAACCAAATCCTGCAGAAGACCATCTTTGAGCACTCAGTGCGTCCAACCCTGAAGCAGATAGTCCACAATGGTAGAAGACCACACCTGATGCCGCTCCTGTCAGCCAAGAACAGAAACTAAAGGCCCTTTTCCATTAGCCCGACTCTACTCCACTCGACTCTACCCGACTTTACTCTACTCGCCTTGTGCTGCTTTTCCATTAGCCCCAGTCTCCTGCCCAACGGTGTGCAGTGTCGCTGTAAACAGCTGAGCGGCACTGCGGTGACATCATTTTGAGCGCGACACAACAATCTGTGGCTTTTTGTCACAAACCGAGTAAAAAAGGAAAGCAGAAGAAGGCTGCAGGTGGTAAGAAGAAATACCCCTTGAGAAGCACAGGAGAGTTTTGGAAGCTATACAACAGAATGAAGCCGAGGACGAGAGCAATCCAGCTGCAAAGAAAAGACGTATGAGGGAAGCTAATGGTAGCTACCGCTAGCATGCTAGGTCATCATACTCATGACTCATCGATGACGACATTGTCTGACCAATCAGTAGACGGCAGTCCATCTTTTAGTATGGACTCGGCTCGCTTGGAACCAGAGCGGAGTAGGTACTAAAACTAGCTTGTTTTAGGAGGTACCAGGCTTAGGGATGGGAATCGAAAACCAATTCCAGTTGAGAATCGTTAACAGCTCCATCAAAGAATCTATATCATCAGTCTTTTTGCTTATCAATTCCCTTATCAATTCCTTCCACTGACAGGGTTCAGAAGCCTCAGAATTGTAGCTTAATTTGTTTTGCACCTACGACACAACCTTAAGTGAGTGGAAACACCAGCAATTTGCAGAAGCAGATATCTATGCTGTGACTTGTTTGACATTGTTGACACTGAAAATCAGACCAACATTTGCCCACATGCAAAATCTGCAGGAATCGATGAGGGAATCGTTAAAAAATTGGATCAATTAGCAGGATCGTTAACAGCATTGGCATTGATAAAATCTTATCAATTCCCATCCCTAACCAGGCTCGTGGAAACACGCAGCAAATTGAGTAGGGCCGAGTAGAGTAGGGCCAAGGCGTGCTGGTGGAAAAGGGCCATAAAGGCTGATTGTCCAAAGTGGACCACAGCAGACTGTGGAAGTATCTCCTGGTCTGATGATCTCTGCTCCACATTCAGGTGTCGGCTCAGAGTTTGGTGTGAACATCATGGATCCACCCTGCCTTGGTTCAGCGGGTCAGGCTGCTGCTGGCGTGATGACACGTTGGGTTTAAACCCCACAGCTGCAGCACTGAAGAACAGTGTGCCGAAGAGAAGTACTCGAGTAAAAGCACTCTGATACTGACTGCTGTGAAAGGACATCTATGTTTGGGCGACCACAGACGGAGAGGAACTAAAACATGAACATGTGACCGCTCCAGCGAGTCGAGCCACATTTCTGACTGAGAGCGTTCACAGCTGTCAAAGGGGAAGTGGAGAGGCCGCGGTGCGTTCACTGACCGTACCACTACGAGCAGGCAGGCTGCTGTGGTGTGTTCTAGTACTCACTGAGGGTGGGATCCTCCAGCATCGATGGCAGCAGGACTGAAAGAAAGAAAGAAATCATCATCATAAAGAAATCACGGAGCTTCACACAGATGATAAACATTCATGTCTGTGGAGGCCTCATGTTCTCCCTGTGCATGTGTGGGTTAGCCCGGCTCCCCCAAGCTTCAGCACAGACCCAAAACATGACCTCTAAGATCACCGGTGACTACACTATGGCATCTGCATGAATGGGAGCATGGATGGTCTGTTTCTATATATCAGCCTTGTGATTGGCTAATGGCCCCGCCTCTCATCCAGTCACAGCTGAGGTGGGCAACAACTCCCCTGCGACCCCTCAAGGTTTTTTAGGTATCGCAAATAAAGAGAGGGATGTAGGGATGGGCGAATGCATGGATGGAAAAAAGATATTCTAACAATAATCTGACAATAATCTGATAATTTTATGATAATAATTTGACAATAATCAGACCACTTTCTGACAATATTCTAAAGATGATCTGATAATATTATAACAATAATAGAACCACATTCAACCTATTTTATTAAAATGATCTGACAACAATCCAGCAATATTCTGACAATCTTCAGACAATAATCTGACAATTTTCTAAGAATAATCTTAGCATAATCGGACAATATTCAAAATTCTTTTGACGATAATCTCACAATATTCTAACAATAATGTAATAATGTTAAATTATTCAGACAATAATCTCTCAATTTCTTAACAATATTCTCACAATAATCTGAAGTTAGTTTGACTGTAATCTCAAAATATTCTAACAATATTTTGAAAGAAATCTGACAATAATCTGAATTTATTTTGACAATAATCTGAACACATTCTAACAATAATATACAATATTCTTGCAATATCTAGTCCTCTTCAACAGTGATTCGGTCAATAATCTTACAATTCAATGGTATTATTCGAGCAGTAATTTAGCAATAGTCTGACGAAGATCTGAAGTTTCTTGACAATAAAATGACAATAACCATATTTTGACAAATAATGACAATAATCAGACCATTTTATGGCAATATTCTGACAAAAATCCAAACACAATCTGGCAATAATCAGACATAATTAACACAATATTAAGACTACATCCTGACAAGCAGAGGTGGGAGAAAGTCACTGTTTTGCAAGTCTCAAGTCTTTAAACCCAAGTCCAAGTCAAGTCTGAAGTCATAGGCTTAAAATTTCAAGTCCTTCCAAGTCATAAGCACCATTGACCAAATAAAAAAAAAACAATAAAAACCAGAACAGTTTGGTCACTTTATAAAAAACAACCAGGACAGTCAGGGCAGGACATGAAAACAGGACACTTGGTCACCCTGGGCCTTAACTTTACAATTATCTTCAGCTAACGTCAGTCTCGGTTTTTAGCCACGAGGAGTTTACTAGTGATATTGTTGTTGCATATAACGGATGCTAAGCTAAAGTTACCCAAAAGGATCTCACAACAGGTACCAGACCAACCTCTCCGTCTGTTATTCTCACGCTGCAGGTTTTGCAAACGACAATTAGTTTTTAGTTTATGACATTGTAGTTTGTGAATGCAAATGAAATTATCCTCGGTAGCATGGCTCAGCATCTCTGGGTTGTTCGTGCACTCCTGCAGTCTCACGCTCAGGAAAGTAACTGTGTAATCCACACCCTCTTTGTTTATTCTTCTAAACTCTGATTGGATGTTAATAGATGCATTCAATGGGGCAGATCCTGTGGGACAAAATATTGTCTTGCTGGAAATGACAAAAATCAGTCACTAAGTTGAATACTTTGAATGGGAGCACTTTTTATTTTATTTTAACAGTCTTACTGAAAATTTCAAGAATTTTCAGGTCATCAGACCAAAGCCAGAGTCAAGTCCAAAGTCACTGATGTCCAAGTCCAAGTCGAGTCGCAAGTCTTTGAGGATATTGTCAAGTCGAGTCCAAAGTCATCAAAATTGTGACTTGAGTCTGACTCGAGTCTAAGTCACATGACTCGAGTCCACACCTCTGCTGACAAGTTTCTGTATTCTAACAATGACATCACAACGTTGACAGTATGACGACAATCTTGTACCAATAACCGGACAAAATAACAACAATAATCTAAAAATAAACTGACAATACAATATGATTTTACTAGATCACCAATGAAGAGGACTAGATCCCTCCCCCTCTCTTGACCTGCAGCCCAGAGTGTGTCCCCCCCCCAACAGCTCTCACTGTAGTTTAAGTGAGGAGCAGAGGCTCCTTTATTGTCACCAGTCAACTGCATAAGTCTTAAATAGTGAAGAGCAGCAGGTCCAAAGTCCTGGTTCTAGATTTAAGAACCAGAATCAGTCCTGGTCCTGGATCAAATGAGATCCGGGTCTGGTTTTGACTCTGGAAGTCCCACCCCCCTCACAGAGACCCTCCGGCTGCAGAGAGGTTCAGGTTTTGGATGAGGTTTTTGGACCTTTACAGAGATCCAGACCTCCATGTGTTTAAAAACTCAAGCTTCTAACGAGGGGTCCTCCCCCTGGATCCACCCTCTGACCCGGGGCTCAGGGCTCTGGGGTCAGGGGTCAGAGGGGGGTCCGGAGCTCCACCTCAGAGGTGATAAAAGTAAAACCACGACGGACCTCCCATCAGAGTCAGGACAGGAAGTGTGCAGGTGAGCAGCTCTGAGGAACAGGTCTAACCCTCAGAGCTGCTCCACATCAGGACAGACCCTGATCCAGACTGAGACCTGGTCCCAGGTCTCTAAGGTGGTTCAGTAAAGGTTCAGACTCACCGTCCATGTTCCTGAGGGTCTTCTTCCTCTGCTGCTGGCTCTGACTCACTGACAGAAGAGGAACTCTCTCTCTGGTTTCAGCACACAGACCGAGGGGAATTCCCTGGGAGCCGCCCCCTCATCTGGGCCCACCAATCAGCAGCAGCCAGGCCCACAGAGAGCCCGCCTCCTCTATCTGAGCTGACCAATGAGCAGGTGGCTCCCTGAGCTGCCCCCTGCTGTTCAGACCGGGGACTGCAGCTCTGGACTCTTCTCAGCTGGGGGGTCATGGACCTGCAGGGCTGGGGCAGGAGGTGGGGGTCCAGGTCCTGACCTGGGGTCCAGGTCCTGATCGGGGATCCAGGTCCTGATCAGGGGTCAAGGTCCTGATTGGGGATCCAGGTCCTGATCAGGGGTCCAGGTCCTGATCTGGGGTCCAGGTCTGGATCAGATGATGAGATGACAGGAGTGACCTGAGGCTCCACCTGCTGAGGATCACTCGTTGAATGGATGATTTAACCCTATAAAGCCAATTGTATCATATTTGATACATACTTTTATAATCCCTCTTTCTACTAAATATGATCAACAAATTACAAAAAAAACATCTGAATACAATCAGATAAATGATAAAAATGTCCTCAAATGGATTATCAGTTGCCAAAAACACCTAATGTATCAAATGAGATACAGAAAAATCGATATGTTGAATTTTATGGACATTTTGATTTTTTATGGATTTTAGCAGAAAGTGAAACAAACATTTCAGCTCCAAAAAATTAGAATTTTCTGGCTATAATCTACGGTGTTGGGCCTTAAAGGGTTAAAACTGGAAGCTCACATTTGGGAACACGTACACTCACCGGTCATTTTATTAGGTACACCTCTCAGTCTCAGGTTGGACCTTCTTCACCCAACAAGGAGCTGAAACATCATCAGAGATGTTGGTCCATGTCTCCATGACAGCATCACACAGCTGCTGAACTTCCATGAGGAGAATCTCCAGATCTACCACATCCCAAAGCTGCCCTATTGGACTGAGATCTGGTGACTGTGGAGGCCTCTGTAATACAGTCCAGAGACTGGTGGACCACTCCAGGATCTTGATGCTCTTCCTCTTGAGCTGCTCTTTTGTTGGCCGTATGTTTGGCTCACGATCACGTTGGAAGACCACTCCTCATTCCATCTTCAGTTCTCTGACCGGGATCTTCTCATCCAGGAATCTTCAGCTCCTGACCCCGTTCATTGTTCCTGAACCAGAGACATGGTTATTTCATCTTTAACATGTTCATTTAACTGTAACATGTTTATTTTAGTGTAAACATATCTGGAAACATGTCAGTTTGACTATAAACATGATCACTTTACTCTTTACACACACACACACACACACACACACACACACACACACACACACACACACACACACACACACACACACACACACACACACTCTATCTATCTATCTATCTATCTATCTATCTATCTATCTATCTATCTATCTATCTATCTATCTCTCTATCTCTCTCTCTCTCTCCATATATATATTTATATATATATATATACTGTATATACATACATATATGATATATATGTATATATTATATATATTATTAAACATGACTGTGTGCTAGTTTAACCATAATGATGTTTATTTTTCTGTAAAGATTATTTTACTGTACACAATAGAGTAAAACATTATTTAACTGTATGAATTTTTATTTAACTGTGAACATGTACAGTTGTGCCCAAAAGTTTACACCTCCCAGCAGAATTTCTGATTATTTGGCCTTTTCTCAGAAAATATGAATGATAACACAAAAACCTTTCTGTCACTCATGGTTAGTGGTTGGGTGAAGATATTTATTGAAAAAAAGATAAGTTTACTCTTTTTAAATCATAATGACAACAGAAACTTAAAAACTGACCCTGTTCAAAAGTTTACACCCCCCAGTTTTTAATACCTTGTATTTCCCCCTTTAACATCAATAACAGCTTGAAGTCTTTTGTGGTTGTTGTGGATGAGGGTCTTTATTTTCTCAGATGGTAAAACTGCCCATTCCTCTTCTCAAAAAGCCTCCAGCTCCTGTAAATTCTTTGGTTATCTTGCATTAGTTGCACATCTGAGATCTCCTCAGAGTGGCTCAATGATATTGAGGTCAGGAGACTGAGATGGCCACTTTAAAACCTTCACTTTATTCTGCTGTAGTCAATGGCAGGTTGATTAGGCTTTGTGTTTTGGATCATTGTCATGTTGGAACGTCCAAGAACGTCCCATGCACAGCTTCTGGGCCGATGACTGTAAATTTTCCTCCAGTATTTTCTGATAACATGCTGCATTCATCCTTCCATCAATTTTGACCAATTTTCCTGTGCCTTTGTAGCTCACACATCCCCAAAACATCAGTGATCCACCTCCGTGTTTCACAGTAGGAAAGGTGTACCTTTCATTATGGGCCTTGTTGACTCCTCTCCAAATGTAACGTTTATGGTTGTGGCCAAAAAGTTTAATTTTGGTCTCATCACTCCAAATGACTTTGTTCCAGAAGTTTTGAGGCTTGTCTCTGTACTGTTTGGTGTATTGTAAGCGGAATATTTTGTGGCATTTGTGTAGAAATGGCTTTCTTCTGGTGACCCGACCATGCAGCCCATGTTTCTTCAAGTGTCTCCTTATTGTGGATCTTGAAACATCCACCCCAATTTTTTTCAGAGTCCTGTATTTCAGCAGAAGTTATTTGAGGGTTTTTCTTTGCATCTCTAACAATTTTCCTTGCAGTTGGAGCTGAAATTTTTGTTGGTCTGCCTGACCGTGGTTTGATTTCAACAGAATCCCTCTCTCTCCACTTCTTAGAGTTTTAACAGTGCTTCTTGGCATCCTCAGTTCCTTAGATATCTTTTAAAATTCTTTTTCTGTTTTATACAGTTGGATTACCTTTTCTCGCAGATCTTTTGACAATTCTTTTGCTTTACCCATGACACAGAAATTTCAACGCAGCACTGAGTGAAAGATGCACGTGTCCGTCAGGAGCTCAGAAACTCACTGAGCTTTTAAACACACACTGTGAATACAAGCTAATAGATCACAGAGAGGATGGTTACCTTTAGTAGACATTCAAACCCATTTGTGTCAAATTTTGTGCATGTTATCAGGCCAAAACTGCCAGGGGGTGTAAACTTTTGAACAGGGTCAATATTGAAGTTTCTGTTGTCATTATGATTTAAAAAGAGTAAACTAATCTTTTTTTCAATAAATGTCTTCACCCAACCACTAACCATGAGTGACAGAAAGGTTTTTGTGTTATCATTCATATTTTCTGAGAAAAGGCCAAAAAATCAGAAATTCTGCTGGGGGGTGTAAACTTTTGGGCACAACTGCAAATTAAATCGTGAACATGTTTATGCATCTGTAAACACCTTTATTCAACTGCAAGATGTTCTTAGTACTGTAAACACAGTTTATCTGTTAAGATGGCCCCTTAACTGTAAACATGATTTTTGATTTTAAATGCGCTAATTTAACTGCTGACATTCATTTTACTGTCAACATTTTTTTTTCTTAAAAAAGGTTATTTTACTGTAAACCTGAGTTTTATTGTTAGTGTTAATTTAATTGTAAACCTGTAAATTTAAGTGTAAACATGCTCAATTTACAGTAAATGTCTATTTATCCATAACATTTTTATATCTATAATAAGACAGAACAATGGATTGTTAATGTTAACAGATGACAGCTGACTCAAAACAACCCTGTGAGGTAAAGTAGAGGACAAAGATGTCTCTTGTAGTTCTTTTTCAGATCACTGTAGTTCGTCACGGCTTACCTACATCACAACAAATCGTTGTTGTTTAAGTATGACACCAAAGCGGAAGTGCAGTTGAGCACTCCTTTCCTTGACCTTGTGACGTTTTCCATAGCGGTCAAGGAAAAGTGGATAGGAAAGGAATTAGGAAGGACTTTACAAACGCACCCTCAGCCTTGGAGAGCAGACAGACCTGCCTGGTTCTGAAATCCTGCAGGTCCGTCTTAGCAGCCTCCATGGTCCAATGGCTTCACTCGGCTAAATGCTTAACGGCCCAATCAGGGAAGAGAGGCGGGAGCTGCAGATGTGATGACAACAGGAAGTGACTGCATGTTCGAAAACAATGCAACTTCTGAAGCGTCACAATAACTGCGTTTTTTTTTAAATCAGACATGAACTCATTTTTTTCTTTAAAAGAGGAGTAAAGAATATCACTTGAAGCTTGTCTTACGGGAAATTGTATTCTTGCTGTTCTTCTGACCGGGCCTCACTGGAAACTGGGAGAGACCGAGGAAATCCTCCGCGGACATGACGGTTAGCCTGTGGTCGTCATGGTTACGCAGCGATACTTGGCAAAATCTGCTCTCCTCACAAGTTTACTGGGAAAACTTTGTAGGGTTCGTTTTTGACGAGGTTCATGTCACATATAAGTGTTAAATGATACATCTGTGTGGTATAATTCAAAGATGCTATGAGGAGTTTCCAAGTAATTACAAAAAAGTCTCACTTTTAGATATATGCCTGATGGAAATACACACTTTAAGATGAGTTTTACAGCATCAAAATAGGTTAGCTATAAATGCTATTCCTTAGCTTCGCGGTCAGGTCGGACAGGGCTGGACTGGCCTGGATACTCAACTTCAGGAACAAGACAATTAAAACTAGAGCTAATTTATATTATTCAGACACGTCTTAGAGCACCGGGCTGTAAGTAGCCATATATAGCCGGCAACAAAACTAAGATACTAAGTTTTCCAAAAGTTGCTTGTTGTCACACATCAAAAACTACCGCTATGTAACTAGAAAGAGATACATTACCTCTTCGCTTTGCATCCTGTAAGTTGTTGAAAAAAGAAGTTGTAAAGCAATGCAGAGTTCTGAGGAAGGTCTGAGCTGCATTCATTAGCATCACAACAAACACACGCTTTGGCTTGGGTCATGTCTTTACGACAGTCGCTGCGCGTGTTCATGGGTAGCAGAGTCTTTATGTTGCTGGAAATAGATTCTCCTCATAGCACCTTTAATGTAAGATGATCGGCTAAGGGAGTGTAAGCTAACAGCTAACTGTTGTTAGCTGCTTTGTTTAGCCGCTGCGCTGCCAAGTCAGATATAGCAGCATGGCTTGATGCGGATTGGTCGGTGATGAGTGTGATGAGCAGAATGATTGTCCAATCACAAATTGCAGTTGTTTTTGAAGCTTTTGCCTCTGAAAACATTTTCCAGCGGCTCTTTTCAGATGATTAGTGAAATCATTCCGCGGCGGATATATGGAACTGTCCTGCAGGCGTGTCAGGCTATACTTCACTGTGAACATGGGTTTGATTGTTAATGTGTTTATTTCACAGTAAACACTCATTTACTGTAAACGTCCATATATATGAGAAAATGGTTAATCAACTTCAAACATGAGTTTTATTGTAAACCTATTAATGTAACTGTAAAAATGTTAATTCACCAAAAAATGTGATTTATCTGTGAGTATGGTTACCTTACTGTGAACATGTTCAGTGTTAACAGTTTAATTTATATGTAATTATGTTCATTTTACTGTAAACATGTTTATCAACGTTCCGGTTTCTATTACTCTATTAAGATGTAAAACATGGTTATTTGACTGTAAACATGGATTTTATTTTTTAACTCGTAACGTGATCATATTACTGTAAATGTATATTTAACTAAGAAATGGTTATTTAACTGTAAACATGGGTTTTATTGTAAACATGTTAAACTGCAATCATGCTAAACTACCTGTAAACAAGTAAGTTTATCCTTAAAGATAGTTATATTACTGTAAGCATGTTTTCTTTTAATTGTAAACATGTTATTTAAGTGTTCATGTAAGTTTAACTGTAGACACTTTACTTGAATGTTTTTTAACTGTGAACATGTTCATGTCACTGTAAACAAGCGGATTTAACTGCAAACATGAATTTATCTGGCAACATGGTTACTGTACTGTAAACATATGATTTACTGATAACGTGTTAACTGTAATCATGTTCATTTAAATAAACACGTTTATTTCCAAAACACGTTCAGTTCTTGGTTGTTGAATTTTACTGTAGAAATGTTTATGTGAAAACATGTAAAACTGCCAATATGTTAACTTTTCTGTAAATGACTGTTCCTCTGTAAAAATGGTTAACTGTAAACTTGAGCTTTAATGTAAACAAGAACATTTTACTGTAACATGATTTCTGTAAAATTGTTTATCTGTAAAGATGGTTATTTGACTGTAAAAATGGGGTTTATTTTGAACATGTTTACCTGTTAACATATCCATTAAATTGATGACGTTATTTTTCAAAATATTTTTATTTTACAATAAACATGTTAATTTTCTGTTAATGTGTATAACTGTTAATATGTTTGTCTTTAAATATGTTAACGGTAAATAAGTTAATTTAACTATAAACATGTTAATGTATCTATAAAAATGACCATTTTACTGTAAACATGGGTTTTGGTGTAAGCATGTCCTCTTCTTTGCCAGCATTCCAGGTAGATTTCAGAACCAGCCGATTGATTCACGTTTCATTCTTTTTGTCGCTAAAATCCATCCGTAGACAACATGGCGGATCTCAGTGTCGGCTTACATGCATGCGGCCCGTGGTAATGTAATTTTTTAAAGCTTTTTCTAACTAAATAAAAAAAAACATTTTAGGGGGATGATTGTACACCTATTTTGACGGACTTTGGATACAAATGGAACATTATATCATAAATTCACCGTTGGAGAAATGCTGCCAAACTCTTCAGACTGCACCTTTAACTGTTAGCATGTTAATTTAACTGTAAACATCTTAAAAGTAAACATGCAGATTTAACTGTAAGAACAAATTTAAATAAACTTTGAACTCCCTGTTGGAGTTTTTCCCAAATGGATTAATAAACTAATCTACTGCAAACAAGTTGATTTAACTGTAAAGATGTTCAGTTTAAAGAAAATGACCATATTTACAGTTAATTCAACATGTTCACAGATAAACGTTTTCACAGTTTAATCAGCATGTTAACAGTAACATTAACTGTAAACACATGAATGAAACTGTAAACATGTTTTTTTGTAAAGATGGAGGTTTGACCACGTAAGGTTGATGGGACAGCTACGTCCTCTAGTGGACACTGGAGGAGCTGCAGCCTGATGAAAGCGGTTGGTGTGAATGAAGGAAATGAGAGTCGAGGAGCAGCAGGTACTTTTGGGGGTTTAATGGTGAACAGACTGGTTTAAAGGAGGTGATAAACACATAGAAAAATACCCTTTGAATACAGTTTAGAAACCAACATCTACACGTGTGTTTATTCTGTCAGACACTCAGAGCCACGAAGAGTTCATCCAAAGACACTCTACCTGCTATGATGCTATTAAAAAAATCTTACATGGTACAAATATGTAATCAATATAAATAAAGTGATAAGAAAACCCCGGCATGAAGAAGAATACGGCTCTGAAAAAACTCCTCTCTGTACATTTAGTCTCTGAAGGCCAAGACGGCGAGGAGGGCCGAGCCTTGGCGTCACGGTGAATCAGACACAGGCTGCAGAAACGAGACCCCCAGACCCTCACCTGTGACCCCCTGATGATGACTAAGAGCCTCCACAGGAGGCACTGGGGGTCCACCGCACACACACACACACATGCACGCACACACACACACACACACTAAACTACACACCGTTCTGATCATTCTCTCTCAGCTGATCCGGTCCGGTCTCTGAAGTTTTGATCTTTTCTTGTTTGATGGTCCGTTGATGTTAGCGTGCAGTAAGAAGCCGTTCGTCCGTTTTCTGACGTGTTTTGGGTCATTCTGTGACCGAGGTCTGTCGAGGAGATGCTTAAAGAGTGTTTGAGCATGATTGACTGACAGCTGTCACACACACACTCACTACTGTGGGGGAACCAGACTGAACCGAACTGAACTGAACTGAACCGAACTGAACCGAACTGAACCGAACTGAACCAGACTGAACCAGAAACACGACTGAGTCAGACTGAATCGAACTGAACCCAACTGGATCAGATTGAGCCGGCCTGAACCAGACTGAACCGGATTGCACCAGACTGAACCAGAAACCAGACTGAGCTGGACTGATCCGGACTGAAATAGACTGAACTGGACTGAGCCAGAAATCAGACTGCGCTGGACTGAGCCGGACTGAATCAGATTGAGCCGGACTGAACCAGACTGAATCAGACTGAGCCGGACTGAATTAGACTGAACTGGACTGAGCCGGACTAAACCGGAATGAGCTGGACAGAACCAGACTGAAACAGACTGAGCCAGACTGAATTAGACTGAACTGGACTGAGCCGGACTAAACCGGAATGAGCTGGACAAAACTGGACTGAAACAGACTGAACCGGACTGGTGGGGGGACCGCAGCTCTTCCTTGCACACTGACGCTGGTCTCACCTGTAGCTTCTAACAGTCCAGGTAGGACCAAGCAGCCAATCAGGATCATGCTCTGCTCTAACAGAAGTCACCTGTGATCTCTGAGGATGTGTAAGTCTGATTCACCTGGGCAGGTGAGGCGGCCCTGCCGGTCCTCGCCGTCCTGGCTTTGCTCTGCGGTGGTCTGATGGTCCATGTGTGAGTAAATCCTCCTGAAACTGAATCAAACTTTACAAAAAGATCCAGGATCACACCCTTTCTTTTTTTGTGTTTTTTGGACAACGATAGAGAAAAAGAAATATTACAATTTTTTAAACTTTTTTTCTTTTTAGATAAAACTACAATAACTGTTGAAAAGACTCGACGGCCGTCTGCAGCCTCTTAAGACAAAGTTATGTACATCAGCATTCACTGCACAGTCTGTGATCAGGAGGAACAGAGAGTCCACAGACCGTCCACAAGTCCTTTAAAACGTGTTCACTGGAAAAAAACTAACAAACGAAAACGTCTCCGTCTGCACGCTGAAGCTCAGGGAGGAGACGGCAGCGCCCGCCGCTCAAACGTCCTGCTGGGAGCTCAACTCGCCCCCGCAGCCCACTGAGGAGACGCGGACACACTTCCTGTGTATGTCTGTAACCCCGCCCCCTCTCGGTATAATCCAGTCAGTAAGCTCCGCCCCTCTCGGTATAATCCGGTCTGGCTCAGGCGATGTGGATCTGGGCCTTCTCGGTCTCCTTCAGCCGCTTGGCCTGCTCCTGCAGCGATGGCGAGTGCGGTCTTTTCGACGCCGCTCCGTTCAGAGGGTCCGCCCCTCGGCTCACCAGCGTGGGGATGGAACTGCCAACAGGGGGCGCCGAGTGTTTGGATGTGACGTGTTCTGAAAGAGAGAGAGGGAGACAGGCACATGGCTCACTCTCTGTAACTTCTCAATGACTGCAAGTGTTTTCAAGGATCCACAAGGATCCTTGTTCAGGCTTTTTCCTTCAGTGGACGGACAGTTGACAGACTGTAGACAGATAGTTGACAGACAATGGACAGACAGTTGACAGACAGTGGACAGACGGTTGACACAGTGGATGGACAGTTGACGGACAGTTGACAGACATGGGACAGACATTTGACGGACAGTGGACAGACAGTGGACAGACATGGGACAGACAGTTGACAGACACTGGATGGACAGTGGATGGACAGTGGACAGACATGGGACAGACAGTGGATGGACAGTGGACCGACAGTTGACAGACAGTGGACAGACATGGGACAGACACTGGATGGACAGTGGACAGACAGTTGACAGACAGTTGACACACATGGGACAGACAGTTGACAGACAGTGGATGGACAGTGGACAGACAGTGGACAGACAGTGGACAGACAGTGGACAGACAGTGGACAGACACTGGATGGACAGTGGACAGACAGTGGACAGACAGTTGACAGACAGTTGACAGACAGTGGACACAGACAGTGGACACAGACAGCGGACGCAGACAGCGGACACAGACAGCGGACACAGACAGTTGACAGACATGGGACAGACACATAGACGGTTGACAGACAGTGGACAGACATGGGACAGACACATAGACGGTTGACAGTGGACAGACATGGGACAGACACATAGATGGTTGACAGTGGATAGACAGTGGACAGACATGGGACAGACACATAAACGGTTGACAGTGGACAGACAGTTGACAGACATGGGACAGACACATAGATGGTTGACTGACAGTGGACAGACATGGGACACAGACAGTGGACAGACATGGGACAGACACACAGACGGTTGACAGACAGTGGACAGACAGTGGACAGACATGGGACGAACACATAGACGGTTGACAGACAGTGGACAGACAGTGGACAGACAGTTGACAGACAGTGGACAGACAGTTGACAGACAGTTGACAGACAGTGGACAGACAGTGGACAGACAGTGGACAGACAGTTGGTGGCGTATGAGCTGGGAGACAGACTGCTGGGGTTGAGGCCTGTATTTGAACTGACCATTGAAGGATGGGCATTAGTTATCGTCTAAAATGTCTGCAGTGGCTAAGTTAATCACTCAGGGCCTGTACATCCACACCAGGCCCCGTTCACAGTTAGAGGCCCCATCACAATACTAAGGCCCTCTCAGACTGACAGGTTCGGACCAATCCTTAAACAGATCATAGTAATCAGAGACGATAAATAATAATATATAATCCATCTTGATGGTCAGGTGCACAAAAGATCAGAAATGAAAACATCTACAAAAAGTTTTTGAACGGACCTTTATTAGTATTCAAAACACAATTTATTATAAGTTTATAACATACTCTTTTAAGTGTATAAAACCCTCTTTATAAGTATTTAGTATCAATATTTAAAACCCTCTGTAATCGTATTTAAAACCCACTAAGTATTTAACCCATGTTGAGTTTTAAACCCATTTCAAGAATGTTTAAAAGTCCTTTTCATTGGTACTAAAAGCCAACGCTTTTTATTACTGTTTTCAACCCTCTTTATGAATATTTTAAAAAATCCTCTTTATCAGTATTTAAACCTTTATGAGCATTTAAAATTTCATAAAAGCATTTAAAAGAGTATTTTAAATCCTACTTATTAGTATTTTACACTATCTTTTTTAGTATTTTCTTTAAAAGTATTGAAAAACCCTCTAAGTATTTTAAACTCTCTTTATTAGTATTTAAAATCCTCTTTATAAGTATTGTAAAATCCACTTTGAGCATTTAAAACCCTCTGATTATTTTAAACCCCTTTCCTCTTTGTAAGTATTTAAAATCCTTTTTATGATTATTTAAAACTCTAAGTATTTAAAACCCTCTATGATAATTAAAAACTCTCCTTACAAGTATTTAAAACCTTCTTGACAAGTATTTAAAATCCTCTATATAAGTTTTTAAAATCCTCTTTATGATTATTTTAAACCTCTTCCCTCTTTAAAAGCATTTAAAATTCTCTTTGACTATTTAAAACCCACTGTGATTATTTAAAACCCTCTTTATCAATATTTTAAACCCACTTTGAGTATTTATTTATTCATGACTCATTAATCCTGACCCAGCAGTGTAGAACAGACTGCCGTCGGGTATCAGAGACACTCAGGTGTTTCTCTTCAGTTACGTTCATGGTAACGTGGGTGTGTAGAGGGCGGCGTGTTCGGTGAATCCACCTGGGCAACCTTCCAGGTGGACTGGGATTTATAAAGGGGAAAATGCTTACATGTGTGTGCACATGATTTTATAAATCAGATTTTTGTTGACGTTTTCAGACGGGGGGGTGGACTGCTGAATCATCCCACCCACCCTGACTTCCTGATTTCACTAACAGACTGACGGAGGATGGGACTCACTGGAGCCGATGACGGGGATGGACATGCCCTTCTCCTCTGCAGCAGGAGGCGTCTCTGTGGGGGGGGCCTCAAACACCGGGGGCTTGGGGGGGGTGATGCTGCAGACAGACGGACAGACAGATCACAGGTCAAACATTTGACAGCTTCATGATTCAGTGTTTCAGGACAGTGGAGTGGGGTCACTGAGGGGGAAGGCTGTGGATATCATTCCTAAAATATTCCTCATTTAACTTAAAACAGACATTTCCATAAACACAGCTGCAGCTAAAGACCAGATATGAACATGTAGGAAACACCTGTCCAGGTACATCATCCCTGTGACCTCAGAGCAGCAGCACAATCAACACTTTCAGACACACACTCCTCCATATTGTACCAGAACACATGACCACATTTTGTCTATTTGTGTAATCGATTACCTGGACGACTTCAAAAATAAAGTTTTAGCTAACAGGACTTCACAGTCTGGAGGAGGATTTTTCCTGCTGCAGGCCCGAGCGCTCTGAATCTGTTGTGGAGTAATAGGTCAAAAGGTCAGACGTGTTACTGTGCTGATGTGCTTGGAGTTCATATTCCCACGGCAGAGCAGAAACAGCAGGGACTCCATTACTCCCTTGACATACTGATAACAAAAGAGGGCTCTAATCAGGGCTCGACAGTGCGAGGAGGTACTCGCATTTGCTACTAAAAATATTACAGTGCGAGCTGTGATTTGCATTTGTTGCACCTTTGCGACTACGAAAAATGACCGTTCAAAACATGTTTTATCTTGTGTTGAATATGTTGGAAGTTGTGGCCGGTGGTATTCCTGAACGCAGCCTCAGCTGGAAACATGTTCAGCTTTGAAACGTTTTATTGACCTAACTGCGCCGCTAGCTAGCCTTCGGTACACCCGACATGCCTGCACCGCCCTGCGCGAGGTACAGACGGACATAAGCAGGCGCTCCCAAAGCCTCATCTCGACCAATCACAGCGCATCAGTGGGACTGGTTGCCGGGCAACATACACTGACAGAACAGTGAGCGACATTTTAAACTATTTTAGAAGAAAAATCAAACGAGCAAAAACAGAAAAACTATGAAGCCTATCAGTTATTATTTCAAAAGACCAACAAAACCAGAACATGTGGACTCTGAATTGAGGCAAGAGGACGAAATGGAGCAAGGAGGCGAAACTGACGGTGAGGAAGAGTTAGTGTTAGCTTCAGACGCTGTGTCTCAGGACGCCGGAGAGACAGTTAATGAAGCCGCTGCCGTTCACAGTCTTAAGAGGTACAAGTTTGATGCTGACTGGCAGAAAGCATTCCCATGGCTCCTTTAAGAGAACACAATGATGTATTGTAAGTACTGCATGGCGCATAAGAAAACAGCTGGAAAGTCTGTTCTTGTCACTTTAAGTGTATGTTTATGTCAATTTCGAGTGTATGTTTTTTATTCAAATAAATTTAATAATTCTGCTTACAGTGGCCTCCTTGTTGACCATGTGTCTTTGTATTAAAGAAAAACACACTACTTGGTAACTTTTCATTGTGCTACTAAAAATATTTTGGCCCTTTTCCATTAGCCCTACTCTACTCTACTCGACTCTACCCGGCTCTACTCTACTCACCTTGTGCTGCTTTTCCATTAGCCCCAGTCGCCTGCCCAACGGGGTGCAGTGTCGCTGTAAACAGCTGAGCGGCACTGCAGTGACGTCATTTTAAGAACGACACAACAATCTGTGGCTTTTTGTCACAAACCGAGTACAAAGGAAAGCAGAAGAAGGCTGCAGGTGGTAAGAAGAAATACCCCTTGAGAAGCACAGGAGAGTTTCGGAAGCTATACAACAGAATGAAGCCGAGGACGAGAGCAATCCAGCTGCAAAGAAAAGACGTGTGAGGGTAAGCTAATGGTAGCTACCGCTAGCATGCTAGGTCGTCACGCTCATGGCTCATCGATGACGACATTGTCTGACCAATCAGTAGCCGGCAGTCGGTGACGTCATCTTTTTTTAGTCAACTCAGCTCGCTTGAAATCAGAGCGGAGTAGGTACTAAAACTAGCTTGTTTTAGGAGGTACCAGGCTAGTGGAAACATGCTGCAAATCGAGTAGAGCTGAGTAGAGTAGGGCCAAGGCGTGCTAGTGGAAAAGGGCTATTTGTGTGCTGCTAGATTTTTCAACTTGGTAGCCACTTGGGAAAATGCTAAGCGTCAAGCCCTGGCTCTAATGTTCATCTGTTTTAGTCTCTTTAGTTGCGACTAGTTTCCATGTCATGTGACTGTGGAGGCCTATCAGAGGATGAGCTGCAGCCCAAACTCACAGACACAGTTTGGCAGTGATCTGAAGAGGGAATGACAGACTCTCCAAAAACATCCTGATCCTGATTCTTTTAAAAAGATTCGTAAACCAGAGCAGCACAGTCCACATTAGTGTAGCCGACTGATGTGCTTATGGAACAATCATCAGGCTGTCACGTGAACATAGAATGACCCTCCACACTGAGCCCACTCTGGGGGTCCAGGGTCAGGTCCAAAGGTTCCTTTAGATGCTTCTGCTCCATGAAAACATTACACCGGAAAATACCAAATAACAGCCAGGGTGTTTGTTTAAATCACTGAGCAGACGAGGTTTATATGGGAGAGGCGTTTAATTCCTTTCTCACAAAAATTTTACTTCGAAAAAAATGAAAAAATATTTTAAATGTAATTAAACTAATTACAGCAGTATGAATATCACCTTTACATTTTCAAGGCAAGATTACTGTACTGTTGTTAAACTTTCATCTTCTTCTTTCAACCTGGAATCACCAACCTGTAGATCTGGATCTAATGTAGAGTTTTAGACAATTCCAGTAGATGTCTAAGAGTAGATGCTTCACCCTTTACCTGACACACAGGTCGACCTTTTTGCTTGTGCATGACAATCTGGTGAATCTAGCTGCTATACAAAATAAACTGACTGGTTTCTCCCCACCTCATTAGTTTTTATTTTTAGAGAGATGTTAAGATGAACTAAAATGTGTTTTATGCTAACATTGTCCCAGTCCTTAGCGACTATTTTTGTTTTGTATTAGGCTGCAAACATTGTAAAGTGCTAATGTGATTTTAAATCCACAGAATCTTTATTTTTAATTCCTGCCCTTTATCACATTTATGGATTGAAGATTGCATCTTTGATTGTGAAGTAGGGATGTAACGGTTACCGATAAAATGGTAAACTGCGATAAAATTTCCCACGATAAGCGTTACCGTGTCCAATTAAAATTACCGTTATATCGTGCTTGATCACCACACTGCCTCAGTAACGCACGGTGATGCTACTCTTTGCCTGGAAAAGCCAGAGCTATGTATCTGCCCTCAATTAAGGAGCCTCACGCGAGGTGCACATGCGCAGTTTGCATTGTTTGGCCTCTGAGTCTGACACATTTATTGACAAAAAAGACAAAAGAACTGCTATGAATATAACAATAAAGGGGGTAAATGATTTCAATTCTGTGTAAAAGTACTTTTAGAACATTTTGAGCACACTGCAACAATATCGCGATAATAACGATAACCGTGATATTTTTGGTTACAATAACCGTGATACAAAATTTCCATATCATTACATCCCTATCGTGAAGTTAGATGATCATTAGAATTTGAAGTTTAGGCAAGTAGATCATGTCATCTCAATTAGCATCACAGGTGATCTTCAGCTGAAAAATGTTGGTGACCACTGGTCTAAACACTCTTAATACTGGTGAGGAACAACCAGTAGTTAAGGTTTTACTTTTTGTTTCGCTGCACCGGGGCCATGGCGATCAGCAGCAGTGTACCTTTAACTGATGTGACTGCCCTCCTGACATTATTTAAGGGCAAATAAAATGCAGTGGCAGTGGCAACTTCTTTTTCATTGAATTTTTAAAGCCCTAGTATGTAAGATTCCAGCTCTCTGTTCTCTAGTGCCCTCTGTGGTCGTTGAATGTTACTGCACTGTCGTACACCAACGTGCATTTGTTGATATACAGAGGGGGGAGAAGCAGACAGGACGTCCTGAGAGACGAATAAACCATGGTGACTTATAAGGTTCGGTTTATGTTTCTTTTCTAATAAATCACTTTTCGACTGTCAAATGTGAGCTCAGCGTTTGCATGTGTGTTCTATTACTTCAACTGTAGCTCATAGGCTGTTCTGAATAAGTGACACCTGGCGTTTAATTGGGACCTGGCTTTTATTTGGTATTTTACGGTATTCACATTTTCAAGATGGACGGAATGACGGGGGATGTGAATCACAAGAGGTGCCCATTTGTTTCAAGATGGAAGCAATGGATGAACTACAAACCCCCTTTTGGAGTAAACACACCTGAGTGACAGCAGACTCACCTGTGGCGGTTCAGAGCTAGCTTGATGGAGTTCTTCACCACCCGGACGCTGTTACCGGCAGGAAGTGGGGAGGAGGCGTCAGGCAGCTCCATGCTGGGCAGTCTCTGTGGATACAAGAGGACCAGACTTTAGACCAGGGCTATTCAGTCGGGCCAAATTTTCAGACTTAGGACACGAGCTGGGCCGGACAGTGAGCAAAGTAAACCACGTTAAAGAAACACAAATAGATAACAAACACATTGGATGTTTATTCATTTATTGCCACATCCAAAAGAGCATAAACTCAATAAAGAGCAGGACTTAAAATAAACTTCTGCTGAAATACTGTTTCTTTAAATGTAACGCTTCAGACAGATAAATTCAACACGTTTTGACAGGTAAATACAAGCACATGTTAAGGTGTGTATGAACATAAAAAGTGCAGATTAAAACTCCATCTTCTTGAAGTGCTTACATTTGAAAGTGCATTAAAAGTAATCTGCTTAGCAGCACCTTTCAGACCGTGTTGCATTAAATGTCTGTAATAATGTTGGAATTTTTGTAAGGCCTTGTCAGTGTTTGTAAAAGTTGGGATTCAATGGTTGTTTTTTGGCCATTTGGCCCGCGGTCTGCCAGTTGAATAGGGCTGTTTTGGACCGTCACTTCAGACATTAACTCAACTATCAGAGGACACTTCAGGAAGTACCAGTTTAGATGGGATCTAAAGGCAACAGGGACTGTCAGCAGAGCCACATTCCAGCTCAACATCCAGAGAATGGGCGTTTGTGGTGCTATTGTTTAGCTAACGGTGTAGACAAATAAATAGGGATGGGAATTGATAAGATTTTACCAATACCAATGCTGCTAAAAATCCTGTTAGTCGATCCAATTCTTTAACGAGGTGGACCGTTATTCTGTGATGTTTCAGTGTTTCTGCCTGAACACTGGGTGGCAGTATTGAGTTAAAGATGAGTTGAAGGCAGCTTCACAGACAGCACAAGGGAAGACATGTTACTGATGTGGCTCTGCTCAGCACACTGTTAACCACAAACCCGACCCTGGAGTGACTATTTCCAATGTGAATGATGTGAATGAACATGTACAGTTACATTCAGAACAACAGGGTCAAAAACTCAGGACACTGAGCTGATACTAGCCACAGGATCAAGAGTGTCCATAATACCAATATCAGCTGTCAGTGAGCTCTCCACTGGTATTTCTGTGATGAAGCCAAAACATAAACTTCAGAACTATGGTGGAAACCCCACAGCTGTGTAAGGATGCTAACTGGCTAATGCAGCGTTTGGTGGCTATTTGGTGCATTGCTAAGGAGTGTCACTAAGTGACTCATTAAGGTATAGACATTATATACGTAGACGCCTCATGAGATGCAGCGTCGCCGCCATATTGGATAGGTCTCTTCACTCCGGTCTAGCACCAGAAACAAGAGGAGTGAATGCATTTATGCTCGTATTTTGTGCATCGTAAAGTGACAGTAAACGGCGCAATATTGAAAGCAGAGTAAAAACAGCTGAGTAAAAACATATTTAAAGTTTAATACACATGTCAACATGATTTATATAAGATGTCTGGTTTGTGTGTGTGAGCGCACGCACGTGTGCCTGTGCCTGAAATAGTTGCACTGAATATTCTCACAGCACACAAAAAACAAAAATATGAAAATAATAATAAAATTATTATTAATATTACTGTTGTTGTTACTACTATTACCATTATTTCTAATTCATCAGACTTACTCATTTATTTACTTGATCCCCTTCTTATATTATTGTAATCATCATCTACATACTTTTCACTTTTCATTCATCTATCCTTCATTCTTTTACATCATTCTATCCATATTTTACTGTATTTTATTTATTGCCCCTCTTACAGCTTCTCTCTGTACAACCACAGCCACACCAATGACAGCCCTATACTTCCTTTTTTGTTTAGTTTACTATGATATATTTACATTTACAGTTACTAACATTATACTGCAGCTGATAGTGTTAAATGATTTTTCTCCCTTTTATAACAAACTATTAATATTACTGTTGCTCTACTTATCTATTTTTTAAATCTTTGTTCGTATAAGCATCCATACTACAGTTTCATTTAATTTCATTATTATTGTGGCTGATGTTGCCATCGTTCTTAATTTTACTATGATTAATTAATAATAACAATACTTATTATTAAAATTATTATAATTATATAATTATTATTAATATTATATTAGAAAATATGTGTGAAGTTGGCACTGTTAATTACATATATATATATATCTATATGACCACAAAAATGTTGTTGCTCATACGATTTGTCTGTCCGTCTCACTGTACTGTCTTATTGCACGACAAAAAATAGCACAATAAAAAGTATTTTAATTTTAAAGAATGTATTTAAAGGTGTGACAGCATCCTGTATTATTAGTACATCTCTGTCATTTGTAACAAACTTATCTGTGTGAAAATCGGGTAAAAATTCGCTGAGTTATGCTCATTACAGTTGTGCATAATACACTTTTCTCAGTATAATAAACGCACTGGGGCCGCATGTGAGACCCATCCAAGATGGCGGCTGGTTGCTATGTCATAGGCAGCGCCAGTCAATGTATGTATATATGTATATAGTCTATGTATTAAGGGACATCCTCTCCTCTCTTTGGACTGCAGACGGATACAGTTGTCTCTAGAGGACACTCCAGGAACTGCAGGGATCAGACGGCCTCTCCTCCACTAAGATGATGATTTAAACGAAGGCTGGAGAACTATGAAGTCAATACAGCTCGTAGTGAGCTAATCTGTTGGAGAAGAATCCTCAGTGACGGACATGAGCAGCATGTCTGCAGGCTGATGGTTTCAGTCCCAGAACAAATGTTGGAGAAGCAGAAAAAGTACCAGGGCAGTGATGCAGCTACTCAGAGGCTGCGAGCAAGGAGGCAGCATCAGACTGAGCAGAGCGAGGGCATTACCTGAGTTCTGGAGGTGTCGATGGTTGGAATGGGTTTAGCTTTAGATCCAGAGAGGGGGGGCTGATGGAGACACAAACACAATCGTCAGGTGTAAACGATGTCTGATGAGTTTATCAGCGCAGTGAAGCTGATCAGAGTAAATAAGACTCACAGTGCTGTGTCCTTCTGTGTCAGAGGGAGGGAACGGCTCTTTGAACATGCCGTCGTCACTGGAAACGCCCTGAAACAACCAGGAAAAGAAACCGTTATATTATTAATAAACTCCCTGAAACAAACAGTAAAGAGACCGTTAAATTTTAAATAAACTCTTTGAAATAACCAGTAATCAAAGTATTAATAAACTCCCTGAGGCAACCATGAAAAGAAACCGTTATATTGAAAATAAACTAAATAATATAAATATATTTAATAAAAATTAATAATAAACTCTCTTAAACTACCAGTAATTAAACCGTTAGTTTATAATAAACTCCCTGAAACTTCCACTATTGAAACCATTTTTTTCTTAATAAACTCCCTAAAAACAGTAATCAAACTTTTTTATTATTTATTTATTTTCCAATCCCACACTGTGCTCCCCTGACAGGTGCCTAGTTGGGAATTGTTTTTTTTACCCCTCTCCTTTTCCTCATTTTCTTTTCTGCAAGCACTTTGAGTGACATATGTTGTAGGAGTAGTGCTTCATAAATAAAGTTTAATTGATTGATTGATGATAATAAACTCCCTGAAACTACCAGTAATCAAACTGTTTTAATAAACTCTCTGAAATAACCAGTATTGAAAACGTTATTTTATTAATAAACTCTCTTAAACTAAGAGTAATCAGATCGCTATATTGTTTCTAAACTCCCTGCATCAGTGAGGGTTTTGGTGTATGTTGGGATAAGTCTTTGCTCCTCTGGTACCTCGCTGGAGTTCCGGGGTCTCTTGGCAGGGTCTTCCTCTGACGGCGAGTGGGGTCTTTTTGCAGCCGCCCCGTTGAGCGAGTCCTCCAGGCCGTTGGCTTCGTCTCGCGGGCTGCTGGTGGCCGTGGGTTTGCTGTGCTCTGTGGGCGATGTGCTGATGGAGCTGCTGGGTGGAGGGGAGGGGGGCTTCACTTTGACCGGGGGCTCTGTGGAATCAACGGGAGGAACATAAAAAGGTCAGTTTGACCCTGATGAGAGAGCAACACGATGATGGTACACTGAAATTATTCAACACACATCCTGAGGACACACTTAATATGAAAATGACTCTACATAAGTAGGACGTTGACTCTTCATTATGTACAATTTAGTGTAATGACTGAGTGGAGTCTGATATTTCAAACTCACCTGCATACAACTGACTTGTCCTCATTTAAAGTAATTACATTAATCCTAATTATAATTATAATAATAATTATTAATCATGAATATATAAGCAGTGAGTACTGCCCCACCAAAACAGCTGTGTTTCAGTCAGACCAACACTCACTGGAGCCGATGACGGGGATGGACATGCCCTTGTCTTGAGCAGCTGGAGACGCAGATGGACCTGATGAAGCAGCAGCAGCGGGAGGTGAAGGACCAGGAGCAGGACCAGGGCTCGGTGTTTTGGCTGGAGCAGCGGCAGGTGCAGCCGTGGGTGCAGGGGAACCCTCCACGAAGAGCTGCTTTGGAGGGCTGACACTGAAAAAGACAGAGGCTGTTAGAGCTCAGAGTGTTTGGTGGAGCCGTTTCCACAGAGCAGGTCAGGTCCATAAACCCTGATCCTCCTCCAGAGTCCACATACACCTGGACCCTTATTGGGCGGTCTGCAGTGTGTGAGCAATCCAACCCCAGAAGAAGGAGCTTACCTCACTGCAGTGGGCAAATCAGTCGTCTCCTCCTCACTGAGGTTAAGTGTGTCCCAATATTTCTCATATGTTGTGAGTCTTATTTAAATTGGAGCACAAGCAGGAGGCCCTGGCCCCTGCAGGCGCGTCCCACCTCCAAATGACCGCTGTAGCCATCTCCACGTGCCTCGGCTGCTCTCAATTCCCAGGCTTCAGCAAATGAGCTGCTTCCAACAAAACAACAGCGGCTTTTGGTAAACCTATTGGCATTTAAAGGGTTAAAAACCCTTAATATACTTACAATTAAATTAAAACTTGATATGAATATTTCAGGCTCAAGTAGTTTTAAAAGTTTGAGTCATTTAGAGTGGAAAAAATATTAATAAAAAATATTTTCATGGCACTTTTTTGGAAGGAGACTGATTTAGTCTCGAGGATCAAATGTGTACATTTTGGTTTAGGGGCCTCTTTATGCCACAGTACCACCTACAGGTCTGGCATATGCACTACAGTTTTTTCTTCCTGAAACAGTGATGAACAAAAACAAAACAGGCGGTTTTTGCCTCAGTGTGGACAGGGCCTTCAAAGTGATTTCAGACACATGTCCAGGTGCGTCTTACCTGTCCTCGGTGTCAGATGTGGGTTTGACTGGTTTGGTGGCGGGCGAGCTGAACGGCGTTCCTGAGTCGGTGTCTCTGGAGCTGTCCAGGTGAGAGCTGTCCAGAGAGATCCGCTTTGAGCTGCCCCCATTAGAGCTTCGGTTCAGCTCGGCTATGCTCTGCAGAGAGCAAACAAACAGGTTAAAATCAGAACCAGGTTAAAAACAAATGTGCTGCAGACTTTGGAGGAATGTGGCTCACCCTCTTCTTCCTCTGCACCAGCTCTGGAGGAAGGTACTGATGGAGCTGCTTCTTCTTCACGTGTGTGGCCTCGATCGTCATCCCATCCTTCAGCATGTTGATGTTGTTGGCTTGTCTGTACACTGCAGGCACAAACACAACATCTTATGGGATTTCTGACATGTCCACAGCCTCCTTTATCTGAACTTCTTTCCAAACGTCACTGTTTTAATGTTTAAATATTTACTACAAATCATGAAGCAGAGCTCAAATTGCAAATCTGTAATGTACTGTACATAAATTAGGGGTGTCAACATCTAAATGTGTAAACGGATACACGGACATCAAATCATAACGCTTAGAAAAATCAATAACCGTTTACACGTCATTTTTTTCCTCCTCCTTGTTCATTTCTCACTAATTTATATATTATTTTTAGGGGGTACAATGTTGCCTGAAAGCTTTAGATAATAATATTAACCAACTATACACTTTAATGTTCCCACTAGTGCAGTTATCCACATATATAATAGATGAATGGGGTGCAATGTCACATTAATACAAAGAACTGCAGCCACAGCCAGTGCAGCGTCACTTCAGGTTGCCTCGGAGACGAGGGGCAGCCAACATCAAGCGGAGCGCTGTGTGGCAGTTTTTCAAACAAACTACCAGTGGAAATCCTGTTTAGTGTCGGCTATGTCAGGCTAAACTGGCTTATACCAGCAGCACAGGATGCATGCCAAACCACCTGCGATGGAAACACCTGAACAAGTCGGAGGAAAAGACTGCTGCTGCTGCTGCTGTGTTTGAGTGCAGCGCTCATAATCTTCTCCATACACAAATGTCTGCCGCTGAAAACAGACGCTAGTAAAGGATAACTTCGGTTCCTGCAGCTTTTACATTGTTTCTAGAATGAAGAACAACAATATACTCACCCAGAAGGCTTTCCTGATGCAAACGGTGCTTCGGGAGATATTTAGATCCAAAATCGAGCAGCGGACACCGATATAATGTAGCCTGTAGGGCATAGATCGCCGCTCCTAAAAACTGCATTAATCGTCCAAAAACTCATGTTTTTCACCAATATTCCATCATGATTCGCGCCGAATGGACGGCCATTGTAGCCTGTGTCTCTCCACACAGCGCTGTGTGGCTGAACTAACCTCTAAACAGACGAGTCTGTTTGTATGCCCTTTCAACATCTAAATGCGCAGTACTCTCTGGAGCGTTGAGATCGCTTCCTCATTTCTATCAGCTCCTTATCTGTATAATCTGGCTCCAAACTGTAAGGACGTCCATCATATTCAAAGTCCTCCTCCACAACATCTTCATCCCATAGATATTCGTCCATTTTGCACAAAACTGGAAGAAGAAAGTCGATTTGTAGCTGCCCTGAAACAATGAGCACTCGCATGCGCCAAGAGCATGTAAACAAACTCGTTGGTTCAGCCACACAGCACAGTGAGGAGAGACACAGGCTGCAATGTCCATTAATCATGATGGAATATTGGTGAAAAACATGAGTTTTTGGACGATTAATGCAGTTTTTAGGAGCGGCGATCTATGCCCTACAGGCTACCATTATATCGGTGTCCGCTGCTCGATTTTGGATCTAAATATCTCCCGAAGCACCGTTTGCATCAGGAAAGCCTTCTGGGTGAGTATATTGTTGTTCTTCATTCTAGAAACAATGTAAAAGCTGCAGGAACCGAAGTTATCCTTTAATGGCTGGTTACTTTTGCCTGTGTTATTGCGTGTTGTTGTTCATTATATTGTTCGTTGGTGCTCTGTCGGCTTTTCTCGACTTGATCAAAAATCCTCGCATCTAAAGAGGAAAAGAAAACACATTTTTTCTGACAGTTTGGTGAATAATTCAGAGAGTCCTCCTCTACTTTTTTAACTTTGTGCATGTAAAGGTGAAGGTTGTTCCTCTCACAGCTTACTTTGGCTTCTTTTTAAGTTTCTTTCTCTCTCCAATTCCAGATTACTTTTACTATGAGACACATTAAATTCAGACGTGGGTCCCGTTGTGAAAGAGGGATGCAGTTTGACTTTAAGTTTTAAAAATATTGTACAATAGTGAGCAAAAGCTAAAACAATGAATTAAAAAGAAGGTCAAACCTTTTTCAGCTTTCACTTGTACATTTTCTTGTCTGTCATAATTATAAATGGTTTTATTTTCAGCTCGTTTTACTTTCTGTCATAAGTAGGCCTAAGCCTTAAAATGGTGAGATGGATTGCCTACTTATAAGTTCTGTTTGCTGAATAAAAGTTTTTGTCTGATAACTACTGTAATGTCTTTGATTTAATGGAATAAGGAGGTATTCTAAAGGGGACAGAACCCTCTAGTGGCTATACAGAGCTACTGCGTTTGAAAAAGATCATTAAAGAGGACATATCATGCTTGTTTCTCCTTTTCACCATGCCAGACTAGGATGCCTGTAAAGCATTTCTGCCCTCGGTACAAGTCATTTAGTTCCTTCATTGCCCCACAATAGCGTTCTCAAAATCCTCATTTTAGGCCATTATGAAGCTCTCGTTGAAACACTCGGATCTGAGGCTGACCTAAAGTTACCTCGCAACGTCATAGTCCTTTGTGCTCTGATAGGTCAGTTCTATCGGGGGTTGAGCCAGCCTGTCCTTCTTCTTCTACTGTATTTTCCCGCAGGCTCAAAGCAGCGACCGCGTATTGAGTCCCCCTACAGGCCAGAGCTGGTAATGAGGGAGTGTGAGCTAGGGATCTATATACTGCTGCTGGTGGATGTGTTCCTCGGTGACGGTTTTGTGGCTAACGGACATCACAGAGGAGGAAGTGTTTTATCAGATTACTCCAATAAAAAAAAAAGGTACCTCGTGTCGTCACGATGTTTGAAATCTCGCAATCATCTCGCAATGACCTATTTTCAGAGGCATCAAATCTCGTTCAAGGATATCAGAAAAAATACAATATCTCATTTTTTGAAAATTAAGGGGGTGTAAGGTCTAGTTTTCAAATGTATTATATTATATGTAAGTATTAAATCATGCATCAGCATGATATGTCTCCTTTAATCTCTGACGTGCAACCGTGTACACGTCGGTTAGTAGCCCTGTGTATGCGGTTAGTAAAAGTTCTACACGTTCACATCCCTAATATAAATATTGTACTGACGAGTGTGTAGCATTAATGATCTGATGTGTCGGTGTAACCAGCAGGGGGCGCTGCAGTGGGACAGACCTGCATCTCTGAAGGACAGACCTGCATCTGTGAAGGACAGACCTGTATCTGTGAAGGACTGGATGTCGCAGGTTAGGTCAATGTTGACGCTTTCGGCGTTCTCCACCTTCTTGAAGCTGATCCCGATAAACCACATGGACACGAAGTCATTCCTGAAACATGATTAAAGCGGTTAGCTTAGGATCACCACACAAGTACAAAACAAAACAAAACAATAAAGTCATTAAAATCATTTAGTGTTTTAATTTAGCAGCTGCTTCGTTTCTTTGTGGACTTTATTTTTGACTCCAGACTTGATCCTTTTCTTTTCCAGTCCAGTGCAAAGCGTAGATATTAGAAAGAACGAAGAGTTGTTGACAATATGACACAGAGCAGCACTGAACTGACCAATCACCACAGAGGAGGCCTTTAAGCCAATCACATGGGGAGGGAGCCTTAAAGTGACAGGAGCTCCAACAAATAATTTCCATGAAAGAAACTCACACGTCTCATATGAACTTCAACAACTTACTTTCCTTGAGCAAAGACCTTTGCTCCAAACGTGCTTTCAGGTAAAATAATTAACATTTATGTTCATTTTGAACAGGTATGGACAACTTTTTCTGATGGGTATCTGGGGCTTTGACCGCTTTTGTGATAAACTAGGGCGGCTCTGATAAAACCACTGCAAAGCAGCCATCAATATGGATCTTTGAGTAAAGGACAGACAGGGACTCCACCACATCACTTGTATCAGTTAAACTGTATTAAGTCTCATCCCTGCACACATCATTGTTCTGAGGCCACGCCCGCAGGTAGGCAGGTCCACCTCTCTGTTTACACAGGAAATACAAAAGCAGTGAATCGGATATAATATATTAATATATCAGATATAATAAACACTTGAAGAAAAGGTAGGGTTGAGTGCTGCACTGGGTCAAAACGTATGAAACAGAGGTAAGATCGGGTGCTCTTCAAGGATCCAAGGACGGCAGTACTTTAGAAAACAACATAAATCCAAGGCACTCCGATTAAGTTTAAAATCCTTTATTACATCAGGAACATGTCAACGCGTTTCGACTCATCTGAGTCTTCATCAGGACATGATTAGCAACACGAAACAGATGTTTAAATTACCTAGGAACCATCATGTGATTTTGTCACGGGACGCCGTCACATGACATCAGACATTAAGAAAAGACATATTAAAAAAAAACATGTAAGGAAAAAGCACAAGAGGCCTGGCTACACAACAATAAACAGCCTGCACCAAACAATGATAGGCAAAATGCATTATAAAAAAGGAGAGAAGTCTATTTGTTCATTTAGACCTGGGAAGGAGGTGGCTTTTAGAGTATAGATCCGAAATGTTTCAGGTTGTAAGAGACGTTTGAGTCTGTCCCCTCCCCTTAAAGATCTAGGAATTACTTCAATAGCCATGATTTTGAGAGAATTTGGATTAGTATGTCCTGCAGAACTGTAGTGTTGTGCCATTGGGTAGTTTGGGCTAAGAGTTTTTATGGCATACTTTGTTCCGTTAGTCTTTCGCCCAATGTAAAAACAACCACATTCACATTCAAGTCTGTACACAACAGAAGTTGAATTGCAGTTTGCAAATTCTTGGCAGTAGTAAGTTCTGTTATTAGAAATGTCCATAGAGACAGAGAGGCTGTTTATTGTTGTGAAGCCAGGCCTCTTGTGCTTTTTTCTTACATGTTTTTTCTTAATATGTCTTTTCTTAATGTCTGATGTCATGTGACGGCGTCTCATGACAAAATCACATGACACTTCCTTTGTAGTTTAAACACCTGTTTGGTGTTGCTAATCATGTCCTGTTGAAGACCCCAATGACTCGAAACGTGTTGATGTGTCCCTGACATAATAAAGGATTTTAAACTTCACCTCGGTGCCTCAGATTGTATGTTGTTTTATAAAATAAAAACTTGTCTGGATATGATGGCAAAGAAACTGATTAAAATCATAAACTAAAACATGCAGATCCAGGAGCAGAGGCTGGACCTGTTGGATCCTGGACTGGTCTTTGGTTTTCTGCCCTTCCATTGATAAAGTCTGAAGCTCAAACTGCAGGGGTCTTTGTTATAAATGCAGCGTCACTGTTTCTGATCCCACCGGCTGTGCCCCCAAACAAACTCACTCGTTTCTGTTTTCTTTCGAGCCGGGGAAGGACTGAGGGTTCACGTGAGCCAGCGTGATGTACTCGTTCCTCTCCAGGTTTCCCACCAGCACTCTGATCTTTGACTCCACCAGCCCGATCCTGGACACACAGCAGAAACAACAGAAGGTTCATTTCACCTGAAACGTCCTGGTCGGGGTCGTGAGGTCAGAGAGCACTCACCATTCTAAGTGGTTCTCCTCCGTGGACGCGCTGGCAGTGAGGACGATATAATGCCTGCAGAGCAAACACACTGTGAGAGGAAACAACCACTGACCCACCCTCCTAGAGCCTGCCTTAACATGATACTAACCCCTGTGCCAATGAAGTTGGGGATCCATGTAAAACGTAAATAAAAAAAAAGAAAACACTGATTATAAATCCTTTTAAACCTTTATAAGCTGAACACACCACAGTGCCATATCTTTAATGGTCAAACTCATTAACTTGATTTTTCTCTAGCAAATATTCACTCAAGTTGAATCTGAAGCCTGCAACATGTTCCAGAAAAGCTGGGACAGGGGCATGTCTACCACTGTTACATCACCCTTCCTTCAACCCTTTGACTGGCATTGTAACCACACGGTTGACTTTTTGCTGCCATGCCACTGTAAATCTCAAAGCCCGTATTTGTAAGTATCCACTTGTGGTCCCGCCTTACATTGTATGAAATCCAAAATATATCAGAACTGAACCATTGTTGCATAGCTCCTCAGAAATCTAACAGTAAGAACATACATTGGAGTAAGTTAGAAAAGGTTTTCAAATGTGTCCAGATCCTTCAGCAATCATAATTTAGTTGAATGAAATAAATTTGGCAATAAAAAAAATGTGTCAGTGATTCCTAAGAAAACTGGTTCATCTGCCACATATCTAAATATTGCTTTCTGTGATGTTTTTATTTGAAAAAAAAAAAAAGTTTTTTTTGTTGCAGAAATACAATACCCAAAACCAGTGAAGTTGGCACGTTGTGTAAATCTTAAATAAAAACAGAATACAATGATTTGCAAATCCTTTTCAACTTATATTCAATTGAATACACAGCAAAGACAAGATACTTAACGTACAAACTGGTAAACTTTTTTATTTTTGCAAATAATCATCAACTTAGAATTTAATGGCAGCAACACATTGCAAAAAAGTTGTCACAGGGTCATTTTTACCACTGTGTTACATCGCCTTTCCTTTTAACAACACTCAGTAAACGTTTGGGAACTGAGGAGACCAATTTTTGAAGCTTTTCGGGTGGAATTCTTTCCCATTCTTGCTTGATGTACAGCTTAAAGGAAAAGTTCGGTTTCTACAGCTTTCACATTGTTTGTAGAATGAAGAAGAACAATATACTCACTCACTACAGGCAGGCCAGTCTAGTACCCGTACTCTTTTACTACAAAGCCACGCTGTTGTAACACGTTCAGAATGTGGCTTGGCAGTGTCTTGCTGAAATAAGCAGGGGCGTCCATGAAAAAGCGTCCATGTTGCTTGGATGGCAACATATGTTGCTCCAAAACCTGTATGTACCTTTCAGCATTAATGGTGCCTTCACAGATGTGTAAGTTACCCATGCCTTGGGCACTAATACACCCCCATACCATCACAGATGCTGGCTTTTGAACTTTGTGCCTATAACAGTCCGGATGGTTCTTTTCCTCTTTGGTCCGGAGGACACGACAACCACAGTTTCCAAAAACAATTGTAAATGTGGACTGGTCAGACCACAGAACACTTTTCCACTTTGCATCAGTCCATCTTAGATGAGCTTGGGCCCAGTGAAGCCGGCGGTGTTTCTGGGTGTTGTTGATAAATGGCTTTGGCTTTGCATAGTAGAGTTTTAACTTGCACTTACAGATGTAGACGAACTGTAGTTACTGACAGTGGTTTTCTGAAGTGTTCCTGAGCCCATGTGGTGATATCCTTTACACAGTGATGCCGGTTTTTGATGCAGTACCGCCTGAGGGATCGAAGGTCACGGGCATTCAATGTTGGTTTTGGGCCTTGCCCCTTACAGGCAGTAATTTCTCCAGATTCTCTGAACCTTTTGATGATATTACAGACCGTAGATGATGAAATCCCTAAATTCCTTGCAATAGCTGGTTGAGAAATGTTGTTCTTAAACTGTTGGACAATTTGCTCACGCATTTGTTCACAAAGTGGTGACCCTCGCCCCATCCTTGTTTGTGAATGACTGAGCATTTCAGTGAAGCTGCTTTTATACCCAGTCATGGCACCCACCTGTTCCCAATTAGCCTGTTCACCTGTGGGATGTTCCAAATAAGTGTTTGATGAGCATTCCTCAACTTTCTCAGTCTTTTTTGCCACTTGTGCCAGCTTTTTTGAAACATGTTGCAGGCATCAAATTCCAAATGAGCTAATATTTGTAAAACATAACACAGTTTACCAGTTTGAACATTAAGTATTTTGCCTTTGCTGTGCATTCAATTGAATATAGGTTGAAAGGGATTTGCAAATCATTGTATTCTGTTTTTATTTACGATTTACACAACATGCCAACTTCACTGGTTATGGGTTTTGTAAAATAAATTAAATCACACGAGGATAACGCCGCGCTCACATTGGCTCCAGGACGGTTGCAGTCCAGATTCGGTGCGGATTTTCCGCAAGCTGCCACTCACATCAGCTCCAGATAGAGGCTGCGGCTGGCTCCGGTGCCGGGTGCGTAAACGGCACTCACGGGAGTAGAAGCTCACGTGGATTCACATTCTTGTCTGGACTTCGCGCGAGAACAAGCCCTATATACAGGAACTACATGTAAGGAGATGCTGTGCTGCTCACTTTTGCGACCTCGTGTCACCGGGTGTGATGTTATGTTTACATTTACTACTAATGCGAGTGTGCAGTCAAAGAAGAGTCAAGTTACATTTGTTTGTACACTCATTTTATTTTGAAAAACAACGTATCTTCATGCCACCCGGCATTTCACTTCCTGTAGAGCTCGTCACATTTCATTCAGCTTGACGCAGACCCTCTCTGGCGTCCGGAAAAAATAGACTTCTTGCGGACTGTTTCTGTTGTGCTGTACGGCTCCCGCAACCGGACTCGCACCGCGCGGGGCTAATGTGAGCCTACAACAGTGATTTTAATTATACGGATTACATGCGGAAGCCGCACCGGACCCGCACAGGATTCAGTGTGAGCCTGGGGTAACCCTTAACAGGCAAGCTAACCTGCTGGTGGACCTACAAATGTGTTTTCTGATTGGTAAAATTGTGTTCCTACGTCTTCATTTAGCAACATTCCAGATTTTCTGTTTCAGATTACCCAACCAAATAATTTCCGGAAAAAAAATTTCTTGGTTTGGAAGTTAAAGGGTTGACAGCACTCAGTAGGGGAGACTGGGGTAAGATGAACCATTTTTCATATTTCAGATCACTACATCATTCATGGTTTGTCTCTGACTACTATAACTGAACATATATTTCAGGATGTTGTGCATCCCTGCAAACCAACAGAATGAGTGTAAACACCTTGATTATTTAGTATTTCTAAAAAAAGAAGTGGTCTCTCCTCCTCCCTTTCTAAATAACAATCACTTCTTCTCATTCATGTGTATTTTTATTTGTTATACTATTGACTTTAAAATACAAAACTATCAAAGGTTACAATGAAATGTGATTTAATTTGATTTTTCAGTTTATGCTATCATATGTTTTGTAATAATGTACTCGTACTGTTGCTGTATTGTGAATTATTCAGTTAATCCTATGATGGTACAGGATCGGCCAAAAAAAGGCTTGGGGCTTCAGCCTATTCCTTTTTCGGTTGCTGTCTGTTTTCTTTTTATGAAAACATGATTTTATTTTTGTTTTTAACTCAAAATAAAACGTTCATTCATTATTATACACAAATCAACAAGAACAATATCTTTTGTACTAAACAGCTTTAAAAATATAGACCACATTTTAGCATAACTTGCAATTTTGGGATAAAGCTATTTGTGTTGTTCAACTATTTTGTCATGGATGTTTTAATCTCAGTGAGGTTTTTCTGGTTAAATGAAGTTTGAATCAACACATCCATTTCAAAGAAGGACAACTTTACCAAAACTGTACAAAAACTAACTTGATGGCAGTAAGTAGCACCAGTTCAATCCATTTCAGGAATATCTGCAACTAAGGCCCCATCCACACGAAGACAAACCGAGGTCTTAACATAAGTTTTATGCAGAATCTGTGTATCATCCATATGAAGACGGCGTTTTGGGGGTCTGTAAACGATCATTTTTGAAACCAGGTTCCAGAGTAGAAAGATTTTGAAATGCCGTAAACGCAGCTCTGTGATTACTGGCTCTCCACAACTTTTCAGATATGCCTACGTCATAAGTTCATATCTTCATTGACACGCATTCGCCACACGCGGCAACGACAACAACAATGGCGGCGTACGGTGTAGCATATGTACTGATGCAGCTAGTGACCCTACTATTCCTGTTGCAGCAAAATCTCCTTCTTCTCAATCACCACCGAGTTGAACAAACAATTATCGAGGACACATTACAGCACTTTATGATCACTTTATCACAATCTCTGTTTACAACTTTTGCCGCAAGTGTGCATGCCTACTGTTTTTTTGTCTGTTTTCGCTTGTTTCCATCATATCGTTAAAGCGCCCCTTGAGGTCTGGCATGTGTTTTACAGCATTTTCATGCATATTGAGTGCATTCATGTAGACGCACAGATTTTCTGAGACGTCTTCGTCTTTATGACGATCGTTTTTGAAACTGTTAAGCGTTTCGTCTTTGTGTGGATGGGGCCTAAACCAATGTTTAAAAGCACATTTTGTTGGGTACATATAGAAATGACTCAAAGGGGTTATTTTTAGATAACACCTAAATCATATGAAATGTATTTCTAACAGTAACTGTAAAATCAAGCTTCATCTGCAATTTTATGAGTGTTTCAAAAACACTCATATGTGGCGTCCTCTTTAACTGTGGTGTTTTTTGATGGGAGTTCTTGTAGGCAGAGAAAATACCTTTTTGTTCCTGATACAATACTTTCCTGTTAGTGGCTATTTCTATGTAATAGACTCGTACAGACTGTGTCTTACTGAGGGGAAGGAGAGAACTTTCTATTGCAGCTAATGGACTTAGTGACCACATGGAGCTCATACAACCCCACTTCAAAAATCCTGAACTGTCCCTTTAACGTCAAACTACAGCCTGATATGATGTTCCCAGGATGAGTGACATATAAAAGAAGAAGCATCAACTCAGCTGTGGCTCTTGACCAACTTACTTGTACTTTTGGAAAAAGTTTGGAGGTTCAAACAGTTTGGGCCATTCGGCTTTTCCCTGAAGGATCTCGTCTGTGACGCTGAGACCTGAAACACAGAAACAAGCTGAGCCGGCTGCACACCTCCACCCTGAATCTGCCTTTATCGAGGCTGACTGAGAGGTTTACCGTATTTGAACTCCTCGCTCATGATGGTGCGGGTGGATGTAGACACGTTGTAGGTGGAGTTCTGTTGAGGGTAGGCCGGCGTGATGATGGGCATCAGGTGGTATCTGTCAGAGGGATTGACCTGCAGCACAGACTCATGGTTAGGATCATGTTTCACAGACTGGAGTAAAGAAAACAGGCGGACATGTTCTCACATATACTGTACATAGAGCTTCAATAGCATTAGGATTAGGATTTTATTTCATCTTGAATATATCTCATACATTTAAAGCTGTGGTCGGTAATTTTGGAAAACTAGCATGAATCTAAATGTAGCATCTCCTCAGGACTCTGTCTAGCCCCTCCCACCCCTCCTCCAAAATGAGTGGAGTGTGAGAACACACTTTCAGATTTTGAGGAGAGGAGAGAGAAGAGCGGCCTCTGTCGACTACCAACAACACTGTGCTCCCTGTGGCTGAGGTCCAATTAATGGATTCTTTCTGATGTTTTCTTTCACATAGAACCTTGTGGCATTACAATCACTTTATGCTTCATGTCATGCTAATTTAGCGATCATGCTAACATTTGCTAAGCTAGCTAATGTAGAAGTGCCTTAAATCTTTTACTACAGAAACATGAACATTATTTCACAGGGTGCTCTCCCAAATACACCAAAGGGGAAACACTGTAATATATTCATCTCTAACTTGTAAACCTTCCCTCTGACCGCCCTCACTGACCACAGTCCGTCTGTAATCCCAATTCAACAAAAAATGTTTAAACATCAATATACTGTGTAGGTTTAAGTTGCGCTTAAAAAAAAATGGCATTGAAAAACACATCATAAAACCAAAAAATATCCTGAAAATATGTCTGTATATTATTTTTCAATTCAACGTTTCACATGCCAGTACCTGTTTCAGCATCAATGCAAGTTTTTCTTTAACGCCAACGTTCTTTTTCAAAACCAAATCTCACTCTCAGCGTTGTGGCTCCACAATACAAAGATTTCTCTGACTCTCTAAATCAGGGGTGGGCAACTTTAATGACCAAGAGGGCCACATTAAACCATTTTGCCCAGCCTGAGGGCCACATGGTTACAAATTTTCAGAAACTCCCGATGATAAAAAAGAATGTTGGATAAACAACAAATGAGAATATAAATTTGTCATAAAATTAGCATACCAATATTCATATATTACAAGATAAATACAAGTTATTATGTATAATCAAATGAACATGACACACAATTCAAGCTAATTTAGCTAATATGCATGGGGTTAAAGCCAATGAAGTTATTTTCAAATCAATAAAATATGTTTTTCAAAATTTTAGAGCTCAAATATTTTGCTGCTGCCATTTTTTAAATATGATATTGAGTAATACTTGATATAATGTTAACGGCTTCATGAAAGAGATTTAGGACACTATAATAGTAAAGTAAGGTTGTAAATAACTTGCATGAGATTGTATAGAATTATTTCTATTGGATATCTGAGTTTTCTTCATATTTACAGCTGCTGGTTTTTGGGAATGAATGACGGGCCACATTTAGTATGGGGAGGGCCGCATTTGGCCCCCGGGCCGCCACTTGCCCCACCCCTGCTCTAAACTGTAGATGTTTTGACTGTAGATGATGAAATCCCAAAATGTCTAGTGCTTGAACGTTACGATCCCTGTTCTTAAACATCCAATCATGACTCTCACCTGTTTCCAATTAACCTGTTCACCTGTGGGACGTCCCAAACAGGTGTTTTAAGAGCATTTCTCAACTTTTCCAGTCCTTCGTTGGCCTTGAGTCTGATTTTTAAAAGCTTTGAGTGTCTGTTAGCAGAGTGAGTCTGTTTTTTCTGATGTGTTTGGTTGTGTGGTGACTGAGCTGCAGTGGTGTTAGTGTGACTGACGGGGCGTCCCACTCACTCTGGGGTCCCACACAGGTAGGTTCAGGTTGCTGTCCTCGGGCTGTTTCAGTAACACAGGATTGGGCCACTCCCTGAGAGAGAGCAGACATGGAGGACAGCTGTCAGAGCTTTGAGGCTGAGACACAGACAACAGGAGGAGAACAAACTTATCCAGACCATTTGGAGAACACCAGGAAGAACTTGTGGACGAGCGTCGCCGCCACGGCATTCGGGTAGAGCTGACACGTCCGAGCGACCAGCATGGCCCACGACACGCCGCCGAGGAAACCCAACATGTTGGAGTAGATCCCCCGACCTGCAGATACATGAGGGACCATCAGATCCTGAACACTTCAGAGACCTCAGAGGAGGGGTGGGCAGAACATCAAATTAGCAATACACTGCAATTATTCCCCTCTCAATTCAATATGGATTCAACAAATGTTCTGAATCAGTTCATCTCCTGGTCAGTGGGGGGCGCTCTTTCCCCTTTTTCAGCGTTTATCAAGCTGTAGAAGAAGACATGCTTACAGAGTAATTGGATTGCGAGCTGAACCTGAGTGTGATTTAAGGGTGGTTTATCAGTGTTTCCAGTGTAAATAACGTAAAGTATTAAACACAACAGCATTAGGATCATTCTGCTGTGTTTACTTTTTTATTCTTTTGTCATATTTTCTATTGCACCACTGCCTGAGGCCAGGCCATGGACTCAACTACAAAACTTTTATTTCACTTTATAAACAAGCTTTGAAAAATTTAAATCAGAAGCCACACAAATGGCACCAAATTATTGAGAAACATAATTTGTTGACCTTTTCCAACTTTATAAAATTATCCTGTCTTTAAGTTGTTTTCAAGTGCTTAAAGGTGCTATGAGGAGAATCTATTTCCGCCGACATAAAGACTCTGCTACCCATGAGCACGCGCGGCGACTGTGGTAAAGACGTGACCCAAGCCAAAGCGTGTGTTTGTTGTGATGCTAATGAATGCAGCTCGGACCTTCCTCAGAACTCCGCATTGCTTTACAACTTCTTTTTTCAACAACTTACAGGATGCAAAGCCACGAGGTAATGTATCTCTTTCTAGTTACGTAGTGGTAGTTTTTGATGTGTGACAACAAGCAATTCTTGGAAAACTTAGTATCGTAGTTTTGTAGCCGACTATATATCTCTACTTACAGCCTGGTGCTCTAAGACATGTCCGATTAATATAAATTTGCTCTAGTTTTAATTGTCTTGTTCCTGAAGTTGAGTATCCAGGCCAGTCCAGCCCTGTCCAACCCGACCATGAAGCTAAGGAATAGCATTTATAGATAACCTATTTTGATGCTATAAAACTCATCTTAAAGTGTGTATTTCCATCAGGCATATATCTAAAAGTTAGACTTTTTTGTAATTACTTAGAAACTCCTCATAGCATTTTTAAGCTAACGGCTAACAACAGGGTCTAGCTGCTATGTCATACTGTGGCTTGATGTGATTGGTCTGTGAAGAGTGTGACGAGCGGACCGATCGTCCAATCACCAGCCGCCCTTGTATTTTAAGGTGTTACCCTCTGAAAAAACTGAAACAGTAAAATCAGTTTAATTAGATTGTGACTGAAAAACATGGCACGCTAATTATGACTGCAGTTAATTAATACCAATTATAACAGTAATTTAGCGCCCCTAGTTAACTGTCATGTTTTTTCTTTTGTACTCCACATGCACAAATAAGTTAATACATTGGCATCAAAATAAAGAAAAGTCAAAAACTATCAACAGGTACTCTATTTGTGTATTTCTACTTCTTACTGAATTGAATCGCCACCCAAAGAATCAAAAAGGAATCGAATCGTGAGGTTCTTAACAACACAAAGCCCCACCTCACAGAGATGGAGATGTGACAGCGTGTACGTACGTTTGGCCCAGAGCTTGATGGCCCGCAGCGTCAGCCGGAAGTTCTCTTTGTTTGGCACCAAGTACAAGATCTCATCAGTCACTCGACAACCTGAAACAGAACAAAGAACCAGAGTCAGAGGGTCCACACAGGGCCTCCAACTCCCAGGGAGGAGGAGCCAGCAGGACCTGGACCTGGACCTGACAGGATCAGGGTCTAACCAGCCTAAGGACAATCTGAACCAGGGGTGGGCAACTTTAACTATCAAGAGGGCCACATAAAACCATTTTTCCCAGACTGAGGGCTGAAGAATGTTGCATAAACAGCATATGAGAATATAAATTTGTCATAATATTAGCATACCAATATTCATATATTACAACATAAATGCAAGTTATTATGCACAATCAAATGAACCTGATACAGAATTCAAGCAAATTTAGCTAACATACATGGACTTAAAGCCAATGAAGCTTTTTTCTAATCAATAAAATGATGTGTTATTCAAATTTTTAAAGCTCAAATATTTTGCTGCTGCCATTTTTTTTACACTCAACAAAAATATAAACGCAACACTTTTGTTTTTGCTCCCATTTTTCACGATGAACTTAAAGATCTAAAATTCATTCCAGATACACAATATTACCATTTCTCTCAAACATTGTTCACAAATCTGTCTAAATGTTTGATGGTGAGCACTTCTGCTTTGCTGAGATAATCCATCCCACCTCACAGGTGTGCCACATCAAGATGCTGATCTGACACCATGATTAGTGCACAGGTGTACCTTAGACTGTCCACAATAAAAGGCCACCCTGAAATGTGCAGTTTTTGCTTTATTGGGGGTCTGGGGACTCAGAACCAGTCAGTATCTGGTGTGACCACCATTTGCCTCATGCAGTGCAACACATCTTCTTCGCATAGAGTTTATCAGATTGTCAATTGTGGCCTGTGGAATGTTGGTCCACTCCTCTTCAATGGCTGTGCGAAGTTGTTGGATATTAGTGGGAACTGGTACACGCTGTCATTATCGCCCGGTCAAGCACATCCCAAACATGCTCAATGGGTGACATGTCCGGTGAGTATGCTGGCCATGCAAGAACTGGGACATTTTCAGCTTCCAAGAATTGTGTACAGATCCTTGCACCATGGGGCCGTGCACTATCTTGCTGAAACATGAGGTGATGTTCATGGATGTATGGCACAACAATGGGCCTCAGGATCTCATCACGGTATCACTGTGCATTCAAAATGCCATCAATAAAATGCACCTGTGTTCTTCGTCCATAACAGATGCCTGCCCATACCATAACCCCACCACCACCATGGGCCACTCGATCCACAACACTGACATCAGCAGCAAACCCACACGCTGTCTGCCATCTGCCCTGAACAATGTAAACTGAGATTCATCTGTGAAGAGAACACCTCTCCAACGTGCCAGACGCCATCCAATGTGAGCATTTGCCCACTCAAGTCTGTTATGGCGACGATCTGGAGTCAGGTTAAGACCCCGATGAGGACGACGAGCATGCAGTTGAGCTTCCCTGAGACGGTTTCTGACAGTTTGTGCAGAAATTCTTGGTTATGCAAACCAATTATTTCAGCAGCTGTCTGAGTGGCTGGTCTCAGACGATCTTGGAGGAGAACCTGCTGGATGTGGAGGTCCTGGGCTGGTGTGGTTATACGTGGTCTGCGGTTGTGAGGTTGGTTGGATGTACTGCCATATTCTCTGAAACGCCTTTGGAGACGGCTTATGGTGGAGAAATGAACATTCAATGCACGAGCAACAGATCTGGTTGACATTCCTGCTGTCAGCATGCCAATTGCACGCTCCCTCAATGCTTGCGACATCTGTGGCATTTTGCTGTGAGACAAAACTGCACATTTCAGAGTGGCCTTTTATTGTGGACAGTCCAAGGCACACCTGTGCACTAATCATGATGTCAGATCAGCATCTTGATGTGGCACACCTGTGAGGTGGGATGGATTATCTCAGCAAAGCAGAAGTGCTCACTATCAAACATTGAGACAGATTTGTGAACAACATTTGAAAGAAATGGTAATATTGTTTATCTGGAATGAAATTTAGATCTTTGAGTCCATCTCATGAAAATGGGAGCAAAAACGAAAGTGTTGCGTTTATATTTTTGTTGAGTGTAAATATAGCGTTGAGTAATACTTGATTTAAAGCAGGGGTGTCCAAACTTTTTGCCACAAGGGCCATATTTGGTAAGGTGAAAACGTGCGGGGGCCGACCATTCAGCCCGACATTTTTGGACTCAATAACATTAAATACAAATGAACTATTTAATGAAATTTTTATTGCAAATTGCAGTCTTGGCATTGGCATACATACATTTTTTTTCATATTCAACTTTTTAACCAAAGTTACTCGTTCATATTGGAAGACCAGATAAAATGAGGAAAAAGTCTGTCTGGAAAAAAACACTTTTGGGAAGATAAAACAATATCTAATATATTTGAAACAGTACATATTAGTCACTATTAAATGCTCACTGTAAACTTCTAAATTCAAAACAGTGGCCAGTGCATATTCAAAATCGTGGTTTTGATCATAACACAAAATTAACTGATGTTTAAGTTCGTCCCCAGTTAGCTTGTCGTAGCTACAGTCTCATGGCAAATGAGGCAGACACAGTTGTTTTGTATTTCGGCGAAAAAATACTCCAATTTTCACTTGTTCTGAAAACTGCGGCACTCGCTGTCAACTTCTCTTTTTTTAGCTACAGTCACCATGTTTGAAATGGGATGGGATGTGGCCACAGCGCTACTGCCATCTTCTGGTGAAATGTAAAATACGTTTTCTGTACAAGAGTATTTTATACAGCAGTCAAAGGTGCAAGAGGGCCACATATAATTGATTTTATAACAGAGACTGCGGGCTGGTGAAAATTTGAACATGGGCCGCTATTGGCCCCCGGGCCAGACTTTGGATATGCCTGGTTTAAAGGCTTCATAAAATAAATTTAGAGACACTATTATAGCAAAGTAAGGTCATAAACAACTTACATAAGCCAATAAAAATATCAGTCTAGATTATATAGAATTATTTCTATTTGGATATCTGAGTTTTCTTCATATTTACAGCTGCTGGCTGGGAATGAATGGCGGGCTGCATTTAGTGATGTGGAGGGCCACACTTGGCCCCTGGGCCGCCACTTGCCCACCCCTGATCTAAACCGTGAGGTGAGGTCGAGGTGGTCAGTGCAGACCCAGAGGAGCTTCACTCTTCTCACCGTTGAGGGAGCGGATACAGCGGATGTCCAGGTTCCTGAGGATGGAGTCTCCTCTCAGGTCCAGGTTGTCGGGGATGGACTGTAAGGCCAGTCTGGCAAAGAGCAGATCGATCTGAGGAGCAGAGGAGGAAAAGGAGGTCAAAGATCAGGCTAACCCCTGACCAGCTGGAGCTTCACTGAGGTCAAATCTCATTAATGAGCTGCTCCTCTAACCCTTAACATAAATGATGAGTTTAAGTCTGTAAGGCCCAGCTAGGGTCGGCTTCATCCTGTACACTCAGTGACTGAACAGAGTAAACTTTAACGGAGGACTCACCTCGATACCGTCGAACTTAAACTTTATCACGGGGACAAAGGCGTCCTCCACCGCCTGGAAAACAAACACACAGATCAGACCAACAATCAGTTAGTTCCTCTAACTCTGACAGGTGAACCAGAGCAGGGATCTAGCGGTTACCGGTAAAATGATAAACCGCTGTAAAGTTTCAGACAGTGAGTACTACCACCCCCTTTTTTTAATTACCGGTAAACACAGTTTGATCTCCACGCTGTAAATTATTCACAGTGATGCTGCTCATTGCCTGGAAAAGCTTGAACTATGTGTGTCTGCTCCTCGGTCACACAGACGGAGGTGCACATGCTCAGTTTGCAATTTTGGCCTCTGGGTGCAAAGTTATGGCAGCTGGTTCTCACACAGACACCACAGGAGGTTTTTCCTCTTGAAACAGACAAAGTCAGAGAGCCATACCTGTATGGATTATAGGTGGTTTATCAGTATAACTGTGCAAATAATGTATAAATGCTGTAAAAATACAGCTTTAGTTTCATTTTGGAGTGTGTTCTAGCTCTTCTTTTGTCGTTTATTCTCCGTGTTTTGTAATTGACCCTTCGCTGAGCCCCTCCCACAAACAGCTACTGTCCAATCCCACGTTAGCAACCGTAACTACGCACAAGAGGCCTGTCAAGCTGTCAGCAGAAAACAGTATGCCCTAGCGGTGTGCATACAGGACTAGCAAGTCTGACAGTTGATATCTGAGAAGTTTGGAGGTTGGTGTTGATTTTTTTTGTCTTCTCCAAACCCAAGACTCAAGCAGAAAGATGCTGTGTGGATAAAGCATGAGAACACCTACATTTGTTCTAAAGTAAGGTGCTAACTAATGTTAGCTAACCATAGCTCTGTGTGCTACAACATTAGCAAACAAAGAGGTGTCAGTAGTAGGTCACTTCTGTTAAACCTTGAGCCACTGGGTAATATTTAGGCAAACGAAATACTAGTTACAGCAGAGAAGTTCAGACATACTGTATCTGTTTACATTTTTATAAACAGACGCCCTAGAAAGGGGAAAACACAACGATAACATTATTAATTTCAATTCAAACAATATATGTATATCAACTTACCCTGCTGGACAAGAACATTGTTGTTCTTGTTCTTGTATGTGATTATTTTAAAGTGAAGTATCAACACACAGGCTGCTTGACGCTTGCATTGATCTGTGTGCTTTCCCTTCTATTTTAATGTCCTCTACATTTGAACTCTGACATTTGATTTGGTAAATGAAACTCTCAAAGTCATACTGGAGATCTTTCTGACCACTCCTTTTTGGTATATCTGAAGAAAATGTCCAGAAATTAGCAGATATGTCCTTAGGAATATCACTCACCAAACCACTAAATACTCCATATTTCTCATTCTACAGTAACCAAGGGGGGCGGGGCTTAGCGAAGGGTCAATTGATCGTCTTTTTTCATCATAGTTTGTGTTTTATAGATTTCATTAATCATAATTTGGAAATATTGGAGGAGGAAATGTGGAGGAGATCTGAGGGAGAGGGGAGACCAGAGGAGAGTGATGAAGGGGGCTAACTGCTTCAGGGACTATTGTCAGTAAAAAAGTCCTGGACATGGTCTAATATAACGAGCTGTAACATGGACACTAATGCTGCAGGCAAACTAAAACATGTGAGTCTTTGTAAAATAGGTTAAGATTATTTTTCGCCATCTCAAAACTTTGAACATGTTCATTTATAATTGTTTTTGAAGAGGAACCCGTTTAGACTTCAAATTCGTTATTGTTTTTTCTTGTAATTACACACAGTTTAAACATGTATAACGTAATTATGACAAATATTTGCCAGAATTGTTTACTTTTATTTCTTCTGAAAAAAAGGTGAAAACATGTACTCATAGGACATTTCCTGAAAAGATCTGTTTAAATTATACCAAAGCGGTTAAATGATTTAAAGTGTGTGTAAAAGTACTTTTTGAGCACACTGCAACAATACTGCGATGATAATGATAACCGTGATATGAAATCTTCAAACCGTTACATCCCTAACTCTGGGCTTTAGCTCCTCTGTAACTGACAGGTGACTCTGACTGTAGCAGCAGACTCACCCTGAGGTCTTTAATCTCTTCGTGCTGTTTCAACTTCTCAAAGAAAGACTGAAAAAAGTCGCTCCTCTCTATGTGTCGAGGAGCCACGCACAGAGCGTCAATATCAGCACCTGAAATGAAAAAAACAGAGGACACTTCAGTTATTTGGATCGGAGGACATTCATGTCTTTGATAAACCAGAGGCCACTTCTGGTTCAGGATGAGGAGCAGCTCCTGTGTCTGAGGAGAGCTCCAGACTAACTTTTTGCATTGGTGCAACGGTGCACCTAAAAACTGTTCAAGGTGCAGCACAAAAAATGTTCAGTGTCACCTTTAATGCCACAAGGTCACCATTTTATCACTCTCCATAACTTATATTATGTTAATGCTTTTCAAACAAGAATTAGATGTAAAGAAATACTTGTCTTTATTTGGAGGTCATTTGTCCTCAGTGGACGTGAACACTCACCTCTGTCTGTACCTATGTGACTAAGAAACTCCCCCTTAATAGGAGAAAGGACTAAAAAATATAGATGTTAAGTTAAACGTTACTTTGTTTTACTTATTGTTGTTTATTACTTATTATCTGACAGTCTTTAAGATGAATTCGGCAGAGTTCGCTGCTTCTTCAGAGCTACCGCTCCGTGTTGAAACCTGACACCACAATCTGGGCTCATTAACATACGAACAGCTGATTGGCTGATTACCGAGGGCTGTGTGTGTGTGTGTGTGTGTGTGTGCTGGCCCTGCTTTAAAACGGAGGGACAGAGGAAGCAGGTGCTGTGTTTTGTCCGTTTTTGGCAGATTTTTCGCTACTGCAGCTACTTTTGTCAACTTTAACAGGCTATATTACGTTTGTAAGTATATTGAAATGTGCTTTCTCAACTTCTAAACTTTGATTTGAGAGAGAGAGAGAGAGATGATGGGCTTGCGACAGAAGTCAATGCTTCGTGCAGGGAGCACCAAGTGCACCGGTGCAGCCACCAAAAACTTTTAGCCGCACTCTTACAAATTTTGGGCACATATGTGACCAAAAAGGTCACACTCTGGAGCCATGTTTAGGTACTGGTATCATTTGTTTTGGAACAGGATGGTTCCCTGATCACAGCCTGATGGTTCCTGATCACAGCCTGATGGTTCCCGATCACAGCCTGATGGTTACTGGTCACAGCCTGATGGTCACTGGTCACAGCCTGATGGTCACTGGTCACAGCCTGATGGTTACTGGTCACAGCCTGATGGTCACTGGTCACAGCCTGATGGTTACTGATCACAGCCTGATGGTCACTGATCACAGCCTGATGGTCCCTGGATCGCAGCCTGATGGTTCCTGGATCGCAGCCTGATGGTTCCTGAATCGCAGCCTGATGGTTCCTGATCACAGCCTGATGGTTCCCGATCACAGCCTGATGGTTCCCGATCACAGCCTGATGGTTACTGATCACAGCCTGATGGTTACTGATCGCAGCCTGATGGTCACTGATCGCAGCCTGATGGTCACTGATCGCAGCCTGATGGTCACTGATCACAGCCTGATGGTCCCTGGATCGCAGCCTGATGGTTACTGATCACAGCCTGATGGTTACTGATCACAGCTTGATGGTAACTGGATCGCAGCCTGATGGTTCCTGGATCGCAGCCTGATGGTTCCCTGATCGAAACCTGATGGTTCCCTGATCGCAGCCTGATGGTTCCTGATCACAGCCTGATGGTTCCTGATCGCAGCCTGATGGTTCCCTGATCGCAGCCTGATGGTTCCTGATCACAGCCTGATGGTTCCTGATCGCAGCCTGATAGTTCCTGGATCGCAGCCTGATGGTTACTGATCACAGCCTGATGGTTTCCTGATCGCAGCCTGATGGTTCCTGATCACAGCCTGATGGTTCCTGATCACAGCCTGATAGTTCCTGATCGCAGCCTGATGGTTTCCTGATCGCAGCCTGATGGTTTCCTGATCACAGCCTGATGGTTACTGTATCACAGCCTGATGGTTCCTGATTGCAGGCTGATGGTTCCTGATCACAGCCTGATGGTTCCTGATAGCAGGCTGATAGTTCCTGATCACAGCCTGATGGTTCCTGATCACAGCCTGATGGTTCCTGATCGCAGGCTGATAGTTCCTGATCGCAGCCTGATGGTTCCTGATCACAGCCTGATGGTTCCTGGATCACAGCCTGATGGTTCCTGATCGCAGCCTGATGGTTCCTGAGCACAGCCTGATGGTTCCTGATCACAGCCTGATGGTTCCTGATCGCAGGCTGATGGTTCCTGATCGCAGGCTGATGGTTCCTGATCACATGAGTGAGCCACTGATGGACATCCTGCCAGACCTGCTGGATCCTGGAAGGTCTACGAATCTCCTCCACCCTGTCCGGGACATCATAGTGACATGTTGTCCTGTTTCCACTTTTCAAAGCTACGCTCTGAGGTTAATGGATGCACCATCAGCCCCTGTGACCATGTCCCCCTGAAACTGACTGTAAAACTGACTGTTTAACTGTTCTAACCTAATACTTTGGGTCTTTATGTGTTCATCTTTGTGTAATGATCAAGTATTTCTCCATGTTATGGTACCACTCGTGTAAACACACCGGGTGCTGCAATCTTTTAAGCGATGCAGACCAAAATAGTTGCGCTCTGATTGGTTGAAGACATCGCCGTGTTGATAACTGGGCTCTGATTGGTCAGCACACTATGACTAAACATGCGGGAAAGTTTGAAATATGACATGACGTGAAGTCACTGCTTACAGTACCTTTAGAACTTTAAATGTCCTCAAAAACAGAAAGTTACCCAGCATTATTCAAAAGAAAGGTGACTTTAGTGGCTGAGGCAGTGGGCAGCAGAGAAGCTGTTGGAAATTTGCCGTGAGTGAAGCTAACATTCGTGGTTGGAGGAAAAAGAAGCAAAGATTAAAGCCGCAAGCGGCGATGATCGGGCCCTCGCCCCCCACGCGCCCGTTGGGCCCTGCCGCTACCGCCGCATATTGCTTTCGCCAAATGCTGCTGTTGCGAAATTTTGGTGCCGCTTAATGTTGTTCGCGCCAGATGTCGCAACCGCTGCATGTTGCTGCCACCAAATGTATGTAATTTATGACATATCGAATAGTTGTTGCGATTGCAGTAGCAGAGAATTGAGGTTATAAGTGTGTTAGGAGGTGGATCTTGATCATGCTTGTGAATTTTGAAGCAGATTGGACCTTAAATGAAGGAGTTACAGTGATTTCCAGGTTCATGGCGATCAGTGAAGTTTGAGGCTTCGCCATGGCCACAACGTTTCACCTCAGGACACGACCTCAACACTGATGCTTCATGAAGGTGTGAAGACCCTTTCTGAGAATATTTAAAAAAAAAATTTTGAAAAACAGAGGAGATTTTAATGATAGAGTAAAACATCAGACTTCCTGTTACCAGCAGGGGGCGCTATACTTGAGAGTGAACCAAAGCATATAGATCAACTCAGGCAGGGACAGTGAACATGTGTACATGTTTTGGTCTGGATCTAACATTGTACAAGAGAGTTATTAAGTTTTAAATGTTTTCCAGAAATGGTCAACTTTGGGCGTCCTTCCTGGCCACACCCATTGACTTACGAAAAATCTATTAATAACTTTTCATCATCAATGTGTCTAGTATACACAAACCAAATCTGGAATTGATGCGATAAAAAACCTAGGAGGAGTTCGTTCAAATGCGAGCCTTAGAATTGCGAAAATCGCAATTTCAACGTTAACTTACGAACTTCCTGTTTGGAATTCCCTATGACAATTTATATATTTGTGATCATCTTGGCCTGGGGGTTATGCCCAAAAAATTTCGTGCAAATCGGAGTTAGTGAAAAATTCGCCAAATTTGGGCGTGGTTTGTGGCCACGCCCATTGACCAACGAAAATTATTGTAATAACTTTTCATCGTCAATGTGTGTAGCATACACAATACAAATCTTGAGTTGATCCGATCAAAAACCTAGGAGGAGTTCATTCATATACGTACCCTGCAAATTGCCAAAACGCGACTTTCAACGGTAATTTGCGAACTTCCTGTATGGAATCGACGATGGGGGCAAGAGACTTTTTTGTAGGTCCGGGCATGGTAGTTATGCCCGAAAAATTTCAGGTCGATCCGTGAAAGTAGCCGGATGTCCTGCAGTTTAAGGCCATTAGGGGGCGCAGTGGCGCACTTTTTTTTGTGCAATCACTGGATTCATAAATTTTTCGCCGTGACTCAACTTTGGGGATAGGCGCGTTCGCGTTTATCTGAAGTTGAAGGCACGCAATTTGGGGTTAAAGTGGGGGAAGAACAATTTAGCGATTACAATAGGGCCTTCGCCGGCCATTCGGCTCGGGCCCTAATAATGAAGGACAGACCAACATCAAAAGCTTTTGGGTGTCTGAGAGAGTAAGGTTTGGGCAAAATCTGAGTGAGTGTTATATTTGAGCACAGAGTTTTTCATGGAAAAAAGCCTGAAAATGGGTTGCGTGTTATAATTGAGTACGTACTATATTTGAGGAATTACGGTAGGTTAAACCAGGTGTCCTTGTCTGTGACTGGTCACTGCCTCTCTCTGGTGTTGTTTGTTTCAGAGCACAGGTATTCAGACTCATTCACACCTTCAGACCTCGAACTGGTCTTTACAAAAACACACAGCAGCAGAAAAAAACACAAAGGCAGCCCACGCACACACGAGAGGCTCGGCCATGAGACAAAGACAGGTGCAGGCTGTATGGCTGTTTTCACCTGGACTCAGTCGGACTCTCTGATTTCAGGAGTAAACATCATTCAGACCTACCTTTGGTGTGAACTCCCAGTCTGTATGAACCAAACGTAAAAATCTTTCCTCCCACACAGCTGATGGCCGACGGAGGAAGGTTCTGCAAAGACAAAAGCAGCATATTAAAATCCAAAAGCAACACAAACTACAGTGTAGGACTGAACAATTAATTGCAAATTAGATTAAATCGCAATAAGGCTTGTTGCAATTTTCAAATCACAGAAGGTTCAATATTTTTAGCCCAAAATATGTTGAGCATTTTGGCATTGTGATGTAGATTTTTGCAATTTAATGCTTTTTTTTTTTTTTTTTCCACCTCTATTCATACACTTTTTTCCCACTTTTGGACCAGTTTTACCTTTTTTTAAAACTTTTTGCCTATTTTGCCCCCATTCATCTTTTTTTGGCCACTGTCAGAACCATTTTTGCATTTTCACATGGTTTCTGAAATTTAATTTCAAATTTAATTCCCTATTTTGCTGCCATAATCAATTTTCCTAAGGCACTTTTGGAGTTTTTTTGCCAATTTTTCCCAATTTTTTTTGAAATTTCATACCTATTTTGCTCCTATTTATTAACCTTTTTCCACTTTCATACCATTTTTACCCAGTTTTTACAATTTCATACCTATTTTGCTTCTGTTCTTCACTTCTCCACTTTTTCTCAAATCTTTTATCCTTAGATTAATTTATTGTCATATTGGTTTTACTATAAAAAGATCTACTGCTTATGTTTGTTGAAGAACACATAAGATGAGGAACATTAAAACAATTGCAGAGTAAATCGCAATATTGGGGAAAAAAATTGCAATTAGGTTATTTTCTCAATCATTCTGCCCTGTTTTCGTCCTCTCTTTCTACCAAACAGGCTGAATGAGAAGATGGCTCACTCTGTCCATCTTTCTTAGCACTGGGACGCATTGGTTCTTACAGTGGAATTCTCTAGCGGAGTGAGCCATCTGTCAGTCATTCAATCTTTGTGGGGGAGGCGGGGCTGCTCGCGCGTACACACACCAAGCTGCAAGTGAGCGTCGTAAGGAGTAACGAGGAAACAAACATTAATATGAATGAAGGCACAAAACCAACGGTTCCTAAGCCGGCTGCCACAGCCCAAATGTGGGAATATTTTGGTTTTGAACAGAATGAAGATGTGAGCTCATGAACACGGACGAGCTGATATGTCGCATTTGTTTGAAAGTAGTGGTGACGGAGAAGGGGAGGTGCAGTGGAGCCTTCATCCAGACAGTCTTACTGAGACGTTTGGTCGGCAAACTAAATATAAATAAAACAGCGAAAATGGTGCACGCTCACAGACAGTGTCGTTCACTACATTGCAAAAGAAACGCAGCCCTTCCTTACAGTTGAAAAGCCACCATTGTTACAAACCTGACAGACAATACATTCAATTGACTGGGAGGACATACATGCCACAAACAATTCCTGAACAGCATAAACTACATTTTATTTACTGTTTTTTATTGTTATGTGTTTGTTATAGGAGCTTTATTTTTTCTTTACAGTGACAAGGTCTATTTTTTGTTATTGTTTTTGATTAGTACAATGGTTTGTATTTACATGCAATTTTACCCAATAGATGGTCCATTTCAATTTCATTAGGCTTTTTCTTTTTTTGTTTGTTTATTATATTGTTTCTTTGTTTAATTTATTGTGCTTAAAAGCTCTTGACCTTCCAATTACATTTAAATACTTTTAAGAAATTAAAGTTTCTATTGCTTTTGATTCGGTGTACTCACTTTATTATGACATATGTTATTATTACATTAATGAAAAAAATTATACTTCAACATAGGGTTGTCACGATACTAAAATTTTCAACTCGATACCGATACTCAGGAAAATATTCGATACTCGATACTATTTTCGATACCACAAGGATAAAAAAAAAAAAAGAACCCAATATTTAAAAGAAACAGTTTTATTAACAAAAAAATGCAAATATAACCTCTAGGAAGTTGTGCAAAAGTCTCATTTTCTTTATTTTTGTCCTAATGCAAAAAATAATAATACAATACAAATAATATTGCTGCATCAGAACAAAATAAATGCTCTTTGAAAAAACAAAATTGTAGTTTTCTCCCCTTATTTAGACTACAGTGCAAGTACAAACATAAAATCTCAAAAAGTGCTTTGTATGCAAAAAATCAAATATTGTTTTTTGCAGACTCACACAAACATAGTGGAGCAGTTCTACAGTTTATGTGTTCAATGTGGATTTTAATGTTTCTTATGAATTGACGGTCAGTGAAGGGGCCAGATAGGCGGGGCCAGCGGGTCAGAGTTCAGAGGGGAGAGTGAGTGTGTGTGTTAGCGAGGAGGGAGAGAGCCGATAGCAGGAGATTACTACTCACTGTTTTGTTCGTGAATTAAAATTGTAGTTGGCGTGGTCACAGTCCATAGTGACTGTTAAATAAAAGCAGGCATTCACAAGCTGGAGTCACCTTTGTTATTACGTCCGAAGAAGCGTCACAGTTCGAAGTTGGTAGAAGTTTTACTCGCCACATAAAGGGCGAAATGTAGCGGCATATTTTGCACACGGTTGTTGTTTTGTCCTCAGTCTTCTCACCGTTCTCTCGTCTTTTAAACGGGAAGCCAAAATAGGTCCACACAACCGATTTATTTGACGAAAGAGCGTCAGCTAATTCCTCCACTTCGTCCTCCTCCTTATTGCAGTGAGTGTTAAGCATAGGAGGCGAGGGGGGGTTATTTCGTCCTTTTATTTCGAGCGTCTTTGAATTTTATTTTAACCAAAGCTGGTTGATTTGGCCCGGATTTGGGGTAGTATCAATACTTTTGAAAGTGAGTATCGTATCCGGATACAACATTTTAGTATCGATACTTTTTTGAGTATCGATAGTTTTGACAACCCTACTTCAAAATAATATTGACAATAACATCGTTTATCGGCAATAATTCTTTTGACAACAATCATCCAGCAAAATTTGTTATCGTGACAGGCCTAGGTATGAGTTAAAAACCTTACTTGTCTGTTAAAAAAAGCTTGAGATTATTATCCATGTGGACATACTGAATTTTCTCGGACTACATGATAATTATTTTTTACTAACAACAAGAGCATAAGGTGAAAAGCTGCTTAAAGAGTCGAACTACCACCATGACTGATTTGAGGCTGGTTTCTGTTCGGCTCTGGAACAACGGAACAGTAAAGCTAGAGCTGAACGATTTCAGGAAAAGATCTTATTGTGATTTCTGTCAGGTATTTCAACTCAGTTCACGATTCTCTTCAAATCAAGCTTTAGAGTAATATTCAATAGGGATGGGACGATACACTTAAACTCACGATACGTGGCACCTCGATATGCCTGGATCACGATACAATATGTCACGATACAATATCAAAAAAGTAAAAAAGAAAAAAATATCACTGTGTAATTACAACTTATTTTTGTTTGAGTTGCACACAGGAAAAAACAAGGCCTAACAAGCCAAACACAAACAATAACACTCTCTAACCCTAGAGAGGTTACAGAGTGTATGCTAACGAGCGGTAGGCTCGTTTTCGCCATCACATTTTTCTGGTGATGCTGAAGGTGGTGGTTCATGTTTGTTGTTGGAGGCGGTGTACTGAATGACAGCATAGCAAAGTTTACACACCGTCTTAGTCTTGTCAGTTACTCTATTGTCGTATTCGTCTTTTTTAATGAAAAAGCCAAAATACTGCCAGACAGATGACTTGTATCCAGGCGGAGCGTCCTTAATTTCGACCTCATTCGACTCCATCATTCAGCTTTTTGGAGGCAAGGTAGTTGGCGCTAATGTTTGTTGTTGTCACTTCTGGTCACATGCGCTATTACCGGACGTGACGTCTTTATTTCGATCCATTTTTTTCAAACTCAATGCATTTCATCACGTTCTATTGCGAGATTTCGCCAAACGATATTTTATCCCATCCCTAATATTCACTATGTATACAGTATAGACAACAGTAAAGAAATCAATTATCAAAACCATGAAACAGATTATTCATCATCTAATAATGATGATAAATCTGTTTTCATCATTCAAGGCATACTCCAACTTCTCCTCCTAAACAGAGGAGTTGTGATGTTGACAGCAGATCCTGGGTCAGCCAGAAGTGCTGCAAAAACTGAAGCTTTGGCGGTCACATGATTTCATTGTCTGAAGTTATGATTTGGATTTGAAAACGATAAATCGTTCAGTCCTAAGGCGAGCAGCTTCAGACTTCTGTTTTTTTTCTTCGTGATGCCCCGTCAGACCAATATAGATCACCTGTTAGGGAGACCAGCTGATAAACACTGATCATCATTCAGCTGCTCAAGTGCTTTATAACAAGACCTGAAGGAGATCTTCAGAGTAACGACTCATTTATTACGGTTTTTATTCATGTGAATTATTAAATAACTGACGGGCTGAACTCAGCCTCTGCTTTTACTGAGCCAATCTGAATGCATCACAGTGTTTCTGACTGGACCTCAAACGCATCAGCAAACATGAGCTCATTGAGCTTATGCCTGGTTTCTACTGAGTCCTGATCCGGGACCTTCACTTGAGGGCGGGGTGGCCGGAGAGGGTCACAGGTAGGGCTGGGCGATGTGGCCTAGAAATAAAATCCCCGATTTTTTCCCGCAACACTCGATCTACGATTTTAATCGATTTTTCCCGCCCTAAAAGAAACAAAACTCCCAGTGACTTAAAAATGAAACAAATCAAGTTTTGCCTTTATGTTGTCTTAATGTTTCCCTCTTAAAGTCAAAGTCTGGGTCATAAAAGGTTGATTATGTAGTATAAATGTAGGCAGGTTTATCTACATAAACACTAAAAGGCTGAGGTATTTTTACAGTATTAGCATAAAACTCTCTGATTGATATTTAATCTACTTAAATAACAAATACAAGCCTATAAAAGTGCTTGTGCAAACCCTACAAGGCCGACCATCATGAAAATTGTATTTTTTTTTTCAAAAATTGCAACTACTTACAATTGGACTAAGGCAAGAAAAAAAATCTCGATATTTATTTTTTAAATCTTCTGCAGAAAATAATTCGAATTAATCGATTTTTCGCCCAGCTCTAGTCACAGGCTACGTCACATCAGCACGTTTTTATCTTCTGTGAGTCAAACTGTTACATTTGGACGCTGTCAGCTCCACAGGACAAACAGCACTCACCTTTAATTCACTGATCTCTGCGATCCACTCTTTTACAAAGTTATTCAGCTTCCCCAAAACAGCAAGTCTGAAAGAGATTAACATCATCATTAAAATCAAACAGTGATCTCACCCTAACACATGCACCAGTGCTGTAGAGGTCACCCACACGTGTCAGCTTCAGACACCTCCAAACCAGGCCAAACACACATCAGGGCTGGGTATTTCCAGCAACCTCACGATACGATACGTATCCCCATACACATAAATTGTGAACATTGACTGTGCTTTTAACAGAATTCCCAGCAACTTTTGTTTTTATTACAAGAAGAAAGAGAACAAACATGAGTTTAAATAATTCTCCAACTTAAGAACTTTAATTCAGGTCCCCAAAGATGGTAGACTTATACATGTGTTTTATCATGTAGCTTGGCTTCTACTTTGAACTGTGCCATTTTTAACATTACCCAAAGTGTATAAACAACAACTGCTCAAACATTGGGGCCGTATTGATTCTATAGAATCCATATCGATACACGTATCCCCGAGAAGTGCATGACGATAGTTTGCCGTATTGCAGGGATCATCAACTACATTTATAAAGGGGCCAGTTTTTTTCCTTGGCATATGCTCTGGGGGCCAGATTTAAGAAAATACTAATAATAAATAAAAACAGTGATAATGATGTGTTTTGGTCTACCAGTCCTGGGCCCTGTTCTACGAAGCAGGATTACTGCCTAGCGAGGTAGCTTTGAGGGTAGGTTTCGGTTTCCCTGTTCTACGAGACGCGATCACTCCTTAGCGAGGCGAGTCTCCATGGCAACGTACGCTGAACGGCTAACCTGCTCCGGGGCAGGTTAGGTTCCAGATTGAACTCGCGGACTACAAAAACCCCGCCCACTGACCAATGAGCTGACCCGATGGCTGCAGAGGGCCAGCTCCTCTGAAGGAGTAAAATCTGAGGGAGGAATCCCACCCAGTTCTTTTTGTGCCACTTTGATCGGTGCTGAAATGACACTCAGATTTAGAGTCACTACACAGTAGCCTACATGACACGTTCTACAGGTAGTTAAAGGGAATTAAGAACTCTCATTGCCTTAACAAGATCTTCAATGCCAACACTTCTGCTCCATGACAATATTTTATTGCCCATCTTAAAATTGTGACAGGAATTCATCTAGGGCTCATGTGGCCTACATATCACACAAAAAAATGTAAACAAGATAGGAATGAACAAATGAATGAATTCATCTTGGAAATGAGACATGTCTGGTGCATGTTACAGTAAAAGTGCATGTTGAACAGTGCTATTTCAGGATGATAATGGCACAAAAGTTTTTTTGCGCCCTATACTTATGCATTGACTGTCAGCAATTTTCTGCCAGCACTCCTTCTGTGCTTTTGCAGCGGTGACGGTGTTGCTTTTGACGTTTATTACGTGTTTTAATTCTTCATACTTTGTCATGATCGCCTCCTGCTCCTCCTGTGTGAAGTATGCGGTCCTTCTCTCTCCTGCCTGCTCTGACCATACATCCATGGCTCTGACACTCCAGACTGGTCCATGTTCGCGATTGGTCGGATGCGGCGGGCTCCGCCTCATATGTGTGCACGCGCACATTGCATAGCTGGATCCACTTATGAGGTTGATAACCAGCCGCTAAACCGTAGAAGCGAGACCGCCGCTCAAGGCCAGTTCAGCGGGGTAGCTCCAAGGCTATCTCGCTAGGCTGAACTTGCTTCGTAGAAAAGGGCCCTGAAGCAGCCGCATGGGGTTTCATTAATAGTTGAGGGTATTGAATGATGAAAAGCTGTCCTTAAAACAAAAACATTTTTTACTCAGCACATTTCCTCATGTTTTATAATTTGAAAGACCAAAATGGCAAAAAAAAAAAGAAAAACCTTAAAAAAGAAAAGAATATTTCAGGTTGAAGTTGTTTTCAAGTCTGAAAAAATTTTTGGAAGTTTGTTTTTTTTAAACTCTGAGATTATTTTAGTATTGTGGGGGAAAACTCACAACTCTAAGATTACATTTAGAATTATGCAGAAAAAAAATCAGAACTCTGAAATATAAGCAGAAATTATAAGAAAGAAATCAAGAATTTTGAGAATTAATCCATACTAAACATTGCATATATTGTTAATTTTTCACAATCAAAGAAAAAGATAAATCTCCACAAAAACTTCCTTTACAGTGGCCCAAACCCTCTTCTGTAAAATTATAGTCAGGGGGCCGGATGGAAAGCTCTGAGGGGCCTGATGTGGCCCCCGGGCCGCCAGTTGGTGATCACTGCCGTATTGATATTTTGAGCACAGGCCAAACACATCCCTACATTCCCTTCAGTTGCTGCGGCAGCCCGGTGAAGCTCACTGCTATGATCTACCTCTGGGTCCATTTGTGTCAGTTTGGAGAACAAAGGTTTAAGATTGAATTTAACTCAGTGAAAATCCTGCTGTAGCTGCAGGCATAAACTCATAACCGTCTGTTCAGAGTGAAGGCAAAGGGACAGCGTTGTCTGTTCAACTTAAAGAATTGCAAACTGCCTGGCCAAAAAAAAGTCACCACCAAAAAACGGTCACACACTCCAATATTTCACTGGACCACCTTTAGCTTTGTTTACAGTCTCATTCTCTGTCTCATTGTTTCTTTAAGCTTCTCTAATGTCACAGACTTGTCCCAGATCACAGCACTGCCCCCACAGGCTTGGACAGTAGGCACTAGGCATGATGGGTGCATCACTTCACCTGCCTCTCTTCTTCCCCTGATGCTCCCATCACTCTGGAACAGGGTCAATCTGGACTCATCAGACCACATGACCTTCTTCCAGTCCTCCACAGTCCAATCTTTATGCTCCCTAGCAAACTGAAGCCTTTTTTCTGCTTAGCCTTACTGATTAGTGGTTTTCTTAAGGCTACACAGCTGTTCAGTCCCAATCCCTTGAGTTCCCTTCACATTGTGCGTGTGGAAATGCTCTTACTTTCACTATTAAACACACCCCTGAGTTCTACTGTTGTTTTTCTTTGATTTGATTTGGCCAAACGTTTAATTATGATAATTCAGGATTTTATTCTGACCACATTTCTTCCTTGAAGACGATAGTTCCCCACTATCCTTCCAGTTTTTAATAATGTGTTGGACAGTTCTTAACCCAGTTTTAGTAGTTTCTTCAACCTCCTTAGACGTTTTCTCTGCTTGATGCCAATGATTTGACCCTTCTTAAACAGACTAACATCTTTTCCACGACCACAGGATGTGTCTTTGACATGGTTGTTAAAGAAATGAGAAGCTGCTCATTGCATCAGCTGGAGTTAAATAACTTGTTTCAGCTGAAAGATAATCACCCATGCAGGAATTACCCAACAGGAGGCTCAGACCTGTTTGCTCAGTTAAATCCAGGTGGTGACTTTTTTTTGGCCAGGCAGTGTGTGTTCTAGAGGTAAAACTCTGATGTGTCATTTTTCTGCTGACATTGTACAGCCCTACAGCGGCTGACAGTGAAGGTGACCCCACATCCCCACTCTTGTGTTTCTCGGTGTTTGAATGATTAGTGATCCGTATTCATACTTAACCAAAGGTAAGGCTCCTCACCTATGATTGAGCTCCTCCTCATCCTCAAACACTCCGAAAGGCTTCATGGCGTCACAGAGCTTCTTGGTGTACTGGTGGTCGATGTCCCGTGGGAGGGCCAGGCTGATGGCCGAGGTGATGCCGTAGTGTTTCTGAGGCTGCTGCTGCCCGCCCGGCATGGTGCTGCACAAACAGAGACAGGTGAGCTTACTTCAGGTAACAACACCTGTCTGATAGCCTCTGATCCAGAGTGCCTGAACCCTCCTCCTACTGCGAGACAGAGCCAGGACCTCCAAACTGTGCATAAGCCATCGTATCAAAGATTGTTAAGATGGTTTTCTAACAGTCGGATGGACTGAGCTGTCAAGTGGACCTGCTGAGAGTCAGAGACACTGGGTAATAAAAAGGTACACTTTCAGTGGCCTGATTCTTCATCATGTTCATCACAGTAAATCCAGATTCTTCTTCTGGAGCCATGAAGGTAAGTTTATAATGCAGCATTAATTATCCTGATCACAGATGAGACCCTATGAGACCCTGCACACACTCTAAAGACAGACATGCACTCACTGTCTGTTAGTTTATTCTACACATGATGGAAATTAATGGACACGCATTGTGCTCGTCATCCAGAATTAACACAGCAGGATCAGTGTGGAGCAGAGAAGACAGACTGATGACAAGAACAGACAAACCACCATCAACATCTGAATCAGCAGCCTGAAGAGACACAAACATGACTGATCATCAGCTGAGGAGGAGAAATCCTCCTGCAGAAGGAAACAGGGGACTGAGCTCGGTGTGCTAACTTGGCTGGTGACCGTGTAGAATGGTGACCTGGAATTGGCACCATGGTTGGCCACATCCATATGATTGTGTTACATTTGTTTCTATGGCTGTATTTTCTCTCCCATAAACTAAAAAAGTGTTATTTGAAACACTGATTAATAAAGTCAAGCGCTGAAGGGTTCATCCTCGGCTTTGACCACATCTATCAGCACAGTCGTCCTGGAATTTAACATCTTAATGGGGGTGTAACGAAATGGTCAACTCATGAAACGATACGAAATACGAAACAGGGCTCACGATACAAAATAAAGATCATAGAAAATCCCCGACACGAGTAGGAAGTTGTGAAAAAATCTCATTTTCTTTATTTTCTTCCTAATGCAGACATACAAAAGTATTGCTACATCAGTACAAAATAAATGTTCTTTGAAAAAAAAAACAAAATTATAGTTTTTCCCCTTATTTAGACGACAGTGCAAATACAAACATAAAATCTCACTAAAAAGTGCTTTGTTGTAGTAACAATCAGGATAACACATTCTTACATTCTTGAATGAAAAGGAAAACAAATAGCAGTCCTCAGAGCTGCAGTTTAGACCTATAAATGTCTGAACTGTGAACAATAATATTTAGCCTATAACAGTGCATATACTTCTGATCTTCAAGTATGATCAAATTCTGTCAACTCAACAGTAGATGCAAAAATCAAATATTGTTTGGGTTTTTTTACGCGACCACCACATGCTCTCATTGAATCTATATGATTTTGACATGTAAAGAGCAGCCAATTCACATCATCATACATCTAATAATACAGATGTGCCAAAATTAAAATAATACTTTTGATTGGACAAAAACAAACAAAAAACTACAAATCAAATGTAGGGCTGAACGATTGAGAAAATACTCTAATTGCGATTTTTTTCCCCAATATTGTGATTTACTCTGCAGTTGTTTTAATGTTCCTCTTCTTATGTATTCTTAAACATAAGCAGTAGATCTTTTTATAGCAAAACCAATATGATATTAAATTAATCTAAGGATAAAAGATTTGAGAAAAAGTGAAGAACAGAAGCGAAATAGGTATGAAATTGTAAAAACTGGGTCAAAATGGTATGAACACAGAAAAATGTTAATAAATAGGTGCAAAACTGGTAGGAAATTGCAAAAAAATTGGAAAAAATTGGCAAAAAAAACAAACAAAAGTGCCTTAGGAAAATTGATTATGGCAGCAAAATTGGGAATTAAATCTGAAATTAAATTTCAAAAACCGTGTAAAAATTCCAAAATTGGTTCTGACAGTGGCCAAAAAAAAAAAATGAATGGGGGAAAACAGGCAAAAAGTTTTAAAAACAGGATTAAAAAAAGGTCAAAATGGACCAAAAGTGTATGAACAGAGGTAAAAAAAAAAATAGGCATAAAATTGCAAAAAACTACATCATAATGACAAAATGTTCAACACATTTTGGGCAAAAAATATTGAACCTTCTGCAATTTGAAAATTGCAACAAGCAATATTGCGATTTAGTGTAATTTGCAATTAATTGTTCAGCCCTAATCAAATGACACAATATTTTATTTGTGTCAGTGACTGACCAGACAGCGAAGTCAAAGTCCTCTGAAACAAGTCATAAACTCACAGCTGATCTACATGCCACTGCAGAACTAGGACATGAAAGCAGAGACATCCATAAAAGAAGATACCAGGATGTAAACAAACACCTGATAAAAATGAAATCACAGTGACAACACGCAGACAAAACTTTTATGAGACTAGGGATGTATGGGTATGAAAATGTCACATTATGGTTATTGTGACCAAAATCATGACGTTTTTATATTTTTTATCGCAGTATTGTTGCAGTGTGCTCAAAATGTTCAATAAGTACTTTTACACACACTTAAAATAATTTAACCCCTTTAGTATTATAATTGCAACAGGTCGTCTTTTGTTGTCAAAAATGTGTCAGGAAATGTCCTTTTAGTAATTTTTTTTTCACCTCATGAGAAGTTAAAGTAAACAGTTCACACTTACAAGAAAAGAAAAAAACAGATTAGACTTTCAACAGGGCTGTCTTTTATAAACAATTGTAATTAAACATGTACAAAGATTTGAGATGACTAAAAATTAACAACCTATTTCCATAAAATCAAACATTTTTATTTGATCAGCATAAGGGTTTCTTAGAGCTGGGCAAAAAATCGATTAAATTGATTAATTTGAATTATTTTCTGCAGAAGATTAAAAAAAAAAAAAAAGAGATTTTTTTTCTTGCCTTAGTCCAATTTAAAGTTGTTGCAATATTTGAAAAAAAAAAGTAAAAAAATGCTTGTATTTGTTATTTAAGCAGATTAAATATTGATCAGAGAGTTTCATGCTAATACTGTAAAAACACCTCAGTCTTTAAGTGTTTATGTAGACAAACCTGCCTACATTTATACTACATAATCAACCTTTTATGACCCAGACTTTGACTTTAAGAAGGAAACATTTAGACAACATAAAGGCAAAACTTGATTTGTTTCATTTTTATGTCACTGGGAGTTTTGTTTCTTTTAGGGAGGGAAAAATCGATTAAAATCGTAAATCAAGTGTTGTGGAAAAAAATCGGAGATTTTATTTCTAGGACACATCGCCCAGCCCTAGGGTTACCAAATAAATCTGGTACAGTGTCCACCGCCATACTTTGTTTTCAGTGGCCTAACATTGCAAACTGCACGTGTGCTCCTCTGTCTGAGGGACTACGGCTTTACCGAGGAGTAGACACATAAATCTGGCTCTTCCAGGCAATGAGCAGAATCACCGTAAGTTACTGACACAGTGTGTTCATGAAACTCGGTTAAACCGGCAATTAAAATAGCAAATGGTAATACTAGCCATCAAAAATTTTACCCGCAGTTTATCATTGTGCCGGTAAAAGGTACAGACTGACATCACACCTACAACTTATGGCCCTTTTCCACTAGCACACCTTGGCCCTACTCTACTCGGCCCTACTCGATTAGCAGCGTGTTTCCACTAGCCTGGTACCTCCTAAAACAAGCTAGTTTTAGTACCTACTCTGCTCTGGCTCTAAGAGCTGAGTCAATACTAAAGATGACGTCACCAACTGCTGGCTACTGATTGGTCCGACAATGTCGTCATCAATGAGTCATGAGCGCAATGACCTAGCATGCTAGCAGTAGATACCATTAGCTTCCCTCATACGTCTTTTCTTTGCAGCTTGATTGCTCTCGTCCTCAGCTTCGTTCTGTTGTATAGCTTCCAAAACTCTCCTGTGCTTCTCAAGGGGTATTTCTTCTTACCACCTGCAGCCTTCTTCTGTTTCCTTTTTTACGCGGTTTGTGACAAAAAGCCACAGATTGTTGTGTCACGCTCAAAATAATGTCACTGCAGTGCCACTCAGCTGTTTACAGTGACACTGCACCCCGTTGGGCAGGCGACGGGGGCTAATGGAAAAGCAGCACAAGGCGAGTCGAGAAGAGCCGGGTAGAGTCGAGTAGAGTAGAGTCGGGCTAATGGAAAAGGGCAATTAGTAACATGGTGACAAGTAACATACTGACACGAGACTAACATCACACTTACAACACAGTAACATCATGGTGAAAAAAAAATGCCATCATACTGACACCACACCGACATATGCTGACATCAGCCTGACAACACGCTGACATCATGCTGACAAAAACTGACAACCTACTTATCACACTGATCAAACTGGCATCACACTGATTTCCAACTGATCATACTGGCATCACATTAACATCACAATGATCAAACTGACATCACACTGATCGTACTGACATCATACTGATCATACTGGCATCACACTGATCATACTGACATCACACTGATCATCACACTAATCAACAACTGATCAAACTGGCATAACACTGATCATATGGACATACTGACATCACACTGAACATCACTCTGATCACCTATTGATCATACTGGCATCACACTGACATCACACTGATCATCACTCTGATCTTACTGACATCATACTGGCATCACATTGATCATCACATTGATCTTACAGACATTACCTTTATCATAATAATCCTAAGCCTAATTGAGCTGAATGGATTTTAATCTGAACTACAGACAGACAGGAGTAGATGATCCCAGATAATAACATGATGCTCGTTACTCTAATTGAATCTGAGATGGTTTAAACGGAGCCACAGACAGACAGGAGAAGTTGATTACAGATAACATGATGGTAAAAGAGTGTAATATAAATCTTTGGTTGATGAGTTTATCGTCACTCTGACTCTCGGCAGGCTCTCTGACCGTTATTACCGCTCACTGTGTAAACACTGAGCTTCATGCTAACAGCTAAATCATAACTGTTCCCAAATTACCGACATGTTAGTTATCCCAATGACAGTGCACCGAATCCATAAGCACACTTAAATTAATATACATAAATAACGTTGTTTGGCGCGTTCAGGCTTGGATAGCGATGAACTAAAGTTAGCATAACGGCTACAAACATCCTGTAAGGCTAACGGTTAGCACAATTAGCACACAAGCAACAGTTGTGTAGCTGCGGCGGAGGTGAAACCCCTTTTCACATCTGTACCTGTCCGCTCCATCTAACAGCAATAACACACTCATCCCCGTTTAAACAGCTGGATCCGGCGATTTAACCGGCCAGGCGCCACCGTGCAGCACCGAGCTAGCAGCTAGCAGGCCGTGCTCGCTTGTTGTGACAGTTAGCTAGCTTTAGCCTTTAGCCTATTCTTCAGGACTCACCTGAAAACGCTTGATTACCTGGATAAACGGGCAAAGCGCCGCGTACACGACTCACCTGGACATCTCTTTCATGACACTGTGAAATTATCGCGCTGTTTTCTTTGATATAAACCCGTAAAAAGAGTGAAAATAGAGCAGGTGGAGGTGAGAACAGCCTCGACCTGATTACAACAGAGAGCATTCAAACCTCTCAGTGACCCGGAAACACATTTTATAACGGAACGAATCAAACCATAACACCGACACCAACGATACACTCCGCAAATCACTCCCAAACATCGCCTTATGACCTGATTCTTCTGACTGACGGGATTTGTCAGGTCATTACCTCGGATTAGATTTTTATTAAACATTTACTGAAGTGATAAAATCCCGAAGAGACGAGTTTACAAGCCGAGACCTGAACTAGAGGCTAACTGTTGCTAATGCTACATGACAGACGCTCGCTGGACTAATAAAGTTCAACTTTTGCTATGGTGACACCAGAACCACCAACAACTCAATAAATCACCACAATGATCTGTTCAGAGTTATGTTTGAATCAACAAGTCTGTTCATGTGAAAAAATGTTTACTTTGTTACTCTGGTCTAACTTTAGTCTTACAGGTAGGGGAGAGTGGGGGGAGTTCTGCCAGGGGGGCTGGAGTGCCACCCCTGTTGTCTAGGAAACCAGAGAAGAAATTGGTCATGTGACCAGGTATTTTTAAAGAGGCATTCATTTCACTCATCCTGAAAAGCATAGGGACACATGTCTTGAGAAGAAAGACATAGGCTATTAGTTAAAAAAATCTGTTTTTGCTTTCCAAAATAAAATTTCTATGAACGTGTTTTTTTTATTGCTGTGTTATATCAGTTATTGAAAACACTTCATGTTTTTGTGCTTTAGTGAGCTACACTTTGAGTCTATACAGTTGGCCTAATGCCAGCTCTAAACCAGACTAAAGTTTGACCAAGGACCAAACAAAACTAAAGACCAGAGATTAGACTAGACGACCAGAGCTAAGACAATAGACCAAAGCCTAGATTAGACAAAGATCAGAGACTTAACTAGACTGAAAAACAGATCTTAGACAATACAAAAGATAAGAGATTAGACTAGACAAAACATCAGCAACTAAAGACCAGAGGCTTAAGAACAGAGCAACCAGACCAAAGACCAGAGGCCTCATTTATAAAACTTGCTCATACACAAAATGAGGTTTGAAAGTGGCGTAGATCACTTCCCATGCAAAAGTTCTGATTAATACAAACAAACTTGACTGGAGAATGTGAGCACTGGTACGTCAACTTTGATGCTGGTGCTCAAACATTTTGGCAACAGGAGACACTGGCGGCACAGATGGTGAGGTGAAGCGAGATTCATTATATATATTTAATGTCATCACATATCAGACTTATAGACTCACATAATCATAAACACCTGACTCTGCAGTGTCATAGACATGCTCTATAAGTGAACCATTACGCCTACGAATGTAGCCCATGAATGTTCGTATATCATACTTCATCTTCAAACGATATCGAGCAGTTTATTAACGCAGTGGATAATATTGTTAAGAGGGGGGAGAGTAAATAGGGGAGGGCAGTCTGCAAGCTGGCCTCAGGCTGAAGTTGAACCCAGGCTGTCAGAAATAAGTATCAATCAATCAATCAATGTATATTTCTAAAGCCCTTTACAGTAACCCAAGAGGCCCCAACATGCTTTGCAGCGGTGTCAGAAAATAAATAAGAACACTATGGATACAAGCACCATTTCATAAAATGAAATGTGGTGTCCCCCAAGGCTCAATTTTAGGCCCCATACTTTTTAACGTGTACATGATCCCTCTGGGAGATGTCATCAGGAGACATGGTATCATGTTCCACAGTTATGCTGATGATACACAGCTCTACATATCCATGTCTCCTGATGACACAGGGCCCATTGATGCTTTTTTTAATTGTATTTTAGACATTGAATCCTGGATGGCAGAAAACTTCTTACAGCTCAACCAAGACAAGACTGAGGTTGTAATTATTGGTCCTAAGGCTCAGGGAGAGAAACTTTTATCAAAACTCCAAACCCTGTCTTTAACTCCATCCAATCAGGTGAAGAATCTGGGCGTCATTTTTGACTCTGAGCTCAACTTTATTCCACATATTAAAAATGTAACAAAAACAGGGTTTTATCATTTGAAGAACATAGCCAGAGTCCGCCTGTTTCTCTCCCGGGCTAACACAGTGTCACAATCTCAGTCTTCAGTCTCAGCCTCTCTCTCAGCCTGTCACTCCCAGCTGCACCCTAATCAGTCCAGACTCACCTCACCTGTGTCGCTGTTCACACCTGCATCTCGTCCCCGGCAATCAAGCCAGCTACTTAAGCTCCAGCTCCACACTCAGTCGTTGTCAGACTGTCGTCGCACTCATGCTGAAAGGTCCAGACTTGTTTCCCGGATTGATCACCCGTTGCCAACTAGTTTCGTCCCAGACTCTGCCTCATACGCCTGACCCTCGGCCTGACTCCAAGGTATCGACTAGCTTCTGTCCTGCATTCACCCGCCTGTCTGAATCCCCGGCTTTCGATCCTGCTGCAGTCCCCTGTTGCCGAGTCCTGTCTGATCTACGCCAGACCCACGTCCGGTATCTGATCCTGCTTCCGCCTCCTGTTGCGAACCCTGTCTGATCTACGCCAGACCCACGCCTGGTAGCTGATCCTGCTTCCGTCTCCTGTTGCCGAGCCTGTCTCTTCTACGTTGTGCCATTCGCCTGGTGTCTGACTCCCCGCCTGTCCTCGACCACGAGAGCTCGCCTGAACCACATCACCGAGTGTTCCCGAACGCCTCCAATCGTCAGTGTGTGTGAGTCAAGCCTGCATCACCTTCTCCTTTAAAAGAACTGGAGTGAGCTTCTGCCTGTGCTTCCCTGGGTGGCTTAGTCGGTAAGGCGTCCGACCACGGATCAAGTGGTCACGGGTTCGCTCTCCCGCCTGCCACAGCCTGTTTCCTGTCTCGACTGTGTGGCTCTCTGTTTTGGTCACCTCCGTGTTTGTTTGCTGTCGCGGGTTGAAGCCCGCTCAAGACGCAGCTACACCCCTGCTAGAAGACTGTGTGAGCTGCCACCTCCTTGTTTGCTGTCGCGGGTTGAAGCCCCGCTCAAGACGCAGCTACATCCCTTTAAAAGACTGTGTGCGCTGTTGTCTGAGCGGCTCCGGGTTAGCTCAGTGGGGAGAGCACCCGCCTGCAAATCACCTGGTCGCGGGTTCGCGCCCCGCTCAGAATTGTTTCTGGTCCTGGTATTGAATAAAGACTGTTCATTGCTTACTTCACCTGCTTGCTTCTGGGTCCTCACTATCAGCGTTACAGTACAGTCTGACCAGAAGATGGACCCAGCGAGTAGTTCACCATCTGCAATGGACAGACTAGAGAGAGTGGCAGGAGTGTTGGCCCATCATGAGGGACTGATCGCTACAGCCACCACTCACCTACAGGGGGCCGTAGATACACTCACTCAGACTGTCACTGAACTGGCTTCCAGATTTCAAGCTCCACCACCAGCTCCAGATCCTGTACCTGTTACTCTGCCTCCTGCCTTGCCCAACGCTCCAGAGCCACGAGTGGGCTCTCCTGAACGCTACGATGGGGATCCAGAGATCTGCGCAGCCTTCATCACCAACTGCACCCTGCTCTTCGCTCTCCAACCTCGCACCTTCTCCTCAGAAGCCGCCAAAGTGGCGTACACCATCAACCATCTGACGGGACGTGCAAGACTCTGGGGAACTGCTGAGTGGGACCGTCAATCTCCTGCATGTTCCAGTTTTCTCACCTTCTCAACTGAGCTTCGGAAGGTGTTCGGCCAGAATCCTGACAGAGCTGGGGTAGCTGCAGGTCTCCTGAGGCTCCAACAAGGTCGACGGTCGGTAGCAGATTACTCCATCGACTTCCGCACGCAAGCCAGTCGCAGTGGGTGGAACTCTTCAGCTCAGATTGACGCCTTTGTTCACGGGTTGGCTGACTACATCAAGGATGGTCTGGTCCCGCATGAACTCCCTTCATCCTTGGATGACATCATCGCCCTTGCCACTAGGATCGACCTTCGCATCAGGGCCAGAAGAGGAGCCAAGAATCAGACATCAACTCACCTGCCCATCCCCAGTCCGCGACCCAAGACTCCACCTCGACTGTCCAGAAGAAGAGAAAGCTCACTCGTAAGAGAGGAGATACGGGTGAGCTCTTCCCTCCAGACTCCTCAAGTCCTTCGTCCTTCCCTTCCTGCTCGTCTGCTCCTGCCTGGTGGACCTCAAACCCTGGCTACCCTCATCGACTCTGGCTCTGACTCCAGTCTCATCAGTAGAAGTTTGGTTGAAAAACTCGGACTGAGTCTGGTTCCACTGAGTAATCCCATTCCTGCCAAAGCACTCGACGGCCACAAGATAGGAGTCATAACCCACCAGACCACCCCTGTCACCATGCTCATCTCTGGCAACCACAAAGAAACCATCCAGTTTCATGTCCTTGATCATCCCGAGGTGCCTCTAGTGCTTGGTTTTCCCTGGCTTCGTCACAATCCCCTCATAGAAAGGTCCACCAGCTCCATCCGTGGTTGGGGAACCACATGTCATCTCACCTGTCGGAAGGACGCCATGTCCCCACTTCATCCCGTCAGCATCGAGGTCCCACCAGAACTTTCCCAAGTACCCCTTGAGTATCATGACTTCGGGGCTGTGTTCAGCAAGGCAAATGCTACCTCTCTGCCACCGCATCGACCCTACAATTGTGCCATTGACCTCCTTCCTGGCACTACCCCTCCCAAGGGAAGACTGTATTCTCTCTCCGCAACTGGAAGGAAAGCCATGGAAGAATACATCGGCAATTCCCTGGCTGCTGGCATTATCCGCCCTTTCTTCGCCCTCGCTGGTGCCGGGTTCTTCTTTGTGGAGAAGAAGGATCGCTCCCTAAGACCGTGCATAGACTACAGAGGACTCAATGACATCACGGTGAAGAATCGTTACCCCCTGCCCCTCATCTCTTCAGCCTTTGAGCTACTCCAGGATGCAACGATCTTCACCAAACTCGACCTCCGTAACGCCTACCATCTCGGCCCGCATCCGAGAAGGAGACGAGTGGAAGACGGCTTCAACACACCCATTGGCCATTACGAGTATCTGGTGATGCCATTCGACTGACCAATGCTCCAGCAGTTTTCCAAGCCCTGGTCAATGACGACTCAGAGATATGTTAAACCAGTTCGCCTTCGTCTACCTTGACGACATCCTGATCTTCTCCAAGAACCTCAGTGACCACGTACATCATGTCCAGACCGTCCTTCAAAGACTCTTGGAGAACTCACTCTTCGTTAAGGCAGAGAAGTGTGAGTTTCACGTCCCCACAGTCTCCTTTCTGGGCTTCATAGTTTCCAAGGGAAACATCCAGATGGATCCGGTTAAGGTCTCCGCAGTCACTACCTGGCCTGTTCCTGAATCCCGTAAGCAGCTCCAACGTTTCCTGGGCTTCTCCAACTTTTACAGAAGGTTCATTAGAAACTACAGCACTGTCGCTGCTCCTCTCACCGCCCTCACCAGCAGCAAAAGAACTTATCTCTGGTCCCCTGAAGCCGACACCGCCTTTCGCACCCTGAAGGAGAGATTCACCACAGCCCCTATCCTCCAAATGCCCGACCCTGACCTCCAGTTCCTGGTGGAGGTGGACGCCTCTGATGTAGGGGTAGGAGGTGTCTTATCCCAACGCTCACCTACAGACCACAAGCTCCATCCCTGTGCCTTCTTCTCTCGCCGACTGAACCCCGCAGAGAGAAACTATGACATTGGCAACCGTGAACTTTTGGCCGTGAAGCTCGCGCTGGAGGAATGGCGGCACTGGCTCGAGGGAACTAAGGACCCGTTCCTAGTTTGGACTGACCACAAAAACCTTGAGTACATCAAGACAGCTAAAAGGCTCAACGGCCGTCAGGCCCGGTGGTCCCTGTTCTTTTCCCGGTTCAATTTCACCTTGTCCAATCGCCCTGGTTCCCGAAACACCAAGCCGGATGCCCTGTCACGACAGTATCTCCGCGATGACGACAGTCAGGAGAAACCTGCCCCCATCCTGGCCTCTCCTCGTGTCATCGCCACCCTCACCTGGGACATCGAGGAGAGGGTCAAAGCAGCCACCCAGGATCAGCCTGGTCCCAGTTCCTGCCCTCCTCAATGTCTCTTCGTGCCTGATGCTCTTCGGTCGGAAGTCCTGCAGTGGGCCCACACTTCCAACCTTACCTGTCACCCTGGATCACTTCGCACCCGAGAGGTCCTCCTGCAACGTTTCTGGTGGCCCACGCTCGAGGAAGACACCCGGGACTTCGTTAAAGCCTGCCAAACCTGCAATCAACACAAGTCTGCTCATCAGGCTCCTGCTGGTCTCCTCCAACCTCTGCCCATCCCTCATCGTCCTTGGTCCCACATCTCCATGGATTTTGTTACCGGCCTTCCTCCTTCTGATGGACACACAACCATCCTCACCGTAGTCGACAGGTTCTCCAAAATGGCACACTTCATCCCTCTGCTCAAACTCCCATCCGCCAAAGAAACCGCTCTACTGGTCTTACAACACGTCTTCCGTCTCCATGGTCTCCCTCTGGATGTGGTTTCTGACCGTGGACCTCAGTTCTCTTCGGCTTTCTGGAAGGAGTTCTGTCATCTCCTTGGGGCCACCACTAGTTTATCCTCGGGCTTCCATCCACAATCTAACGGTCAGTCGGAGAGGATGAACCAGGAGATGGAGACTGCTCTTCGTTGTATGGTATCCCAGAACCCATCTACCTGGTCCCAGCAGCTCTTATGGGTCGAGTACGCCCATAACTCCTTGGTCACATCTTCCACCGGCATGTCCCCGTTCCAGTGTGTGTACGGCTACCAGCCCCCGTTGTTCCCGACTCTGGACAATGATGTCTCCTGTCCTTCCGCTCTGGCTTTTGCCCGCCGATGCCGGAGAACCTGGGCCCGAGCCAGAGCTGCACTCCAGAGGGCTGTCCACCGCTACTCCTCTTCAGCCAACCGCCGTCGGACTCCTGCTCCAACCTATCAGGTAGGTCAAAGAGTCTGGTTTCCTACCAAAGACCTCCCTGTTAGAGTTGAGAGCAGGAAGCTTGCACCTAAGTTTGTGGGTCCTTTTTCTATACAGCGGATCATCAATCCGACGGGCGTGTGAGGTTAACGCTCTCGTCCATGAGGGTCCATCCCACGCTCCATGTCTCAAGGATCAAACCAGTCCATGAGAGTCCCCTGTCCCCAGATGTTGCTCCTCCTCCTCCTCCACGGATGATTGACGGGGTCCTGCCTTCACCATCCGACGCCTGCTCCGCTTCGCCGGGCGCAGGGAGAGGCCTGCAGTACCGTGGATTGGGAAGGTTACGGTCCTGAAGAGAGGTCCTGGGTACCCTCCCCGAGACGTGCTGGACAAAGACCTCGCCAGGCAGTTCCACAGGACCACCCGGAGCAGCCGGCCCCTGAGGAGGCAGGGACGCCTGCCTCAGCAGCCTCGCCAGCCCTGTTGACCCACCGACCGCTGAGGACTCTGAAGAGGAGGAGGAAGAGGAGCCCCCCGATCCACCTGACGTCCGTGATGACGCCGCGGAAGAGTACTAGGTACTCTTCCCACCCCCCCCACCCCTGTTGATGTTGTTGGACGTCGGGAGCCGTCCCTTGAGGGGGGGGTTCTGTCACAATCTCAGTCTTCAGCCTCAGCCTCTCTCTCAGCCTGTCACTCCCAGCTGCACCCTAATCAGTCCAGACTCACCTCACCTGTGTCGCTGTTCACACCTGCACCTCGTCCCCGGCAATCAAGCCAGCTACTTAAGCTCCAGCTCCACACTCAGTCGTTGTCAGACTGTCGTCGCACTCATGCTGAAAGGTCCAGACTTTTTTCCCGGATTGATCACCCGTTGCCAACTACTTTCCCCCCAGACTCTGCCCCATACACCTGACCCTCGGCCTGACTCCAAGGTAACCACTAGCTTCTGGCCAACATTCACCCGACTGTCTTAATCTCCGGCTTTCGATCCTGCGACAGCCCCCTGTTGCCGAGTCCTGTCTGATCTACGCCAGACCCACGCCTGCATCTGATCCTGCTTCCGCCTCCTGTTGAACCCCTGTCTGATCTACGCCAGACCCACGTCTGGTATCTGATCCTGCTTCCGTCTCCTGTTGCCGAGCCTGTCTCTTCTACGTTGTGCCATTCGCCTGGTGTCTGACTCCCCGCCTGTCCTCGACCACGAGAGCTCGCCTGAACCACATCACCGAGTGTTCCCGAACGCCTCCAATCGTCAGTGTGTGAGTCAAGCCTGCATCACCTTCTCCCTTTAAAGAACTGAGTGAGCTTCTGCCTGTGCTTCCCCTGGGTGGCTTAGTCGGTAAGGCGTCCGACTACGGATCAAGTGGTCACGGGTTCGTCTCCCGCCCAAGCCACAGCCTGTTTCCTGTCTCGACTGTGTGGCTCTCTGTTTTGGTCACCTCCGTGTTTGCTGTCGCGGGTTGAAGCCCCGCTCAAGACGCAGCTACACCCCGTTAGAAGACTGTGTGAGCTGTCACCTTCTTGTTTGCTGTCGTGGGTTGAAGCCCCGCTCAAGACGCAGCTACATCCCTTTAAAAGACTGTGTGCGCCGTTGTCTGAGCAGCTCGGGGTTAGCTCAGTTGGGAGAGCGCCCGCCTGCAAATCACCTGGTCGCGGGTTCGCGCCCCGCTCAGAATTGTTTCTGGTCCTGGTATTGAATAAAGACTGTTCATTGCTTACTTCACCTGCTTGCTTCTGGGTCCTCACTATCAGCGTTACACACAGAGACGCTTAATGCATGCTTTTATCTCCAGTCATATTGACTATTGTAACGCCCTGCTTTCTGGTCTTCCAAAAAGAAACATCTCAAGTTTACAGCTGTTACAGAACTCAGCAGCACGTGTGCTGACGAAGACCAGAAGGCGGGAACATATTACACCGGTTTTAAAATCACTGCATTGGCTCCCTGTGTGCTTTAGGATTGATTTTAAGGTCCTTTTAATGGTTTTTAAATGCCTTAGGGGTCTTGGACCTTCTTATCTTTCAGAATTGCTTTTACCATATGAACCCTCGCGGACCCTGAGATCCTCTGGCACTGGCCTCTCGATAATTCCTAAAGCTTGAACACGGACTTACGGTGAGGCGTCTGCCAGAGGACCTCAGGGCTGCAGAGAATGTTCATATTTTAAAAGTAGGCTCAAGACCCACCTTTTTAAATTAGCTTTTAACTTATCCCATTTTTAACTGTTTTTTATCTATATTTTTATCTTATTTTATTTCATTTATATATTCTAGTCCCCTTTTTACATGTTATTCTTATTCTATTACTATTTGTTTCATTTACTAGTGTTTTATTTATTTGATTTTAGTAATTTTATGATTCTTAGCCTATGTAGTTTTATGTTTTTATTCCACATCTCCAGTGTTTCCTCAGCAGGGGGCTGCCTGCACTGGGGGCCCCTGTTGGCTCGGGCTGGGATGTCTCTGTCTCGTGGTGGGCATCGTCTTGGTCAGGTGGGGGGTCTGCGGCACTGCTTTGCTGTTGTGGACCCCTCGCTGGCCCTGTAGCGGGGCACACCCAGGTGGAGACGTCTTGGCCCTGAGCTGTAGGGGCGCCCAGTGCAGTCAGCCTCCTGGCGTTTCCTGACCTGGCTCCTCTGTACTCAGCCACACGATTTTAAATTACACATTTTTAAATCATACTAGCAGGTTGTGTGTGTGTGTGTGCGTGTGTTCGTGTGTGTGTATGTGTTGGGGTGGAGTTTGAATGGCGGGGTGGAGGGGGGGTGGGGATTGTTTTTAACATGTATAGCACTTTGTGCTGCATTTCCAATGTATTAAAAGTGCTTTATGAATAAAGTTTGATTTGATTTGATTTGACAAGCAATATAAAACAATACCATAAGAACAGTACATTAAAGAAAAAGATAAATAAAAATGCACCAGGAGGTGTGACACCGCAGCAAGGTGCTTAAAAGCCATTCAGAAAAGATAAAACAGAATAAAACTAAATGACATGAGCATAAGACCTAGAAGCCTTAATCAGGGTTAAAAGTCATTCTAAAAAAGTGAGTTTTTAGTTTAGATTTAAAAAGACCAAAGTCAGTCGTGGTGCGGATGTCTGGGGGCAGCTTGTTCCACGATGTAGGTGCAGAGACAGCAAAAGAACGGTCCCCCCGCTGTTTACATCTTGACCTTGGAATGTCCAAAAGAAGCTGTCCAGAAGAATGCAGGACCCTCGTATGGCTGTGTAAAGTTAAAATCTTAAAGTTTGTAGACCAGTGGTTCCCAACCTAAGAAAACCCGAAACCAGTGAAGTTGGCACGTTGTGTAAATCATAAAACAGAATACAATGATTTGCAAATTCTTTTCAAGACAAGATATTTAATGTTCAAACTGAGAAACTTTATTTTCTTTTGCAAATAATCATCAACTTAGAATTTAATGGCATCAACACATTGCAAAAAAGTTGTCACAGGGTCATTTTTACCACTGTGTTACATCACCTTTCCTTTTAACAACACTCAGTAAATGTTTGGGAACTGAGGAGACCAATTTTTGAAGCTTTTCAGGTGGAATTCTTTCCCATTCTTGCTTGATGTACAGCTTAAGTTGTTCAACAGTCCGGGGTCTCCGTTGTTGTATTTTCATTCATCTTCATAATGCGCCACAAATTTTCAATGGGGGACAGGTCTGGATTACAGGCAGGTCAGTCTAGTACCCGCACTCTTTTACTACGAAGCCACGCTGTTGTAACACGTGTAGAATGTGGCTTGGCATTGTCTTGCTGAAATAAGCAGAGGCGTCCAGGAAAAAGACATTGCTTGGATGGCAACATATGTTGCTCCAAAACCTGTATGTACCTTTCAGCATTAATGGGGCCTTCACGGATGTGTAAGTTACCCATGCCTTGGGCACTAATACATCACCATACCATCGCTTTTGAACTTTGCGCCTATAACAGTCCAGATGGTTCTTTTCCTCTTTAGTCCAGAGGACACGACGACCACAGTTTCCAAAAACAATTGTAAATGTGGACTGGTCAGACCACAGAACACTTTTCCACTTTGCATCAGTCCATCTTAGATGAGCTCAGGCCCAGCGAAGCCGGCGGCGTTTGTGGGTGTTGTTGATAAATGGCTTTGGCTTTGCATAGTAGAGTTTTAACTTGCACTTACAGATGTAGACGAACTGTAGTTACTGACAGTGGTTTTCTGAAGTGTTCCTCAGCCCATGTGGTGATATCCTTTACACAGTGATGCCGGTTTTTGATGCAGTACCGCCTGAGGGATCGAAGGTCACGGGCATTCAGTGTTGGTTTTGGGCCTTGCCGCTTACGTGCAGTAATTTCTCCAGATTCTCTGAACCTTTTGATGATATTACGGACCGTAGATGATGAAATCCCTAAATTCCTTGCAATAGCTGGTTGAGAAATGTTTTCTTAAACTGTTGGACAATTTGCTCACGCATTTGTTCACAAAGTGGTGACCCTCGCCCCATCCTTGTTTGTGAATGACTGAGCATTTCAGGAAAGCTGCTTTTATACCCAATCATGGCACCCACCTGTTCCCAATTAGCCTGTTCATCTGTGGGATATTCCAAATAAGTGTTTGATGAGCATTCCTCAACTTTCTCAGTCTTTTTTGCCACTTGTGCAGCTTTTTTGAAACATGTTGCAGGCATCAAATTCCAAATGAGCTAATATTTGCAAAAACTAACAAAGTTTACCAGTTCAACTGTAAGTATCTTGTCTTTGCTGTGTATTCAATTGAATATAGGTTGAAAGGGATTTGCAAATCATTGTATTCTGTTTTTATTTACGATTTACACTGTGCCAACTTCACTGGTTTTGGGTTTTGTAGACTTTAATTACAAGGCTGAAAATGAACACTGCATAAACAATCTCTCAAATGAAGTTTTTTGGCTTTGAGCTTATATTATTAATATTAATGTCTCAGCAGGCTTCATAGCCATAGCAACGAGCTAGTTCACCTCCACAGTTGCTTTCAGTGCCTGTTCCCCAACGATCACTCTTTTTGAAGTGCACTCGCTGCTCATTCAGCTCAGCAAATTTATTTTCGAAAAAAGACCTTGGTTTGCTGAGTTGTTTATTGTGTGTTGTCTCAAAGTGTGTTTTGAGCTTATTGGTTTTCAAACTCAGACAAGATGTTACCACAGCTTCTCCTCATTGCCTGCAGTGACACTTGTAAATCCATGTAGAGGGAAACCTTAGTCGTATTTTCTCATCTTTTTCTTTATTTCTCATCTTTTTGGTAGCTGTGTCTCTGTTCCTCTTGGAGCTGTCTTACCAGGGCAAGGGGATCGAGAAAATCTTTACATTTGTTTTTAAGTGCTGCTACTGACTGCAAGTCTGTGTGTTAAGCTGAAGCAAGGAAACTGAGGCGACGGTAATTGTAAAGTCACGTGATCTTGGCCTTTAAAACTATTGTTGGTAATCTGATTTAGATACACTTTTTGTAATACTGGTTAAAATGGTTTTTATGACCCGATGGTAATCAACTCATAATGTGTTCTTAAAACAGAGCGAAAAATATCCGCTATCTACAGCAGGAGTAAAACAGGGAAAACACCAACCTATAAACATGTCGTGTCACCAATTTTTAAACCAATCAAATCCCGTCGCCATCCTGCCCGCCTCCTGCACGCCTCCTGCGCGTACATTTTGCCAGTGTGCACAGGCTCAGTGCGTGTAGCTGAGCTGAGAGGGATCAGAGTCTGCGGGAGAATGCTTACCTGTCAAGTTTAGGCTTTGAAAATAAGGGAATCCCGCTACGAGCCGTCCCACAACCCCAACCAAGCTCCAGTATCCCTCACATTTTAAGACAGGTGTACAGAAATCTAAAATAAACTCTTTGTTTTTCTAAGTTTGTTCTGTTGGCTCTAATCTCGTGACAGCTGCCTCCCAGGCTACTGCAGGTGGACGTTCTCACCAGGCTTTTTCTTCTTTCTTTGGTTTTATGGCGGTTGGCATCCATCATTTTGGAGCATTACCGCCCCCTTCAGGCTAGAGACAGAGTTCAGTTTGGAGAGGCAGAGGAATGTTCTCATTATTATATCATCACACGGGAGATTTACGGGAGAATACTAATACAGGAGGACGTCAGGAAAGAAGGATAAAATACGTAAAATACGGTAGTTTCACGGCCAAAATGTGAGACTTGACAGCTATGTGGAGAATGGCAGAGGAATTACCTATACCTATGACGTCTCACCTTGCAACACTGGATTTATTACTCCATCTGACTTTAAAACTCGGACTGGTCTTGGTTTTATTCACCTAAATGCGCGCAGCTTGATTGCGAAGCTTGACATGCTGCGTATCTGGGCGCATTCGACTGACGCTGATGTTATTGTCATATCTGAAACTTGGTTAAATAAATCCATCTTGGACAAGGACATTTGTATTGATGGGTATAGAGTTTATAGGATGGATCATCCCAGTAGGGGTGGGGGTATTGCCATCTTTGTAAAATCTAAATTTTGAGTCAAGGTTCTCAGGAGCTTATCACAAAGTAAACATTTTGAGTTGTTGGCTATCGATCTTGAGGTTTCTAAAACCTGCACTTAACTGTGGTAGGTTGTTATAGGCCCCCGTCAGCTGTCAGCGATGCACTTCCCATTTTAATTAACATTTTAAGTGAACTAAATTATAAAGATATTGTGGTTTTAGGTGATTTTAATTTGAACTGGTTGAGCCCAGTGTCTAGTGATTTCAAATCAAAGTGTGATTCAATTGATCTTTTCCAGATTGTTGAGAAGCCAACCCGTCCAAATCTGAAATGCCCAGAAAAATCCTCACTGATTGATCTGATTTTGACAAATGTTCCTCACAAATTTTCTCCCGTGTCTATATTTGCAAATGACATAATTGATCACTGTGTTGTTGCAACAGTAAGAAACACTAAGTTACCAAAAACAAAGCCCCGAATCATTGTTAAACGTAACATGAAGGGCTTTGTTGAACAAGGTTTCTTACATGATCTTTTTGCTTTTGATTGGGAGAAAATGTATGTTATTGACAATGTGGAATATGCTTGGGAGTATTTTTATTTAGAGGTTTATTAGATCTAATAAACAAACACGCTCCTTTTAAGAAGTACAGGGTAAAGGGACTAGAAAATCCTTGGTTTACACCTGTACTATCCAGAATGCTTCAAGAGAGGGATGTGGCATGGGCCAAAGCCAGGAAAACTGGTCTTGATTCTGACTGGCTGAGTTTTAGGCAACTAAGAAACTCATGCACTGCTGCAATAAAAAGGGCTAAAGCAGAGCTTTTTCTTAACACCACTTCAAATAACTTAAATAACCCTAGATTGTTCTGGAAAACAATTAAATCAATAACTGAGAATAAGCATGGTTTAGAGCTCCCTCCCTGCATGGTGAACACTTCTCAAACCATCACAGATAAATCAGCAATGCTAAATTTATTCAATGAGCATTTTATTACCTCTGGATCCCTTTTTGACACAGTAAATACTGTGTCTAACAAACCCTCTGTCCGTCCTGTTTTTAATCCCACTCTGCCTGAGCATTTTAATTTTAGACCGGTCACTGTCAGTGAGGTGCACGCTGCCCTTAGACTTTTAAACATTAGGAAACCAGCAGGCACTGATCTTTTAGAGCCTTATTTTTTAAAATTAGCTATAGATTTTATTGTAACTCCTTTAACCTACCTTTTTAATCTATCATTGGCCAATAATGAGATTCCACTCATTTGGAAATCTGCCTTTGTCCTCCCCCTCTTAAAAGGAGGAGACCCCACCCTGCTGAACAATTACAGGCCCATTTCCAAACTGTGTGTTTTAGCAAAGATTTTAGAATCACTTGTGGCTGATCAACTCAAAGAGTTTTTAATATCTAATAATATTTTAGCAGAATATCAATCAGGTTTTAGAAAGAAACATAGCACAACCACAGCTGCTCTTAAAGTGGTGGGTGATTTTATTAATTTCTTGGATTTTAAGGAACATTGTGCTGCTCTTTTTATAGATTTATCAAAGGCTTTTGACACCGTTGACCATAGCATTTTAAAAAACAGACTTCTCAGTATTGGTCTGTCGGAAAAGTCAGTCTGTTGGTTTGACAATTACTTGTCAAACAGGTCTCAGTGTGTGCAAGCTGATGGCTTGTCCTCTGGATATCTTCATGTACAAAGCGGAGTACCACAGGGCTCAGTCTTGGGACCACTTTTATTTTCCCTGTACATTAACAGTATCTGTTACAATGTTCCCACTGCTAATTTTCATTTATATGCAGATGATACTGTTCTGTATTGCTCAGCCCCCTCACAGAATCAAGCCCTTTGCCTTCTGCAGGAGGCCTTTGATATTGTACAAGACAACCTGAGGGAGCTAAAGTTGGTTTTGAATTCTTACAAAACTAAGCTGATGATGTTCACAAACTCAAAAAAGGGGCCGCAGAACCTCCCATCTATTGTCACAGCTCAGGGTGATGTGATTGAGTTTGTGTCTTCCTATAAATACCTCGGATTTGTGATCGATGACTCTCTGCCTTTTAAGCTTCATATTGAGCAGTTTGTAAAGAAGCTAAGGCTACGGCTGGGTTTTTATTTCAGAAATAAGTCTTGTTTTTCTTTTGCTGCAAAAAGCGTCTTGTTGCTGCTACTTTCTTTCTTTCTGATTGATTATGGTGATGTTTTATGTCTGCATGCTTCTTCTCAGTGCCTTAAATCATTGGATATTGTGTATCATGGAGCTTTAAGGTTCATAACAAATCTTAAGGCTCTAACTCATCATTGTACTCTGTATGAGCGAGTTGGATGGTCCTCTTTGACCATTCGGAGACTGAATCATTGGCACATCCTGATTTATAAGACTATACTTGGACTACTGCCGTCATACTTGAACAACTATATTCATGCAAGAACTTCAGGGAGTTACAGCCTTCGTTCTGTGACTCAGTCACAAAATCTACTTTTACTCTCTGTACCCAAAGTTCGTCTTGAAATGGGTAAAAGAAGTTTCCGATACACTGCTCCTGCAGACTGGAATCTGCATCAAGAAAAACTGTGCCGTGGAGAGATGGTCTCTTTAAATCTTTTTAAATTCAGATTAAAGGCTTTAGAGGAGGATGAAGCAGGTTGTAGATGCTTTGACTGATAAACTTGCTGCTCTGTGACTTTGAATTAACTGTTTGAAATGTCTGTATCTATATCTGTGTCTGTTTTATGTTTGCAACCTTGTAATTGTGCTGCTGCCCGTCTTGGCCAGGACACTCTTGCAAATGAGATTTTCAATCTCAATGAGGCTCTCCTGGTTAAATAAAGTTTCGTTCATTCATACATACCCCAATCAACATCAGGCTGTGAGCACTAACTAACTTTACATGTTTGTTTTTAACTTTACTATGATAATGTTTTGGTGTTTTCTTGCTGCAGATTGAGACATGACTCGGTGTAATGTAAAACATAAACACTGTGCTGAGGGTTTGGAGTTGAATAAGTCTTCTGGTTGTGAATCAGCTGCACTCGTGCATATGAGCGGGGGATTTTTGGAGGAGGGATGGGAGGGGCTAGACAGAGTCCTGAGGAGATGCTACATTCAAATTCATGCTAGTTTTCCAAAATTACCGACCCCAGCTTTAATCAGCTCAGATATTTTTAAATGCAACATTTTATTTGAACTATATTTACATTTGAGAAAGGGAAAGTATAGAATACAGTTGATAAAGATTGCATGTGATGTTTTAATTTTGAAAAGAACAATCAGTCTAAAAGCATGTTTTTATCAGTAGCCTTTTTTTTTTTTTTTAAATCAATTACTAGACATTTCAGGCGACCCCATTTGAATTCCAGGCGATCCCATGTGGGGTCCGGACTCAGAGGTTGAAAGACACTGATGTGACCTACTGCTTACCACTTCACCAAACCAGCACCCACACAGGCCACTTTTCAAAGGCCATTTGCAGCGATGTCCAGTTTCCCAAATTTGATTTGTGTAATTGACTGAACTCACCGTGCTATAAGAGCTCCAAGTGAAAATGAATTTGTCTATGTGAACTGAAAAAAGTGCATACAATAAATGTATAAATTATTTATACCTCAAACATATTTTTGACAAATTTGGTGGCGTGGTGGCCTGAGTCAACACATGACTCACTTACCCTGACAGGAGGAACAGACTGCAGGCCGGCCAACAAAAAACATTCATGAGGTGCTTTGCATTGACCATTCATGGTAACATGAGGGTGTGTAGAGGGCGGGGTGTGAGGTAAATACACCTGTGCAGCTTTCCACCTGGTCTGTGGTTCATAAAGGGTGTGCATACATGGTTTAATAAATCAGATTATTGTTTGTTACATGCCATTTTCAGATTTTAGACGCACATGCACTTTTAGTATGGATCCAATACAGTGTTTTATAAATAAACCTCCAGAGGCTAAACCAGACTAAAGACCAGAGCTTAGACTAAACTAAAGACCAGAGACTAAACCAAACTAAAGATCAGAGCCTAGACTAAACGAAAGACCAGAGACTAAACCAAACTAAAGATCAGAGCCTAGACTAAACTAAAGACCAGGGACTAAACCAAACTAAAGATCAGAGCCTAGACTAGACTAAAGACCAGAGACTAAACCAAACTAAAGATCAGAGCCTAGACTAAACTAAAGACCAGAGACTAAACCAAACTAAAGATCAGAGCCTAGACTAGACTAAAGACCAGAGATTAACCAGACTAAAGACCAGAGCCTTGACCAGACTAAAGACCAGAGACTAAACCAGACTAAAGACCAGAGCCTTGACTAGACTGATGACCAGAGACTAAACCAGAGTATAGACCAGACTAAACCAGACTAAAGACCAATAGCATTGACTGGACTAAAGACCAGAGCCTAGACTAGACTAAAGACCAGAGGCTAAACCAGACTAATGACCAGAGCCTAGACTAGACTAAAGACCAGAGGCTAAACCAGACTAATGACCAGAGCCTCGACCAGACTAAAGACCAGAGCCTTGGCTAGACTAGAGACCAGAGACTAAACCAGATTGAAGACCAGAGCCTAGACTAAACTAAAGACCAGAGGCTAAACCATACCAAAGACCAGAGACTAAACCAGACTAAAGACCAGAGCCTAGACTAAACTAAAGACCAGAGACTAAACCAAACTAAAGATCAGAGCCTAGACTAGACTAAAGACCAGAGACTAACCCAGACTAAACTCCAGAGGCTTGACTAGACTAAAGACCAGAGACTAACCCAGACTAAAGTCCAGAGGTTTGACTAGACTAAAGACCAGAGCCTAAACGAGATAAATGTCCAGAGCCTGGGATTAAGATTGAGGAGGTTGAGTAAGACTTAAAAACACCTGTTTGGAACATTCCTCTGGTGAACAGGTAAACTGTTAATGGATGAATTAATGTCTCTGAGGAAGGTTTTTAAATTAATCTACTCTTCTTTTATCAAAGTGAAGTGAGGGGAATTGTTTCACTTTGTTCCATTTTCAATATCATCTGAAATTAGATGAACAATGACTCAACAAATGAACAAATACATTATTAAATAGCTTTGTATTTATGCACGCACATGCGTCTATAACAGGGGTGGGCAAGTGGTGGCCCGGGGGCCAAGTGTGGCCCTCCACATCACTAAATATGGCCCACCATTCATTCCCAACCAGCAGTTGTAAATATGAAGAAAACTCAGATATCCAATAGAAATAATTCTATATAATCTAGACTGATATTTCACTGGCTTATGTAAGTTGTTTATGACCTTAGTTTGCTATAATAGTGTCTCTAAATCTCTTTTATAAAGCCTTTGAACATTATATCGAGTATTACTCAACACTATATTTTAAAAATGGCAGCAGCAAAATATTTGAGCTTTAAAAATTTGAATAATAATAATCATTCTATTGATTTGAAAATAGCTTCATTGGCTTTAATTCCATGTATGTTAGCTAAATTTGCTTGAATTCTATGTCAAGTTCATTTGATTGTGCATAATAACTTGTATTTATGTTGTAATATATGAATATTGGTATTCTAATTTTATGACAAATTTATATTCTCACATGTTTATCCAACATTCTTTTTCCTCATCGAGAGTTTCTGAAAATTAGTAACAATGTGGCCCTCAGGCTGGGAAAAATTGTCTTATGTGGCCCCCTTGGTGATTAAAGTTGCCCACCCTGGTCTATAAAATGAGGAGCATGGCTTCAGCCTCTATTGTAAATCAATGATGAACTGGAGCTCCATAAATAAAGACGGATTGTTCAGGACTCGGCCCTGTGAGGCAGGTTGATGTCTGAGTTTGGTCCAGAGAAGGTCTGTCCCCGTCTTCACTCTGTCATGACTGAAGTCCTCTGGTTCTTTGTGGACCTCCTGTTATCTGCTCACTGGGTGCATGAACTCCACCAGGTCAGCAGAGAACTACTGTGTTAAGATCAACCTTTGACCTCAGCCAAGCTCCGCCTCCCCTGCATACTCCCACTTCTGCTTTTTGGACTTTGGCTCCCAGCCGTACAGTTTGAGGCTGATCACAGCAGCAGCAGAAGAAACTGTTGAGACAGACGGAGGACGAATACTGAGACACCAGCATGAGTCAGGAGAACGCCGTGGTCAATGTGGAGACGTGGATCTCTGAGAACAGGAGCGCCTTCCTGCCTCCAGTCTGCAACAAACTCATGTGAGTCCACATAGTTAGATTTGAGACTACAGTCTGTCTCCATGGTGATATGAAACTTGATTTGACTGTTTTGGTGCGGCTAAACTTTAAACCCTGAGGTCCAGTTAGTCTGGTTACTGTCTCACAGTCAAGCAATTACAGGGCTGCACTGTAGGGCAACAGGTCAGTGTATAGCAGAAGGTTGCTGCTTTAACCCCTTAAGTCATCAGGCCCTCTCTGTGGAGTTCTCCCTGTGCGTCTGTGGGTTTATCCAGGGACTCCAGTTTCTGACTACAGAACAACAACATGCTGGATGGGTTAACTGGTGACTCTGGTGTGAGCTTGAATGTGAGTGGCCCTATATGTCAGCCCCATAATTGGCTGGTACCAATCAAGCATGTACCCGGCCTCTTGCCCAATGACAGCTGGAATAGGCTCCAGCCCACCTGTGACCCTTAAAAGCACAGGTGATGGACCTGCTGTGTCCTCCAATCTCCTCACGATGTCTCAGTATGGTCAGATTCAGAGATCCAATCTGTGTCCTCAAAGTGTCCTTGTATATCATCAGAGGGCAGCAGGACATAAGGGGCGTGGCCAAGGCGAGGGGCGTGGCCAAGGTGAGGGGAGTTGGCTGATGTTAAGAGTACGGCTGATCGTAGGTAATTTATTTGAGGAGGTTGCTGATTTCAGGGGCATGACTGAAGGTTTGGGGCATGACTGATGGTTAGGGGGGGACCGATGGTTAGGGGCGTTGCTGACAGTTGGGGCGTAGCTGATAGAAAGGGGCGTGGCTTATGGTGAGGGGCGTGACTGAATATTGGGGCATGGCTAATGGTCAGGGGCGTAGCTGACAGAAAGGGGCGTGGCTGACAGTAAGGGGTGTGGCTGACGGTTAGGGGCGTGACTGAATATTGGGGCATGGCTGATGGTTGGGGCAAGGCTGATGGTTAGGGGCGTGGCTGACAGTAAGGGGCGTGGCTGATGGTTTGGGAAGTGACTGATGTAAGGGGCGTGGCTTAGAGCTTGGTGATATTATCTCAATATCACGATTAATTGAACCATGGCTAATGGTTAGGGGCATGGCTGATGGTTGGGTTGTGACTTATTATTAGGGGCGTGGCTGATGGTTAAGGGCGTGGCTGATGGTTGGGGGTGTGACTGAATATTGGGGCATGGCTGATGGTTAGGGGCGTGGCTGATGGTTAGGAGCATGGCTGATTGTTAGGGGTGTGATTGAATATTTGGACAGGGCTGATGGTTAGGTGCGTTGCTGATGGTTGGGGGCGGGGCTAATGTTTGGGGGGGTGGCTGAATTTTGGGGAATTGCTGATGGTTTGGGAAGTGGCTGATGTAAGGGATGTTGCTTAGGGCTTGGTGATATTATCTAATGTCAATATCATGATTAATTGTTGGTCTTACCTCGAATTCGATTAATGAATGATTATTTACTGGATAAAATAAGTAGTGATACTGAGCTGTTGTTAAGGGCGTGGCCTAATATTGGGGGTTTTGCTGATGGTTTGGGCCATTACAACTGGTCAGGGACAAATTGAAATGGAGTCTTTACACTCAGATGAACATGGACCATGGTCCAGCTAACTGTGGTGCTGGATCTTCTTGTGACTTTGCATGTGTGTCACTCCTGAACATGAGGACGAGTCTGAGTGCTGTCCTTCTCTTTTAGGCATTTCTCTCAGCTGAACATCATGTTTGTGGGAGGACCAAACACCAGGAAGGACTATCACATCGAGGAGGGGGAGGAGGTCAGACCTGGAGTTTTATCTCACTTTCTGTTTCACTTCTTTAAAGCTAAACGCTCAGTCTGTCAGAAACACTCCTCACTTCTGAGTGGACGTCGTCCGTCTCATTTAGACAGAGGCACCGACAAACAGACAGACAGACAGACAGACAGACAGACAGACAGAGAGGAAGACAGACAGACAGAAAGACAGATTATGTTTTCACAAATAGAGATAGATAAGTTGGAACATTGATTTCTGTCTATCAATGTTTATTGACTTATTTATTCCCTCCTTGCCTCCTTGTTGTTGAGACGGTAAGCTGCTGATACCGTCTTGCCAATGCTCAGCTGTAGGCGCCACTAGCACAAGTAGGCTGCCAGGATTTCCATATCCTGGTTTAGGCCGGTTTCCAGCGCCTCCCATGTTGGCCGTCCCATCATGATGGCCAGGTCATCGGCATAGCCATATTTTCGGGATGCTGTCTCTGGTAGATCGTGGGTGTCAATACAGAATAACATAGGTGTAAGGACAGATCCCTGTGGTACACCATTACTCAGCCTCCTGAGCCTGCTGCATTGTCCATCACTGGTCTTCAAGGAGAAGCTGCAGTTCCTGAGCATCTCCATGATGAATTTCGCCATATGCCGGTCGGGGATGGTTTTTAGGCGCTTTAGGTGGAGGCCACGATGACAGACAGTGTCGTAGGCAGCTGTTAGATCCAGTGGCACCACTCCAGCCTTCTCTTATTTTTGAAAGCTGTCTTCAATGTCCTTTATGGCCTCTTTGACGTGGGACCTGAGAGAAGGGCGTGGCTGCACACTACTGAGCTGGACATCTGTTGATGACACACAAAAGAAGAAGACTTATGGCCCTTTTCCACTAGCCCTACTCTACTCTGCTTGGCTCTACCCAGCACTACTCTACTCGCCTTGTGCTGCTTTCCCATTAGCCCCAGTCGCCTGCCCAACAGGGTGAGCGGCACTGCGGTGACGTCATTTTGAGCGCGACACAACAATCTGTGGCTTTTTGTCACAAACCGAGTAAAAAAGGAAAGCAGAAGAAGGCTGCAGGTGGTAAGAAGAAATACCCCTTGAGAAGCACAGGAGAGTTTTGGAAACTATACAACAGAATGAAGCCGAGGACGAGAGCAATCCAGCTGCAAAGAAAAGACGTATGAGGGTAAGCTAATGGTAGCTACCGCTAGCATGCTAGCTCGTCGTGCTCATGACTCATCGATGAAGACATTGTCTGACCAATCAGTAGCCGGCGGTCGGTGACGTCATCTTTTAGTATGGACTCAGCTCGCTTGGAACCAGAGCGGATTAGGTACTAAAACTAGCTTGTTTTAGGAGGTACCAGGCTAGTGGAAACACGCTGCAAATCAAGTAGGGCCAAGGCGTGCTCGTGGAAAAGAATAAGGTGACCATATTTCTCCATCAAGTGTGTTTTGATTTTCCACATTACATCAGAGTTGAGGTTATATTAGTGAGCATCAGATCCCTTCTGTGTTTGAGGGCACAACAGGCTCAATGAGCAACTGCACTTTTGGATCAAGGCCAAAAAAATGCAACCCGCAACTGCCAGTAATTACAAGCAACTTTTCAAAAAGAGAAGCCCAAAGTCCCTTAAAGGTGTAGTCAGCGATGTGGGATAAAACGAGTGGAGAGGTTGTTTATAAACGAATTTAGACCCACCTCTCCCTTCATACCTCACCCCTGGCTCCATCCCCGAAAGCTGATGGACGTGCATCGTCATGGAAACGGCCGTAGAAACTGTGTAGCTGACCAACATAGCTAAGGTAACCCTGACTCGTCAGACAACTCGACTGTCATTATTGATAACATCACAACAACAGTACATTCTGTCAGATTAGACAATAAGAAGAATGTCCGATGGCTGTTACTGTTATGCGAAGCACCACAAAGCTAATGTTGCTAACCTATCCAGCAGAAAGACGGTGACATCCTCGTCCGTTTTCAGGTCTTTCAGTTGGCGGACTTCCCTCCACCGTGGTAAAGAAACACCAATGTTGACCCGGGTCTTCGCTCTTTCATGGTCATAGCCCTTCTTTTTCACTTTTCACTCCTCTGACCTTTTTCTTTTGGGCTGTTTTTCAGCCATTGCTACTGCACATATTGTGTCTCTCTCTTACGCTAACTGTGCACGCTAGGAAACCTACGACTCCCCCTCCCCCCTCTGTCTGATCTGTGCATGAGTATGATCGCCCCCTGGATGTGGAGGGGTGTACCCTGTTTTGGTAACTCAGCCCGAGCCACAGTATTTACCTGCTGAAATTCAGAGCCAAGGCTGTGTATTGAAACCGGACTTTTTTTTCAACATGCTGTCAGTGGTGACATCTTGTGGATGGAGAGGAGAAATACGGTGAATTTGACAAATAGTGCATTAGATTAAAAGATTAGAAGATCGCTGACTACACCTTTAAATAAACAGACTGGCTTTGGTTCCTAGTTTTCCATGTGTGAGTTTGTTTGAGGGTGTGTTGGGTTGACTCTGGTTTCACACTGCTGCTGGTTTCTCACTGATGAAAAATATTCAAACATAAAAACCCATCTTGTCTTCAGTGTCGTCATGTCCTGAATGTGTTTTCACATCCATCCTATTCTATGACCTCTAAGCAAATGTGTGTCCTTGAAAATAATTTTTGACCACCTCACATGGTCGACTGTTCCTGGAGGCCGATTCCCTGTCATGTGGAGGTGCTCACATGACCATCACCTGTAACACACCACCTGTGTTAATCAACAACAGAGTCACAGCTCTAATGTGTCAGCAGGACATGGGATATTAAATATTCACATGTTCACGGCTCCAGCTCTGGGCAAAGGCCTTAAAGGTGTAGTCAGCGATCTTCTAATCTTCTAATCTAATGCACTATTTGTCAAAATCACCGTATTTCTCCTCTCCATCCACAAGATGTCACCACTAACAGAATGTTGAATAAAAAGTCCGGTTTCAATACACAGCCTTGGCTCTGAATTTCAGCAGGTAAATACTGCGGCTCGGGCCGAGGTACCAAAACAGAGTACACCCCCCCACATCAGACAGAGGGGGAGGGGGAGTCGTAGGTTGCCTAGCATGCGCAGTTAGAGAGAGAGAGACACAATAGGTGCAGTAGCAATGGCTGAAAAACAGCCCAAAAGAAAAAGGTCAGAGGAGTGAAAAGTGAAAAAGAAGGGCTATGACCATGAAAGAGTGAAGACCCGGGTCAACATTGGTGTTTCTTTACCACGGTGGAGGGAAGTCCGCCAACTGAAAGACCTGAAAACGGACGCGGATGTCACCGTCTTTCTGCTGACAGGTAAGCAACATTAGCTTTGTGGTGCTTCACATAACAGTAACAGCCGTCGGGCATTCATCTTATTGTCTAATCTGCCAGAATGTTCTGTTGTTGTGATGTTATCAATTACGGCAGTCGAATTGTGGCTACTATTGTCTGATGAGTCGGGGTTACTTTAGCTACCTTGGTTGGCTACGCAGTTTCTACGGCTGTTTCCATGACGATGCATGTCCATCAGCTTTCGGGGGTGGAGCCAGGGGTGAGGTATGAAGGGAGAGGCGGGTCTAAATTTGTTTATCAACAACCTCTCCACTCGTTTTCTCCCACATCACTGACTACACCTTTAAAGGGCCGGGAGGTCAAACGAGCCTCTCACTCAGAGAGAGCATAGAGGAGGATCAGGGGTAGTGAGGGGTTTTTGAAAACAGTTTTGAATTTTAATTTATTTATTTGATAGTGACGATGCAGTTTAACATATTTCCATCACTGAGCATGAATCTGATGTGCTGCACAGAGAGTTTATAGCAAATGCTAATTTCCAACTCTTGTCCCTAGTTTGACCTTTAAATATAAAAGTCAGAAAATTTACAGTATTCAACAGCATTAAATAAAAAAGGTTGACAAAACAACAATAAAATACATGTACATGTACATGTAACTGGTGTGACTTTGCGTTGTGTAGTTTTCTTTCATGCAGAGATGGCAGACACAGGACCTCGCTCTCTCGTCAGGATTTATTCTGTACGAAAATATAATTAAGAGTCTCAGCATCTGGTACACAAATATGCAGCCCGTACAGACAAAACACATGCCAGCTAACTTAGAACACAGTGAACACAAGCTAACATAAAAAACGTGTTCGTACAGCTAGCTCGACTAACAAACAAAATAACTTTTTGGATCCAAGATTCAGACTTTATAAAAATAAAATATAATCCAGAAACACATTAAAGTGTCACAAACAATACAAAGCATACTTAAAATGAATAAATAGATAGAAAAAGAAATAAAGTTAGACAAAGGACACCTACCTCTCCCCAGGGATAACATAGAAAGGGGAGGAGAAAGGGGTCAAACCAAGTACACTGTAAAAACAAAAAAGTTGTGCCAACTCAAAATTTCAAGGCAACAGTCTCCACAGAATTTTTGAGTTTTGAGGTCCAACTAAAAATCTTAAGTTTGATCAAACAAATAATTTTTTGTTGAGATAACTTATCATTAAAGTTGTTGTGACTTAATTTTTTGAGTTGCACACAAAAATAATTCAGTTGAATTAAAGCTCTGCCAACTTGTTAGTTTTTGTTCATAAAATGTACCTTTCATATGTATAACAACTTCAGATTTCAAGTTCTGCAAACCAAAAATTCTGAAATAAAGATGTGCAAACATTTTTCAATCAGAAAATGTTCCTTTATATGTATTATGACCTCATGTTTTGAGTCCTCCATAACAAGACTAATTCCATCCACTTTTCTGTCACACACATAACTAACAAAACCAAGTCAGTTCGAATGTTATTCACCTTAACTGTAGAATTGTTAACACTTTTCTTTATGACGCAGAGTCTCACTCAGTCTCAGTTTATGTGAAGTAAGTGGAATTTCCAAAAACAGTATCTCACAAAAGTGAGTACACCTCTCACATTTCTGCTAATATTTTATTACATCTTTTCATGGGAAAACATTAAGGAAATGACACTTTGATACAATAGTGAGTGTCCAGCTTGTACAACAGTGTCAATTTACTGCCACCTTGAAATAACACACAGACAATAATGTCTAAACTGCTGTCAACAAAAGTGAGCACACCCCAAAGCGTTATTTTTGTGTCCATCATTATTTTTAAGCACTGCCTTAACTCTCTTGGGCTTAGAGCTCACCAGAGCTTCACATTTTACCACTGGAGTCCTTTTCCACCTCCATGACCACATCGCAGAGCTGGTGGATGTTAGAGACCTCGTGTTCCTCCACCTTCCTTCTGAGGACGTTCCACAGATGCTCAGTAGGGTTCAGATCTGGAGACATGCTCGGCCAGTCCATCACCTTTACCTCAGTTTCTTTAACGAGGGGGTAATCGTCTTGGAGGTGATCGTCCTGTCACTACCCCACACACACACACACACACAAAAAAGATTGCATTAGTTCAAACCAGAAATATACATCACAAAAGGGGCCAATCTTTAAAAGCAACCCCAGAATAGGAATAAAGATAAAATTAGGAAAAAATGCTAATGCTCCAACTGAACAACAGAGCCTGCGAACAGTTGTTGTTCAGCTGGAGCGTTAGCAGCTAACAGCTAACAGCTAACATCAGAGAAAATTTTAAAATGAATGAACAAATAACTTGAATACATTCTCTTATTTGAAGAGTCAGTCTAAAATTTCTGCATTTAATCAATTTTGTGGGGCTTTTAGGGGACAATGGCAAAAATGTCAAAGTGTTGTAACCAAAAAAACTTGGCACCAAATTCTGAGACTTGCTAAAAATTATTTTGAAAGTATCAATAAAATACATTATCTATTATTTTGGCAAAGTTATACATTTGTCTTGTTAAACAATGAACAAAATGTTCTGAATATTATGGTAACTTTGGAGAATTTGTGGACTATATAATATATATACAATACAATATATATAATTAACAAATATTTTTATTCCATTAACTAACAACTTTTAAATATATATTATAAATAAATACATAAATAATACATCAAGTGTAGCAGTAGTGGATGGACATTGACAAAGATGAAAATGAACAACAGCTTCAAAAACATGAAATTTCAAAAACATGTTCATTATTAGGCAAAAAAAGAATTTATATCTGTAAAATAACATGTATTAACTTTCTAGTGTTTCATGATTATTACAAAATAATAGATCCTCATATCCCCCAATAGATGACATTGTCAAGCAAAAACAAAAAAGTAGGTCAAAGTGGCAGGGTCCATATAAAAATTCTAAAATTAGTTCATAGAAAAAGCCCAATTTTAGTTGTTGGCATTTTTTTCCTCAATGAAAATAATAAAATGCACAAGTTCAATTATACTTGCTGACTCTCATGTTTGAATTTTGTGCCACTTTTTCTTGAAAAGTAACATAGTAAGATGGTGGGATTGTTTTGTCAGTTTTGTAACTCGTTTTTTTTTTTGTAATTGAAAATGTTACATTTTACAGGAAAATTCAAGGAGAATAAGATGTAATCCTCTTTTGGAATGTACTAAAACACTTTTTTTAACAGTTTATGTATAATTTGTCAAACATTATTTCGAAAAAGCTAAACCATTTTCAGTATTGGTCCTGGTCTTTATTGCTAAAACGCATATAATTTAATTTAAAAATAATCCTTAAAAATGTATTTTCAAGTGGTAAATTAAAATGTAGTTACTGCATTTATAAGTACACTTGTATACACCCCATATGTAAAATATTTAATATTTATCCTTTTGTTGTGGTAAGACCACTTGACATTTTCAGTCAAATTATTTATATTTTGATATACAAGGCGCACGTGACCATAAGTTGCAGGATCAGCTAAATTATGATAAAAATACCAATTTTTAGACTGGAAAATATGGTAATCTGTAGCACAGTAGGTTGTGTTTCATTTTCTGATACTTTTCTTTTTCGTGAAATAAAGTAATGCGTTTAACGTCAGACTGACATTACTGGCATATTTATCTTCAGACTCAGGAGTAGTACTGAGATTTCTATTGAACTGTTTGTATTATATATTCAGTAATGGAAGAACGTTACATTCTTCATGAAGGGAAAAATTCTTGCAGGGCTCTTGGTTCACAGCTAATATGATTGTGTCTTAATAATTTACTACTTTGTATTTAGAACTTTAAGAAACAGTTTTGGGTAGGAACTTACCATCGTATTGCAAACAACAGGAGCCAGGTGCTGCAGTCAAACTTTGCCTCTCAAGTGGCCTGTCGAACCTGAGCAGTGCATCTGTGCCAATCCAACCCGCTGCACTGTGCAGGAGAAAGGGTCCTCTTAGTATCATTGCTAATCTGTACCGTGCCATAGGCCAATATGTCAGTCTGTGGAGCTGTCTATACATGCATTTGATGTTTAACGTTATAGCATACACATCTCATTGCAGCAATTGTGAGCAATGTTTTGTTTATAGCCATTCCCTTCTAAAATTAAACGGATTTACGTCTGTTCAGGCACACAATCTATTATTTGCCAAGATAAGATCAACCTTTTTTCTAGCAACATGTCAACAGGGAGTTTTGATTTCAAAGTTTGAAACATTATAATTCATGCTTTCACAGAAAAGAAACTGTACTAAATACACATGAAAAACACCTCCTCACCCGGGTTAGTGGTTTGGTGAAGCAGCATCTCGACACAGCACAGTCAACCACTAGCATGGTAGCTAGCTAATGTTCAAGGTGGCTAACATATCTGTAATGACCATGCTGTTTTAAGCTAACTGACAAAAAATAAAGTAACATTAATCTGCATCAAGTCAAAATCAACTGCAAAGCTAGACTTTGATTAATACTCAAATAAAATACTCACCTTTATTGAGATAACATCCATCCAGGACAAGTGCACAGGAAAAATGGCAGAACATGTGGGAACTTGAAAGTGCAGAAAGACCCCTGCAGATTTGAGTTGGAAACCCCGTTCTTTCTGAAAGCCAACTCAAAGAATTTAGTCATAGCCTCAAACCTACAATTTTAAGTTCTGCCAACCTAAGTTTTTATATGAGACCAACTTTACTCAACAAACTTATAAAAGGTAGTTGAGCTAACTGCTTTTATGTTGTTTGCAACACAACAAAACATTTAATGTTTGCCTGACTTAAAAAACATTGTCAGGCCAACAATTTTAAGTTTTCATTTTTACAGTGTATAAAGGGCAACAAAGCAACGAAGAAGAAATTGACGGGAGGACCAGGCTCTACAAAATAAAATACCCAGAAATTGACAAGGAGATTCTAAAATACATACTTACAAACACAGGGATAATTTTTGTAATTATATATAAAAATAATGAACATATTAACCCTGTTACATTCACAAAAAAACAAGTAATTACACAAACCAGTTCAAAATAAGTAATAAAAAAAAACATGGCAAACTAAGAATGATCACAGCTCTGATTGCTTTTAGCAGCACTTGATCTTTGTAGAGAAGAGTTTTGAAGCTGTGGTTAATTTGATTTTGGTTGGTAATGGAAATGTTAACTTACATTTTTGTATGCTACAGTTTCCATTCACCTTGCTCCTTGTTGCTCTGCTGCTGTTCTGTCTTTGAATACATTTGGATAAGGGTTCGGGGGCAAGATTATTAATACACTTAAAAACTAATTTAAGGAAAGAAAACTGCATGAAGCTTTTGAAGCTCAATAGATTGTATTTATTCAAAATGTGGCAGTGGTGCCAATGGATGTGTTTTTTGTCCATAACTTTAAGGGCTTTATTTTACAAGGATCGATCAGTCAATCAAACTTTATTTGTATAGCACTTTTCATAAAGGACTTTGTAATACAAAGTGCTTTACATGGGAAAAAGATAAAATAGAATAACAATAAGTGGAATAAAAAGCATAAAATTGCATAATTGCATAAAATGAAAACATAAGACCCCCACAATCCCCCCCCCCCCCAAACCACATTCAATATACACACTCACTTACTCAAACACACAAAGACATAAAAAGGAAATTCAGACAGAAAACTAAATTAGAGGACCGAGGAAACGCTATCTTGAATTAAAAATGAGGAAACACAGGTGCTAAAACTAAATAATACTTAAAAATACTCGAAAATACTAGAGGGTAGGATAAATAAATGTGTAAATACATAAATAAATAAAATAACATAACACCATAGAATAAAAGTTGGATAAATAATATGGTGTAACATCAGGTGCATAATAAAATCAGCTAAAATAGGATAATAAAAGGATGAAGTAAGGCAGTCTTCATAAACACATGAACCTGGGTGAAGGAGGAACATGAGCTCTTTAAATTCTGATTATGTCCTCATCAAATTGACTGTCAAACTGAATTGGGACATATAAACTTCCTTTTAGGGTGCCTGCCCAAAAGGTAAGGACCCCTTTAGCTCAGTCAGATGACAGAGTAGACCACGCTGAAGAAAAGTTCTGAAGGAATTGTTGTTTCTCAAACGGTTTCCTAATGACAAGGACTAAACCCCGGAGCAGCCCTCCCACATGAGTGTGGGGATCCAGCTCCATAAAAGCAGTGGAGGTTCTGCCTCTACACAAAAAAACTGAGGATCTACAACTTAAAAAAAAAAACATGAATGGATTTCCGACAGATTTGTTTGCTCTTCCAGAAGTTTTGTTTGCACTTCTCAAAGTTCTGTTTGCGCTTTGTCCTAACTCTCATGGGCGGGGCCTCCTCTGAAAACTGTAAGAAGCCTCCTGATTGGTCAGTGTCCCTCAGCCAGACGGGATGACAACTTCCGCTCCAACACAGACGGCACTGTGGGAGAAGGAGACAAACATGGATAAACAGGAATGTTTTGTCTAACTTCTCTGTCCTTCTGGTACTTTTAAGATTTCTCTTGTCTCTTTTATTACTTTCTTCCCAACCAGTAGAGACAGCGTTATTAGACATTAACACTCATGATGTAGACCTACAAGCCAAGCATTATGCTCTTGTCAGGCTCATCCTCACTTCAGTAAAAGTTTGATTCATTTCACAGATATGAATTATTATTTTTGGAAAAACAGAACTTTAATAAGAATCTGTGGTTCACAAGAGCAATATTTTGATTTGTAAGTAAAACTTGTGGATTTATGAAGATACAGTTTTAATCACAAACATATTTTTTTGTCTTTTTTGAAATTATAATTTTGTAATAATAAGGAAACAAAATTAACTCCATAGAAATCTAGGTTTAAAATGAGCTGGGTCAGCTCTGCACTCCTGGGGCTCTAATTTCGTGGCGCAGTGCAGGGGGCGCAAGCCTGGTGCACCCCGCGCAATGTTAATTTCGTCCAGCGCACCGCCGTGCGCTGCCAATTTGACAATTTGGTAAACCGTCTGCGCAGAGACGGGTGTGACGGCGCACCAGGGGGAGATGTCGGCAGATTCATTTTGGCACAGTGACAATTTCGTGCCAAAAACAGTGCAGAAAGTGCGCTGAAAGTTCGCCTGCTCCAACCTGGTCTATTCTCGGCACAAGGCGAAGCGCGCCCTGTAATTTGGTGACAGGCGCACATGTGCGCACACGTCAACAAAGCCTCAGAGGCAGGTTTCCAGAGCGTCAGGCACATTTTAACACAATAAACAGTCACATCAATCACTATTTAATGTAACCGTCTGAACCAGCATATACATTTGTATCTATATTAATTGTCCCGTCACATCTGATGTTGGATTAAAGCCGTTTATCATAATGGAAACTTAACCTGACGGCATCTGGAAGTTTGAAGCACATCTTACAAGTCAACAATAAACAGCCTTAACATCTGATACTGAGTATATATCTGGCTTCTCTCATTCCATTAAATTCAAAGAAAAGAGAGAGAAAAAAGACGAAGAAAAAGTAGATAAAATAAATGTATGTCACTCAGGATTTACCTGTGATTTCCCATATTCCTCTGTTTTATTCACTATTTTTGACGTGATCTAAAAAGATGGAGTACATTTTTGTAAGGAGGATGAGGCGGAGACACCGGGAGAGTATACAGTACATCACTAAAGGCTCTGCTATTTGGCGATGACAAACCAGGAATGCAGGTGGATCAAAAGTATTCTGAATGGATAAGCCTGCTGCTGTGTAACTGTCTCTTAATTTTGTACTCCTATAATGACAAAGGAACAGATTACATCTGTCCCGGGAGCTGGTCCACGGTGATGCGCTTCGTGGCCTCAGATGCACGCCCCGATGGCCAGTCCGTTCTCCCAGCTGCTGAAGTGACAGCTGACAGTCTCCTCTGCCTGCCTGGGAAAACAATGTCCATTTGAACCGTGGGATGATCAGATATTACAAAGGCATGGTATTTCCGGGAAGAAAGATTTAGGAGCAGTGATTTATCTATTAGGAAGTAGTCGATCCTTGAATAGGAATGATGTACAGAAGAAATAAAGGAGCATTCAGTTGCCTGCCATGGCTCTATGGCATTATATGCTTGGAGAAAAGAATTAATAACTACGGAAGATTGAAGGGAATTTGTGACGAGTCTGGAAAAAAACGAGGAATCATCCCAATTTGGAGCTCAAAGATTGGCAAATATCACAGATATATTACACAGCTTACAATAACGCCCATTTATACCAGAGAAGATATTAGAAGGTGTGTAAGTAGTTTATATCTGGTTTAAGGGTATGAAGATGGGCGAAAACTCTCTTACATTTTTTTGAATTATTGACACCTTTAACACTCCAGGTAATGATTGTTGTTGAGGCCCTGGATGTGTTTGTAGCAGTCATCCTAAAACTGACACAAGGAAGCTGTGCTTGATATAATATATAAAAGACTTTGCAACAATTGTAAGGAAAAAGAAACATTAATTGCAAAAACAACTTAAAATGGGAACATAAACCATTTACCCACTTACATCTCTCCCCAAATGAGAGATAATCCCAACCCAATCGTAGTAGAAACAAACCTTTGAGATGGAGCTTTAGTTTTACAACTTAAGAACTTAACATACCTGATTTATGCTTCTTTACACAGCTCCAAGTTTGATTATCCTGAGAACTTGAACATCAACCTTATAAATAGAATTGTGCCAGACAAAGTTTGTGACCTAAAGTAAACTAATAACAACAGTGAGATTAAGAGACAAAAAAAAGATCAAAATTATAAAATATATTCTCTTAGGGGAAACAACAAAACATTTGTTCATCTCTACAAAAAAACTTTTATGTAAATCTTCCCCAGCCTATTTATGATTTCCATTAATGAACACAGTGGATACATAGTGGAACTAGATTTTAATAGTTTCAGGAGTGCAAAAAAATATGTTAAAGAAAAGGTGTTAGTGTTTTTCTGTTCCACTACGGAAGAGGATTAGGGCCACTGAGGAAAAAAAATTGAGTTCAGTTTTTTTTAATTAATATTTCTCTAAAGATTAAATTTAGAATTCTGAGGAAATAAAGTCAGAATTCTGACTTTATTGTGTTTTATTTTTATATTTTGTTTCTAATATGTGTTTTACTTTCGTATTTGTTTTTAAAATGTTTTATTTTCTAATTTATGTTGTTAAATGTGTTTTGTTTTTCTTATTTTGTTTTTTAAAATGTGTTTTATTTTCTTAGTCATGTTTTTTAAATGTGTTTTATTTTCTTAATTAAATGATCACATGTGTTTTATTTTTAGTTTATTGTGTTTTCTTTGTAGTTTGTTTTTTAAATGTGTTTTATTTTCCTATTCATGTGGTTAAATTTTTTTTCTTATGTTTTTGTTTGTGTGTGGACAGCTGTTCTACCAGCTGCAGGGTGACATGTGTCTGAAGATCATCGAGAACGGGAAGCACAAAGACGTTCACATCAGGGAGGGCGAGGTAAGGTCTTCTCCTTCACACTCTTCATGAATCAGGGCCCTAATTTCGTGGCGCAACGCAAGGGGCGCAACGCAGGGGGCGCAGAGCCAGGGCACCCAATTTGACAATTTGGTAGACCGTCTGTGCAGAGATGGGTGTGACGGCGCACCAGGGGGAGGTGCCGACAGATTCAGGTTGGCGCAGTGACAATTTCGTGCTAAAAAACTGTGTGGAAGGTGGGCTAAAAGCTCGCCAGCTCCACCCTGGTTTATTCTCGGCGCAGGCGAAGCGCACCCTCCACAGCTGTAATTTGGTGACAGGCGCACATGTGTGCACACGTCACCAAAGCCTCAGAGGCAGGTTTCCAGAGCGTCAGGCACATTTTAATGCAATAAACAATCACATCAATCACTATTTAATGTATCAGTCTGAACCAGCATATACATTTGTATCTATATTAACTGTCCCGTCACATCTGATGTCGGATTAAAGCCGTTTGTCATAATGGAAACTTAACCTGACGGCAGCTGGAAGTTTGATGCACGTCTTACAAGTCAACAATAAACAGCCTTAACATCTGATACTGAGTATATATCTGGCTTCTGTCATTTCATTTAATTCAAAGACAAGAGGGAGAAAAAAGAGATAAAATAAATGTATGTCACTAAGGATTTACCTGTGATTTCCCATATTTCTCTGTTTTAGTCTTTATTTTTAACGTGATCTAAAAAGATGGAGTACATTATTGCAGGGAGGATGAGGCGAAGACACCGGGAGAGTATACAGTACATCACTAAAGGCTCTGCTATTTGGCGATGACAAACCAGGAGTGCAGGTGGATCACAAGCATTATGAATGGATAAGCCTGCTGCTGTGTAACTGTCTCTTAATTTTTTACTCCTATTAATGACAAAGGAACAGATTACATCTGTCCTGGCCCTGGAGCTGGCCCACACGGTGACGCGCTTCGTGGCCTCCGATGCACGCCCCGATGGCCAGTCCGCTCTCCCAGTTGCTGAAGTGACAGCAGCTCTGACCGTCTCCGCTACCGGATCTTTCCAGCACACTGTTTCTGCAGTGGTAGGGATCATTCAGACCAATCAGATGCTGCGCCTCGGCCGCAGCACATTTAAAGGCAAGGAGAGGCGGTCATTTGATTGGTGAAGACAACACTCGGCTGTGTTAAACCCACTCATGCCTTTTCCCCTCCCTCTCTGGCACTTGCGCGGAGGGGCAGGGACGGAGGCGTGGATGCGCCTCTCTGTGCCTCTCTTAGCACTGCAGGAAACTTGCAAAGTGCGCTGGATACACCCTCTCGGCGGGGCGCAGGGCAGGTGCGCTGCGCCTGCACCTGGTCTACGAAATTAGAGCCCTCAGTGTTTAAACCCCGGAGCAGCTGCCTGAGTGAACCACCTCCAGATGTTCTCCTGTCTTCACTGACGTCTCCTCTTGCTCCTCAGATGTTCTCCTGTCTTCACTGACGTCTCCTCTTGCTCCTCAGATGTTCTCCTGTCTTCACTGACGTCTCCTCTTGCTCCTCAGATGTTCCTACTCCCGGCTCGTGTCCCTCACTCCCCTCAGAGGCAGGCCAACACGGTGGGTTTGGTGGTGGAGAGGAGACGGCTGCTGACGGAGACCGACTGCCTCAGGTCAGGAGGTCTCACACATCTCCTTCAACAACAGGACGGACTTAAAGGGACAGTTCAGTTCTTTTGAAGTGTGGTTGTATGAGTTCCATATTGGTCACTAAGAACATTAGATACAGTACAAAGTTCTCTCCTCTCCCTCAGTAAGACACAGTCTGTAAGAGTCTGTGACGAAGAAATAGACGCTAACAGGAAAGTACCGTACCAAGAACAAAGGGTATTTTCTCTGCCTACAAGAACTCAAATCAAAAAATAATACCACAGTTTAAGAGTACGCTACATATGAGTGTTTTAAAGTGCATTAACATTTCAGAAATATAAAGTTTATCTGGACCTAAGCCAGCTCACGTCGTGTGTCCCTCCGCTAAATCACTCCGCCGTAGTTAGCTAGCGGCTTCAGACGCCTGTTGTAGACTGATTGAAAGCACATTATATGACAAATATTTCTGAGATGGGTTTTTGTGATGCTTCCCTTGAAGCAGAAACAGATGTGCATCATGGAAAACTCAGCTTTCACCGTATTCCTCTGCGTAACGAGGGCATGACGTTACATCGTATAGTGAATCTCTCGTTACCTGTTACCTGACAGATTGTGTGCACAGATCTATACATCTCTCTCTATATATATATAAATATTAGAGGCTAATACACGGTAATAGTTGCGTGTGTGCATGTGTGAGAGAGAGACACAAACACAAGTAGCCTGCAGTGTTTTGATAAACAAACAGCCTCCTCTACTCTGATCATTTGTTTCTGACAGATCATTATTACTTACTTTGAGCAGAAACTGTCATTAGGTCCTTCAGGTTTGGGACGTTTTTCCAGTTTATCATCGGGAAAATGAAGAATGTCCACAAAACTCCAGGTTTCAGAAGAGCGGGAAAGTATATTTGACGAGTAAAACTGCCGTCCATATCACCTGTTTCCTCTGGGTACTCGCTGGTCAACCATTTGCGTCAATGTGTATTTCCGACTCTATCTTGATGTCTAGTGTCCGTGGATGTTTCCTCTGTTTTCTTTTCGGTCTGTTCGTCTCCTCTTCAGCAGCTTTTCTTCTGATAACTCTGGTTCATACAGGTATCCTCTTGACTCCAAAGTTTATGGAACTTCATCGGCGCTGTCATAATCATCCCTTTTTTAATTTCCAGCTTTGTCTCTTCCTCACACCGCTTAGAGTAAAAAAACAAAAGAGTTACGATACTTGATAAAAGTTACATGAAGCTACAACCGGCATCTGAAGCTGCTAGCTTGTATGATCAGCTGAAGGGGGGGGATTCAGTAGCTCACACCTATGATGAGGGATACATGAAGTGAGTTGGCTTAGGTCCAGATAAACTTTATATTTCCGAAATGGTTAGGCACTTAAAAACTCTCATATGTAGCGTACTCTTAAACTGTGGTGTTACTTTTTGATTTGAGTTCTTGTAGGCGGAGAAAATACCCTTTGTATTTGGTACGGTACTTTCCTGTGAGCGTCTATTTCTTCGTCACAGACTCTTACAGACTGTGTCTTGCTGAGGGAGAGCAGAGAACTTTCTACTGTATCTAATGTCCTTAGTGGACATATGGAGCTCATACAACCACACTTAAAAAAAACTGAACTGTCCCTTTAACTACAGAGCTACAGGATTATTTCATATCTGAGGAGAACCACCCTCAGCGAACTGTTTATCATCTGAGATCATGAAGATGTTTCTGAAGCAGATAAATGACAACAAACATGTCCACTATGTTTCAGGTACTATGTGGAGAACAGCACTGATATTCTGTTTGAGAGATGGTTCTACTGTGAAGACCTGGGCACACAGCTGGTTCCTGTCATCAGAGAGTGAGAACATCAGCAGAACCATCAGCACACTGAGAACATCATTATATAAGTTACACAAGACAGGGGATGAAGGGGAAATAAAAAGAAAATATATAACTAGGAACATTAGAAAGAGACGGGAACCATCCAAAAATAAATTTAAAAAAATTTAACAAAATCAAACAAAGTCAAACCCTCGTGGACCGTTCAAGTATTCTGTACACAGGAACTGCTGTGGATGTTTTCAGCCACTAACTTTTTGACTGCTTTAAAAACATATCAGATCAATTTTTTTCTACTTTTTTCACATAAATCTCTTAATCCACTTCTGCCCTGCTCAAATCTACCAAGCATTGAAAAATAAATAACAAATCTTAACACCTTAAGGGCAATTTAACAGAAAGAACGCCACCGATTATGGGAGGGTTAAACACAAAATGACCTATTTTCTTTATAAAAAGTCATCAGAGACCGGAGATTTTTTAAGACTATGATGCCACATAAAAAATCTTCTGCCTCTGATCATGTTTTTTATTGAATGATAGGTCATTTGATGCTTTACCCTTCCCATAATCCATCCCATATCGTTTAAATGGCCATTAAGAGGTTAAATGTTGTATTTATTTTTCAATGCTTCCTAATTTTGAGAAGGACAGAAGTGAATTAAGAGATCTGAGTGAAAAAAGTAGAAAAAAATACAAATTCGATGGGTTTTTAGAGCAGTTAAAAGTTAGTGGCTGAAAACAGCCATAACAGTACTAGTGTACAGTGAATTTGTCCACAGTGACCTATTTCCCTTTGGAAAAATTTTACATTGTATTTTCAAAATGTATGTAAAAATAAGCTTCCTGCCCAAAATTAATTCAATTTGCTGCAATACAAGAAAAGTTATGGTCAAATAACTGAGAAAATTTTACTCAAAGTGGCTGTTTTCAGCCTGAACAGTCCACAAGGGTTAAAACGAAATCTTAAATTAAATGGACACAAATCTTGTAGGTAAACCTTGAAGAAAAGAGCCTGGAAGACGCTGGCATTTTCCCCAAGGCAACAGAAGGTATGCGACAGTGATAAAACATATTAAAGTGCAAAGAGTAAGTAAAACCATAACCAGAGTAAAGTGCTGGAGTGCTTTGAGCAGGAATGAGAACAACTGGATTATTGCACTGAAATTTACACAACTGAATTATTGAGTTATTGCACAGTTTTTTCACTGAATCATTGCACTGCATTTTCCATCATCCACAGACCTGACGACAGACTGCAAACTCTTCGCTGTTGAGAAGTCTTATGGTCTGAGCTGTGAAGCTGTAGCTCAGTCTGGTTGTTTATTTTGTTTTGTTTTTATTTGTTTATTTGAAAGGATCCCCATTAGCTGACGCCAAGACGACAGCTAGTCTTCCTGGGGTCCAGACAAAACATACAACACACATAATTCACATTCTCAATTACTCACAATTACAGGAAATAAAATGACAAAACTAAAAGTACTTGTTAAAACAAAAACAATAAAATTAGGAAAAGCTACATCCCATATCACATGACAAAAACTCACTCAATCTAATAATAGTATTATCCAAGATAAAATTATGGTGTCAACAACAAATACAATTTCAGTCTCCTTTTAAAAACAGTTTTATCCTTAATTTCACTGGAAGTTTGTTCCAAAACACAGTTGACCTATACAATACAGTCCTCTTTATATAGTCAGACTTAGGTAGGGGTGATGAAATCTGTCCACTATTAGCTGCTCTGGTGTAATGTAAGTGCTTATTCCAACAGTAAGTTGTATTGTTATAGAGAGACTGCTGCCACAGGGCAGGATGAGTGCCGTCTCTGATGATTTGATCTGCTTGCTGCAGACAGCGTTTGGCCGCTGTGTCCTTGATGGAAGGAAGAGAAGTCTCGATAATGTTCTCTGTCGCACTCACTACTCTCCGATCTGCAGCTGCACAGCTGCCACACCACAGAGAGACACAGTAAACTCTCAGTGGTGCTCTGGTAGAAGGTGGTGAGGATGCTGGCTGGTGTCTCATCCTGCAGAGGAAGTGCAGACGCTGCTGTGGTTTATCAGAACTGTAGTGCTCTGGGTCCAGCATACATGGTTTGGTTTGCACCCATAGGACCTTGATGCTTTCTGCCTGTTGATAATCCTCATGGAAGTCAACAATGATTTCTTTTGTTTTGTTGACATTCAGGAGAAGATTGTTCTGTCTGCACTAGTCCACCAGATGCAGCACCTTCTCTCTGTACTTAGATTAGGTTAGATCAGGGTGGGAAACTTTGATAACCACGAAGGCCACATTATGTATTTTTCAGTGCCAGAGGGCCGCACTTTTACATATTTTCAGGCCCTCTGAACGATTAAAAATTATAAATGAAGCAAATATTTATCTTCAAAAAAGGATTATACCACTATTAATATATTTGAATTAATACACAGTTAGAAATCCACGATTTGATAAGCATGACACGTAGGTAAAGCAAAGTTAAAATTATTTTTAATGAAATAAGATAATCAATTTTGAGGTACAAACATTACCTTTACCGTTGTTTTCAACTAGTTTTTATTACTATATATTATATTTTAATGCCTCATAAAAGACACAATTAGCCTATTGCAAAGTTAGTTCTTTACTGACTTGTAAAAAACAATGCATGTACCATCAATCTAAGGTTAGCACAAAACATTTTTTGTCACCTATCCTAATTTGTGAAATATGTAGTTCATTCATGATCAATCATATTAAGCAGTTGTTATGATTTCTTCATGTGTCCAATTTGTTTTCTTTGGAAATGGTTGGTGAGGTGCATTGAATGAGGTAAAGGGCCACATGTTGCCCCCAGGCCACCAGTTGCCCACCCCTGGGTTAGATTATATTATATTAGATTGTACTTTATTAATCCCCTTGGGAAAAACTCCCCTACATAAATTAATAATCAGTAGCAGTTGAATATTACAGAAAAAAAGATATATAAAAAGGAAAAAAATAGATAAAAATAAAACTATTAATAACT